>JAEQBH010004776.1:0-344653 GCA_016808115.1 Tetrastigma voinierianum | reverse complement strand
CAACCCTCAGATGTAAATAGTGGACCTCAGATAAATGATCTTGTTGGTTAACCCTCCAGAACAATTCTCTCAAAAACCACCTAATGCACTCACTCTATTGTTACAGGGTGTCCCGATGCATATGAAATGCAATGAGCCATTTATTTTCTTAACCAGGTAGAGCTCATTTGGGATTGTCTTATTAATCAAGCCCGCTGTAATCAGCACCCTACAATGAATATTGATCGTAACACCAAAGTATAATACCTAACATTTTTTATAACATGTTTAGGGTATAAAATAAGTTAAAATTGTATTCGTTCGAAAAATGAAAATGATATTTTTATGAAAAAGGGCAAAACGGTAATTTTGTCCTTTGAAAAATTTTGGAAAATTCTCTAGATCTCGGATGACGAAACGGACTGCGCCTTTAAAATCGTCTCGCGAAATCTAGCTACCCTGTCAGTTCGTGGGATTACGAAGCAGGTCGAATTTTCCACGGTCGAGGCAGTCAAGTGAGGTGGATCCCAATGAGTTTTTAGAAAAATCTCGAAAATTGACATGTTAATAATGTCCATTAGTTATTTGGAACTTGAAACAAGCTTTGGTGAAATGGGCCAAAGGAAGGGACAAGGGACATGTGGGCTGTATATATATATATATATATATATATATATATATATATATATATATATATATAAAAGGAGGAAGAGAACAGATTTTTCAGTTTGGGGCCGGCGTTTTTATGTTTATTTTTATTTAATTTTTTTCTCTTCTCTCTTCGATATACGGAGTTTTGATCGTCGGGTCGTGAGATTGAAGGCAGAAGTCGTCCCTGCTTCGACGAGAGTGGCGTGAGTACGAAAACATGGAAGTTTCTCACGGGAGATTCAAGTAGAAGTTAGGAAAATTCTAAATTTCGGTACATTCTCATATTCTGACGTTACGTGATTCATGAGTCGTTGGACGAGATTGACCTACAGTCTAGTTTTAATTAGATCTAAGAAGAAGTAAAGAAAAAAAAATATATATTCTCTCACTCTCACAGTACTCCCCCTCAGATTTATCCCTTTTCCATTTTTGACTTTAATCCCCTTTTATTATTATTATTATTATTATTATTATTATTTTAATTATTATTATTTATTATTTTCTTTCTATATTTTCTTAATTCTTTATTACCTTTGTGCATCATCAATCATGTGACTAATTGTGAGCCACACATTCAAGTGAACCATATAACTCTTGCCATGTGTCACTCTCTTGGGGTGCCATCTGGGATCCGACACCCTACTTCTCGAAAACGTGTTCAGATTATCTGCAGTGATGTGCTTCCCACGGGTCACTGATTTGTGAGGTTGCGTCATGTCAGTTTTGTCATCCAGAATGCAGAGAATTTTGGTTTTTCAATGAAATTACCGTTTACGCTTTTTATTGAATTTTTCCGGGTTTCTGATTTGTTCCAATTGGCTTAATCAAACCTTTACATGAGAATGAGATATGCACCTAAGATGTAACCATAAGTCTTAGAGGGAAAGTACAATATATATATATATATATATATATATATATATATATATATATATATATATATATGTATGTATGTATTTTTGTATTATGCTTTGAAGCTTTAGAGCAAAAAATGCCCTTCACGCATGACTTTGCAGGCTAGATTAGGCTAGATTGTTGCTTTTAATGTCTAGCGCTTCACCACCCAGTGGGGATTAGTCACCGACACCAAGAAGTCTTTGAATTCAAGCATGGTTTCTTGTTCGTTTGGAAGATGATTGGAATTGAAATTCAACATAAATATTGTGGGATCCACACCATGATGCAGTTGCCCGCCAGTGTGTGGGGTCCACCCTTCGTAACCCTTTGGTGCCCTTCGGTGGGTCTCACTCTGGGAATATCATGCCCTCACAGGCATTTTCTTTTACTTTCAGTAGAGACTCAGACCCGGGGCCAGGGGCAAGGTCCCGATGGGGAGCATCTCACACTATAAAGCGGGCTACTAGCTCGGTTGGTGGTAAACTCCCCGTTGAACATAGCCCAGTCTGTAGAGAAGAATAGTTCTGTGGTGAACCACGAAGGGACTTCCAGTGAACACGATGAACCACAAATCGAAGATATGTTCCTAATGCGTCATAACCACTATTTCCAACGGAGGAAACTCACGCTTTGTAGGGTTCAGTCATAGCACCTTGTCAGTAGCCAGGATATTGCTCTAGACACCTAATTCCCTCCCCTCTGGGTTCAGTAGCTTTGCTCAACACCCTCTAAATCCTTACAGCAAGAATTTTGCATCTGGCGATATCGGTCATAGTCATATGGGGTTAGGGTAACCATCGTAAAAACACTTCTTGAAAATACATTTATAAATACATTTAAATCCTTTACTTTATCATTAAACACATATCTTCACACACATTTTAGCTTTCATAATATCTTATAACATAGCACATATTTAATACACATATAAATATATATATTGATGCAGAATAAAAGAGCTATATTAAACTTTCAGAATTAACATTAAAACCATTCACTTTTAAAGCTCATTTTCAAAATATCTGTTTCACTCCGCAGTTCACCAGCTCAGATCAGCTTGCTTCTGGGGTTGGAGTTCTGGGTTAAGTCAGATGGTCCTTTTCACCTTTTCCAATAACATGCAATTACACATTAACCATAATTTCCATTTAATCCACCATATACCTCATTTATTCCTCTAGGGAATAATTTATTTATAAGTGGAGTCAAATCGATCGGATCATCAATTAAAGTTATGCAACTTCCATGACTATTCATTTCTAAGTTGCTCTGTGATAGTTTATTACTCATTTCCGGAGGTCTTAAACCCAAACTATTTTTGACACTATGTCCTTATACTCATTTAAATCTAAAGTGGTAAGGGTTTCTTTATTCAACTGGAATCACCCAATTCAGACAGAAAGCTCAGGGTTACGTTGAGAAGCAACCGGACCTCTATGTTCAAAGCTGGAACAGAATTTGGCTTGCACATAGCTTATGAGTGATTTTAGGCCATAGGATCAGAATTTGAAATTCCTATTCTTTTATGTTTGTTCTCCTTGAAGGTCCTATTTTCTGTAACCACTTGAGATCACTCAATCGGATAAGAAATATGGACGTTATGTGAAAATACAACTGTTAGCGGGAAAGAGCAGAAACATGGTTAATGGTACAACTCTATTGTCTGGTACAAGTTGGCTGAAAAATGACAGAACTCTGCTGACTCTGTGGTACAAGTTCAACATGGTCACAAATCTCGAAAAGTGCAGAGTGATATGTGTTTTTCCACTTTTGATGCCCGATTCACTCCATACAACCCATGAATTCATAATACCTCGTGACCTGTGAATTCAATAAGAAACAGTTCCATGACACTTAAGTGGTGTATGGAGACTTCAAACACAAAACCTTAGGTGAAAATCCAAGAACACTACCCACAAGGTCCACCAATTCTTCTAAATATGTAATTTGGTGATTCCAAGTTTCTTTTACATCAATTGGGGTTTTACTCTCTGCAAACAAATCAAGTTTTGTGTGACCTTTCCCACAAACTAGACCAAAGGAGAAACAATCTCCATAGGGTTCACACTAAGAAGCCCTAGACATCCAAAGACATTTGGTTCAAAGACAAACATACCTTAATCTTTGGACTTCTCCTCCTCCCTTGCTTCTTCCTTCTCTTCCTCTTGGCTCTCCTCTTCCCAGCTTAGTGGAGCCCCCAGCCGCACAGAGACGAATCAGGATTTGAGCTCTTATTTTCC
This sequence comes from Tetrastigma voinierianum, assembly GCA_016808115.1. Classification (NCBI taxonomy): domain Eukaryota; kingdom Viridiplantae; phylum Streptophyta; class Magnoliopsida; order Vitales; family Vitaceae; genus Tetrastigma; species Tetrastigma voinierianum. The sequence continues at coordinate 340,886 of JAEQBH010004776.1, read as the reverse complement.
CGATTTTAATATTTTAACATTTCCTTTAATTACATAGCCCTCAACTCTTTAATATTGAGAATTTAACTTTTGAAAATTCTCTTTTGGCCTGCATCTCCTAATTTGATTTCCAAAATTTTTCATAATATTTTTGCTTAATGACCATTATACCCTTATGCTCGTACCGCCTCTCGGTTTCCATAAATTATCATTTCCTATTTTAGTCACCAAAATACTACTATATGACATTTAGTGCTCTTATACACCCCTACAGTGTCATGTACTGTACACTCTCTCGGGATGGGGTGTTACAAATATGTTCCCATGTGTTTCTTTCACAGGCACCATATCAGACGGTATATATTACAAGGGTGAATTATTATCAGGTTAAAGATTTCTGTCGATTCTTTATGGAACAATGCCTTTTCTTAAATAAGAGCTGAGATTGAAGTTTTGTTTTACATTATGTGATAAGCTGGGCTGGAAATGCATATGCATGTGCCCTTTGAGAACTTTAGGAAATAGAGAATGAATGTAAATGTTTTAATATTTTTATGTAGTTCCTCTAAATTACATGAAATAAAAATGTTTGGTGTTAGTTTTAAATTCAAATCTTGTATATTAACTACATTTACATTCTTGAATTGAATTAATTATAGAAACATGTCACAAAAGTGACCTTTCTTGTGAAATTTGATTTGATTCAAAATATAGACGATAGTGTAGTGTATGTCATGTGAATATTAATTTGAATCCCGAAAGGAAAATTAATATTGACGATGTACATACACTTGTGGTGATAAACATATGATGAGCATTTACGGTTTCACATGTGAATGATGGATATACCCAAATGAATATTCATTGTTGTGATGGTTATTATCGGTGTTTGTGAGACCAGAAAATTCCAATTTTCGGAAAAATGGCAAAATCGTGGAGAATTTTGGTAAAAATCCAAATTCACTGCAGATCAGGATGACCAAGCGGACTTCCTTAGTTGGAATCGATGTTTCCTTGAAATCTAGCTACCACATCGATTTTAGTCGAATTATGAGACAATCGAAATTTACCGTTTTTTAGGGAAGCGGCGTCGTGCGGGGACACTTTGCGCAGTTTGGTGGCACCTGAGTGTGCCGCACGTGTCGAATCTGAATTGATCGACTTGAGCTCGAGTGGAATTGCGATGACACATGGTGTGATGCCGTGGGTGGAAATGTCAAAGTGGTTGGTTGGAGTGGATAGAGAATCTCTGATGATTCACTGAGAGGACATGTGCCAAGAAAGAGCGTGCGATATGAAGAGGAGGAGTTGGATTTTAAAAAATGGTGGATTTTAGAGAGAAAATGCAACTTCTCCTCTGGGATTGGTGTTAGGACCAGGTAAGGTAAACTAGAGCCAGGGAGCAAAGTTGTTATACATCGGGACTACACGTGGGCACCAGTTTTGGAAGTTTTTGACAAACTCTGTGAAGCGGGGGTTTTATCTACTTGAGGATTGTTAGTGTTTTCCTTGATCTTGGGTTGTTGGTAGGTAGTGTGGGTTGATCGATCCAATCTTGGAGGCAAAGCTTGGAAATTTTTAAACCATTTAGGCGGTGAAGTGGCTGTGTAGGATTGTTTTAGGTGTTTGTTTCATGATTTGTAAACTCAAATTGTATCATTCCCAGTGATCATCGTATGAGGCAGGAAATGGCCATGGAAATCGGTTTAAAAAATGGAACAAGGTTTGATAGTGGGTACGCCTAAAAGCTTAGAAAATTCAATTTTTCGAAAAAGGAGTAAAAGGTAATTGGTTCAGCAAGAATTCTCTAGATCTCGGATATTGAAATGGAATTTGCGCCAGATTAGAATTAGATCTCGCGAAATCTATTGACCTAGAAAAGTTTCTTGAGTCAGACAGTAGGAAATATTTATGATTTTACGTGTGATAAATTAAAGTCGAGTGACCCGAGGACTGAATTTTACGAAAATCTCGGAAGTCGAGAAAAATGAGCACGAGTTAAAAAGTTCATTTAACATAATTGAACTGAAAAGAAATAAAAATTTGGGAGAGAAAGCAGGACCCGAATAAGGCAAATACCAGTTCTATATATGAAATAATAATAATAAAACTAATAATATAATAATAATAATAATAATATAATAATAATAAAAAATCATCAAAGGGGAAAGGCATTTTGATCAGAGAAAGGGAGGCGGGTGAGGTTTTGTGGTACATCTTTATTTCAGCTTTGGATCTATGAGATTGACAGCTGAGGACCATGAGTGAAGGCAAGGGTTGATGCAGCGATGAGGCTGCAGCGTGGACACGAAATCTTGGGTTTAGGCAAACTCAGTGACGTGAGAATTTTCCTACTTTGTGTTATTTTCACCCTTTAAGATCTTGTAACCTTTGGGATTGGCTTGAGGCGTGAAGGCGTGAAATTTCAGATTCTCATTTTGGTGAAGTATATGATTTCAAATTTTGGGATGTTTCTGACAATCCACAGGCTGTCGAGATTGTTTTGACATTTGGGTGTGTTTAGGCCCATTGCCAAACGATCATAATAATTTTAAGATTCTTTGGAAGCGAAGTCGAAGATTGTGTTGAGGGTTTAGTTTGCTCGGGACTGATGTCTTGGTTTTGTGGTGTTTGGTATCCATGATATTCGTTGATGAGCAGTAGAGGACAGGTGTACCGTTTATATGGGTGAAGATTTGGGCCATTTGTATCGTGTACTGAAAAATGATTGGCGTGATATTTTTTGAAAATGTGTATGGTTGAGTGATTCAAATGAATTGCTCGTGTTTTGATAATTAGCCATGTGAGCTAATGCGGTGTATTGATTGTGAATTTACATAACTCAGTTTTGTAGTTGTTATGTTAATATATCATACATAAGCCGAATATTAGCGAGATAATGTTGGAATTGTCCAGCCATTCCATATGCAGCGGGGGTAACCTAGCAATTAGGTATGAGTGCATTGTTGAGATCGACAACATGTTAGGTATTTACGGTGGTGTAGTGAGTACACGGATGTGGATCTTGCGTGGGGTGTTGATTGGCCGCGGACAACGTCAAATGACTGCGAGTTCAAGAAAATGAAGAAGTAAACCATTGTTTCGCCATGTACTGAGGCACCTGATGATAAGGAGTGATGCAGCAGGTGGTTTCTTGAAATGGTGTTTGGAGGGTTGACGACAATATTGTTGCTCCAGTGTGTCCCTTGACATTCGGAGGGGTTGACCATATAATATCAATCGCGATCGGAGTACGCCCAGGTGATATCTTGATTCGTACTTGTGCGGGTGAGCGGAATCGACAAAATTTGCCGCCAGTGGTTCTCCTCACTTATTAGTCCAACTCACTGCTTGACATAGGTCTAGGGTCGGTGCAGGATGGTTTTCTTGTGCAAATGATTTGAATGAAATAAAAGCTGACAATTCATTTGGATTTTGGGGTTTGGTTAAAAGCAGGGAAGTGGATTGATTTGCAGCTTGAAAAAATGAATGAGAGAAAATGAAAAAAAAAGAACTCCTTGAAGCATTGGGTACACTGGGTTTAAAGTGTAAGCTAGCTAAGAGAGTGCAGTTATTCTCTATTATAATGAAGCGACCTATAGTCAGGCATACTTAGGATCTATGTTTAACTAAACCTCACCAAAAATCAACTCCTATTTAGTCTGACCACAATTGCTTGTGCATCTATGGCCCTTTCTGGTTTAAAACTAACATTCTAAATATTTGTTTACCAGGAGATATTAAAGACCATCTAATGAACCACAGTTATCTGCAGTAAGTATCATATTTGTAATAAAAACTTGTCAGATATTGGCCAAATCGATAACATTAAATGTATTGACTGTATCAGTTTGAAACCTAACCCATAACTACTACTCAATAGCTAGTAAGAACTTAATGTTGAATATTATTAATAAAAGCTAACAAGAATACACTAAACCTAAAGCTTTGCCAAAATGTGTAGCTGAAAGTGATGAAAGCTAAAAACCTAGAGTTGATTTGGGGCTTAAAAATGACAAAACTCTTGCATGTGAAACGGGGGAACCACCAGCCAACCTAAAGATCTCACCCAAGTGACCTTTGTTTTACTTGAAGGAAGTGGTTTGCGAAATAATACTCAGTTGTCTTAGGTGTTTGGCATTGAAAAGGGAGAGAAAGGAAGGAAGAACTAATGAAGAAATTGAAATTTCTTGTGAGATATTCAAGAAAGTTAAGTTAGTTTTCAACATAAGGTGGCTTATATAGCCAACCCCAGAATGTAATACAGAAAACCTATGAGTTTGTTGAAGTTAAAGGACAAAGTATTTTAAAAAATTAGTGGATTTGGCAGTGTTGAAACATGACATAAGAAGACAGGTGGATTTAGCTAAATGTAAATTTTCGTGAGTGGCCAAATCACAGAATATGATCTGATTACATTAAAATGGGTGCAACAATTTAGTATTCATTGAAATTTTATTCTTTGTGAAATTCTTATGGGTAAAATAGCCATATTTGCTAGAATATTGACATTTCGCTAGCTAATAATCCTGAAAGAATAATGAGAGTGAGAATTTAGCTATCCCTGATGAATTAAGCTAGCTTAGGGAAAAGTCAGTTTCTCCTGAAACCTATCTTATTTCATTAGCCCTTATTTCTTACTGCTTCCTGTTACATTTTCTTCACCAGCAGTTTTCTTGTTTTTCTTATATTCTTTTAGCTAGTCTCTGATCTATGATGTTGAGTTGACTTTAATTCTTTATGTTGGATCGACTACGACAATGACAGCGTTGAATTATTCATGGCTGCAAGTGCACAAAATGTGATCATTAAGATAATAGGACCTTAATATATGGAGTGGGTTTAATTATGATTAGAAGCTGCGACAGGCACATTAAAAATAGGGTTGAAATAGCGACTTTTTGGGCGCTAATCACCTTTAAACCTACACATTGCTAGTCCCTTAGATGAAAGAGAAAGAAAGAAGAGCATAAAGATAACAAATATATTATAAAGGTTAGTTCAAAAGGTTATTGAAGAAGTAATGCTAACTAAGTAAGAATCATCAATGTAAAGTGTCATAATATAGAGATAATGAATGCCATAAAAATTAATTATCAAAGAGCTTCCTTCTAGAATAAAACTTCAAATGGAGAAACTTCAAAAAATCTGATGTTTTGTTTACTTCAGGCTCTGATAATAGCGCAATCATTTGCACTCTCTGACCTAGATACTACTATTTGCGATTCAGCGACTAAATACCGTGACAGTACGATCAGGACCAGCTCTTCTGCAATTCTTTTTGTGTTGGCAGGAGTGCAAATAGAAATGAGCCTACTTTGAAAGATCCATGTGAGGATACAGATGGCTTGACCAATTAAGGCAGGCCTGCAATCACTTGAGATCTTTCTACCCTGAACTCTTGAGTTTCACCGGGACTTGAATGATTTCGGAGCTCTGGCACTACAACTTGCTGAAAGCTCCACCATCCACCCGTGCGAACTTAGCAAGTGGTGCTCTGACAGTGAAAGGTTTAGGAGCACTTAGGAGCTTTAAGAGCTTTAAGCCATATACCCCCTCGGACCGTGCTCGGGTTTAAGACAAGGCATTTGTTTTATTCTTTTTCTTTTCTTTTTCTTTTTCTTTTTCATTTCTTTTCCTTTTCCCTGAGGTCCTTAACACATTAAAGGTGGTCGATGAAGAAACTCAGGGTAGGTTATCTGAAGTAAAGTTTTGGAGTTTGATCTATCGATGAAATCTAATGCTGCTTTGTGTGTGATTAGCTAAAGATTGGAAGAAAAGGTCGAAATCGATAGAAATTTAACTAAATATTCCACTCGACTAAGCATGGAACCAATCTAACATCAATAGGGTGGACAAGGCTTGATTTTTCAAACACGGGTTGAAGTAGAGCCAATTTTGATTACAAAATGGATCGAGATTTTGAAAAAATAATTGTTTTCAGTATCTTGACTTACATGAAGGGAACCCCAGCAGCCACTAAACATCATGAAATGAAGCGAACAAATGATAACAAAACATAAATACAAAATCCACTTCCTTTTAACTCTGACTAGACATACAGGTGTAAAGGAAATGGGGCTGAGAATGAAGTGAAGGGAAGTGTTGCCTCCATGATGAAATGTGATCATTTACGGATAGGAAACTTAACGAAGCTTTCCATCGACACCTTATTCACTCGGGTTTCATTCCGAATAAACAAAGTTGGGAGGAGAAAGAGAGGAAAAAAGTGACCAATTGGACCATTTTAAAATTACACTTTCATAATAATCTAAAATCTTCTTTGCCATATTTTGATTCTACACTCTCTAAAGCTTGACGAGGTACGAACGCTAAGCAGGTTGAGATGAAAAAGTTATGAGCGAAGCAAAGGAGTGGAGGTCTAGAAAAGCGAAAGCATCTGTGAAAAAATTTTTTAAGCTAAGCTAGCTAATTTCGCTAGCTAGAAAATTGGCGTTTAAACTAAGTTGCGAAAATTTATTTATGTCTAATAGCGAAAATTTTTGATTTTTTAAATTTTCAAATAAAATAATTAATAATTAAAAATAAAAATAAGCATTTTTTCAAAAATTTACATATATATATATATATATATATATATATATATATATTAAAAAAAAGCGATTTTTTTCAAAATTTTTTTTTTAAATATATAATAAAAAAAAAAAATTAAAAAATAAAAATAAAATAATATTATTTTTACGAGAAATAAAAAATAATATATAAAGGAACAACAAAAGCATTTTTTAAATATATATATATATAGAAATATCTGAAAACAATTAAAATAAAAAAAAAAAGAATTTATTTAGATAAAAATAATATATATAGAAAAAAAAAAAAAACAAACGGTTTTTTGATATATATATATATATATATATATATATATATATATATATATATATATATATATAACATATATATATATATATATAAAATATATATATATATATATAAAATATGAAATAAATAAAATAAAATATTAAAGAAATGGCTATTGCATTATTTCGTCACACAATAATTGGAAGACTATTGATTTAAGCTGGGAATTTATTTATCTTGATGATTTAGCTAGGCCCTTTGTTCTACTATGAAGTACTCATTTAACTCTCTTTGAGGATTTTGCTAAGCTGGCAAATTTCGCTAGCAGCGTCTATCATGTGAATTTCACATTGACATTTTCCCCATAAATTGCGAAATTTTAAGCTATAGTTGCGAAAAATTCACATCTTTGTGTTTTTTCAACTTGGTACACTATTGATAGCTCAAATTTATAAGCTGCAAAGTGTGCAAGAAAAAATTAAGAAAAAATTATAGGAAAGAGTAAAAATTAATCTAAAAACATAAATTAACTAAAAATTAGATAAAACCTAAGAAGAAAAATTACTTAATCAAGGAAATAAAATACTATAAAACAAGATAAGACAAGAAAAATTAAACAAAAGTGGAGGAGCTTAGAAATCTGCAGGGGTTCGGGTGCTCCGAGCCGAGCCGACTGCGAACCCGACCCTTTGTGCCATCTCTTGATGTGAAGCGGTTGCCAATTTCTTTGATGTAGTGGCAGAAATCGTGATGGCCACTAATCTTTGAAGTTACATGACATGCGTGGGTTGGACTTGCTTTGGGGCCATTGTGGGTTTTGAGTTTCTTGTGAGTGGTGATTTGATGCAGGGTGAGGTAGATATATACGTGGTGAAGGGTTTCTTTGTGGAGTGGGTATTTGGTGTCTTCCCGGCGAAGTGCGTTGGTGTCCGAATCTATAGAGTTTGTTGAATGACGTTCTTGGGCACTTCCCGCTATTATTTCTTTGCCTCCTGTGATTAACGAAATGATTTTCTTCTTGGTTCTCCTTGGAAAAACAACATCACACATATCAGGATTCGTAATCCTTGAGATAATTGATAAAATCCTCACATAAACTCTGGTGTGGGCATTGTTTACGCACTTGCTCCTCACCATTAATATACCTTTGACAATCCTGCTGGTGGACTTTTGTTCTGCGATCAAATTAGGTCTTGATGGAATCTTGCGAGGTTGTCAGTTTATGCTCAATCGATGTTCATCCCATTAATCTTTGGTCCATTCTCCTCGAGTGTAGTTTTAAACTCAATTCAAATTGCTTTTGTTCTACCACAGCATCTTTGTTTTTGGTAAGATGCAGAATTGCTTGCTCGGGGTGGAGTGGTGTGATGGTTGAGGTGAGACAAGAAGCATCTTTGTGGATGTGGAGGAGGTGCATAAATTGGGAGGAGTAGTCTTTATGGGAGGTTGTGCCAAAATGGTGAGTCCTCTGTAGGCCCCTCATGAACTTTGTTGGTTGGATTTCTCCCCCGGGTTCATGTTTCATATGGGGATTCATGTAGTCCTACGTTGTGTGTGAGTTCCTGGAGTTACCCTCCGGCTAGCATTGCACTCTCCATATCCCAAAGTTCCATTTTCTCACGGTCAAACCTTTGGAAAATGCAATCTGAGTTAACGAAATAGGCCATAACGACCCGAGAAATGATCTGCTTGGCACTTTTTTTGAAAGAAGAAATGGCGTCAAATCGTAAACAGTGCGGTGCCCGTGATGAGGATCACAAATTATTTCCACCAGAAGCTTCTGCCAGTGCGCAAAGGCACCATCCTGACAACGGCGTAGTTGATTAAGTGCCGCGGTGGGGTGAAGCGGAATCAGCGAAATTTGTAGCCGTGGTTCCTCCTCTATGAAGTAGGTGAGCTCTTTGCTGACATAATGGATCTAGGGAGTGTTTCCAGGATGGGTTTTCTTCGTCTGAATGATTTGAATGAAATCAGCGGTGGAATTAAATTACAGTTTAGGGTTTTGATTAACAGGGAAGTGGATGGATTTCAGTGAAAAATAAATGAAAATAGAAAGAGCTCTTGACGTTGGGCCATTGGAAAAGGCAAGATCACAAACTGCAGAGTGTAAAGATTGGAAAATTCCTGTTGTGACAGCCTATAGTCCAGGCATATGGATCTATGTTTAACTAGCAAACCTCTTTAAAATCAACTCCTATTTACCAGGTCAACACCGGTAGCATGCATCTATGGCCACATTTACGAGTTTAAAACCAACATTCAAATATTATTTCGGAGGCTCGTAAAGACCATCTAATGGTCCACAGTGCATCTAGCGATAAGTATGTACCTTTGTATCTGAAAACATGGAGTATTGGCCCGAATCAATAACATTAAATACTTCAATTCATTATCGGTTTGAAACCCCCAACATAACACCAGGTGGCTATTAAAGGAAGGCATTAATGGATGTGGTGCCATCTAAAGCTAAAATACTAAAACTACTAAAAATCTTTTAAGTATTGGCCTAAGAAAATGCATCAGCTGAAGCCTGGTTGAAGATTTGGGAACCAAAATGACAACTCTTGCATGAAAAGCGGGGGGGAACCACCAGCTGGCTAGATCTCACGGCGATGCTACTTAGAAGAGAGTGGTTTCAGCCAGCTCATCCCTCGAGTTGTCATCCTTGGTGTTTTGGTAACGAAAGGGAGAGAAAGAGGGAGAGACGAGAGAGAAAGCGAAAAGAAAATGAGGCTGCGAGATGGCTGCTGAAAGATTGGGGTGGAGTTTACCAGGCCTATGGTGTGCCTGCTTGACAAGATGTGAAAGCCCACAAGAAAAGCCCTAACAATTTGGCTAAGTTAAAGAGACGAGAGTAATAAAAATTGAAGTCGGTTGGCGTGGTAAAGCATGTCTCTGAAGCGATGGATTTATTGTGCTCGAGAATTTTCTCTGAGTAATGAAATCCGCAGGAGATATGAAATCGAATTTTAGCTAGGCGAGTGGCAATTTAAATACAGCTAGCATTTAATACAACATGGTCTTGTGAGTAAGCGGTACATAATTTAAGCTAGGAATAGTGACATTTAAGCTAGCTAGCTGAAATTCACGAGAGAATGAGAATGAAATTTAAAACATCTGATAATTTTAACAGCTTAGCGAGAAAGAATCAGAACTCTCTTCAGCATTCTTGTTTCTGTTGACCAGCTGTTCCTCTTTATTCTCTTTCACATTTTCTTCACCTTCACATTTTCTTAATTTTTCTTCTCATGCCCTAGTCTGCAATCTATGATATTAGTTTGGCTTTATTCGCTATATTTGGATCGGCTTCAACAATGTTGGCGTGATTAACTTCATAAAAGCGCATTGCCCACAAATGTGATCATTAAACCTTGGGACCTTAATATATCAGAGGCGGGTTAGTGCAACCAATTGAAATGTAGTGACAAAACCTATTAAAGAAAATAGGTTGAAAACCCTTTTGGGCACTAATCACTCTCTGTCGAGGGTTGTCCACAAAATAGATTATGTCGGAGTTTGTCAGCTGTTTATATCGGAGGTTGTACGGTTAAAAGCAAATACGCTGTTTTTGGAAATGGTTTTCATTCGCTGTGAATGCGTGGCAGGGTGGTGAGAACTCGGCGTATGGGTGTAAGAGACTTTACGGTATCATCGAAAGTTATGTTTAAAGGAAGACTGCGATCATGTTTATCACGCCAGATTTCGGGTTGTGATAAGTCAGGGATTGACTTTGGTTGTTGCCCATTGACACTTGCATTGGGTAATGGAGTAGGTGAGGGCTCGATACTTGGGTCGTGGTAATACCATTAGCCGGTTAATCCACCGGTCGGCGTGTGTGCATGTGAGGCAGTCGATGAGTGACTGGATATATTACTCAATGACATATTTAGTGATGGAGGCCAAGCGAGCTCGGTACATGGGGCATGGTGGTCGAGTCTCATTCATGGCATGAACATTAGGTGAACATGTGTATCTTCTATGGATGTGTGTTTGATTATGACATTTGTGCACCAGGTGAGCCTTCTTAAGAGGTGCCATCATGGGATTTCGCTCACCCCCTTGGGAAATGTGGGACCCTTTAGTCTGTAGTGGGTAAGACGGGTGACCACGTCGGGGACCGCCACATGCTGAGCCAGAGCTTGTCTTTGATGTTGTATATATGTATGTGTTAGAATATTTATAATTTTAAACATATCATTTGAATTAAAAACCTGGTAAACCAACTCATGAACTCGTGAGATAGTTGGTTGGATATATTTGTGAGTATTGATCACGAGGGGCCCCAGTGGCCATTATTTTGCACTCGCGTTTGGACCACAGCCAGCATTGTGAATTTTAAGGACGGGTTATGTACTTTGGGTAGAGCTCCGTTACATAGGAGACTCGTAGATTTTAGTCAGTAGTGTCGGTTACCTACGTTCTCATGGTATTCATGAGATTGTGGGTTGTCAATGGACCCCCGAGTTTTGGGCGTCACTTTGCAGTAGCCAGGGCATGGTGTCTGGCCACTAGGCAGGGGAAATGGGCTTAGGCCACGTATTGTGGTAGAAATTGATACCGACATCATAACTGGTAGCCGGAGTTTGGAAATACGAATACCTAAAGTTAATGGATGGGTTTGAACCTTTGCATTCACATGGTGTGTTTCATGTTATGTTCGGATATATGTTTCTGTCATTTTGGCGGTGCGCGGTGTGTGTTACACATTGCGTGGTTATTCTTGTGGGGAAAAATTATATCATGGCATAATGCATATAAGGAAAAAGTCGGAATCTTGCAGTTGAGACTATAACCTTAGGGGTTCGAAAAAATGAAATGAACACGAAAGTGTTGAATTTTATTGAAATAAATAAAAAGTGAACCTTGAAGTGCCATCACTTAAGCGATGAAACAGGTCGGTTCTTAGATTTGTTGAAATCTATTAATGTTGGCATGTGCATTACTAGTTAGGCCCGAAATGAGATTAATAAGGATTTATTCCGATTGACGTGTGTTGGGTGACGGAAATTTCGGGGCCCAGGCGTGGGGTGGGTCCACGAGGTCTTCAAGTAGAGCACCACGATGTTGGCCAGTGAGCCCACTGGCGGGGTGGTGGGTTCAGTTAACTTCAGTAATGATGCAGTGAAGTGTTGTTCGGAAATTCAGGGTAACCTCGATTAAAGTCTTTAATGTTATAGACGTTTCCATGGGGAGGCGATCAGGGTGGTGTGAGACCATTGGTTCAGGCGGATTAAAGATATTTGCCGATATGGATGTTGCCTCAGAATCTTGGCGAATCGGGCTAGTGCATTACGGTGAGGGTGAGTCGAGTGGCCATTGGTGGGTTAAGACCTCACAGGGATTTAGAGAAGAGGCGATGACTTGTGAGTTGTGGGATCTGTGAACAGTGTTCCGTGCATAGAACATTGCCAAGGCCCCGAGGTTCCTAGATTTGACGAAGAATGATGATAGTGATGGAGTCATGGCGGATTCACTAAGTTGGCAAGTTTGGTGATATGGTATGTGGCGAGATATGGCAGTCGAGATTTGAGAATGGATTGGTGTTATTGGGAAAGATTCTGAGCCTCGCTACAAGACATAGGACCTACATGGTCGGAATGACTGGCGTGAGAGATGGATGTGTATGAGGCATTGAGATAAAGTCACCGGTGAAGAAATGAGGTTAACGCGGTTTGAACTTAGAGGTTAAGAAACATGGGAGAGAAAGAAACAGACCATATGGGGAGAAAATTCTTCCTCAGGATCTAGACAGAGTTGGTGAATGTGGCGAACATGTCGGATTTTGATGTCATTCTTGACATTGATGAGGTTAGCAATGTCACGGGATTATTAGGTGATTGTGTATTTGAGGCGGGTTGTAAGCAAGGCCTGGTGTAGGTTAATGAAGGTAGTGCTAATGAGAGTGATGCGTGTGTGTGGAATTTTGGGGACGAAGTCCTGCAAGGGGGGGGGGGAATGTGAAACAGAGGAAAAATTCAATTTTACGAAAAAGATCACAGCAGAGCAATTCGGTTGAAAAACTACAAGAAATTCTCTAGATCTCAGAATGGCAATGATTGTAGCAGATTAATTAAATCTCAAAATCTAGTGACAGAGAAAGAATTTTTCGAATTGAGACTAAATCAGTATTTTATAATTTGGGTGATAAGTCGTCGATGACCCGGGGGCCAGGTGCATGAGAAAATCTCGGAAGTCGGAAAAAATGACTTGAGTTAAGTTCATTTAACATAATTGAACTAAAAAAAAAGAAATAAAATTACTAGGAAAACAGGATTGTTAGACAAGCCGATATAAGTTATGTATCAAGCAATAATAATAATAATAATAATAATAATAATAATAATAGACTAATAATATGTGTAAAGAAAAAAATCATCAAAAGGGAAGGCCATTTTAAGTGAAGGGAGGCGGATGAGGAGGTTTTTATTTTTTTGTATTTTTACTCTCTTTATTTCTTTTTCGGATCTAGAAATTGGATCATTGGGTTCGTCGGGGATGAAGGCAAAGTTGATCTACACGATGAGAGCTACGCGTGGACACCAAAATCTTGGAGTTTCGACAAACTCCGTGAGGTAGGGAATTTTCCTACTTGTGTTATTTCAAGCCTAAAGGCCATGTAATAGCTTGGGATTGGCTTAGAGGCTGTGAAAGGCCGTAAATTTCAGTTCTTAAATTTTTGGACTTAGTACCCATGAGTGGAAAGGCACCAGATTGTTTTGATATTCAGGGCTTAACCGGGGCTTTGTTTAACTTGATTCGGGCCCGGGCCCTAGCTGTTTTTAGGCGTTATGGCGAAATTTTGGGGACTATTTGAGAAGTCGGGCTGTGTTGGGGTTTTGTTTGCTCCGGGAGGCGTGCTGGGTTTTGTGGTGTGTTTGGTATCCTGATATTCGGTGATGAAGCAGGCGAAGAAGGCGAAAGTCTTACTGTTTTATGTGGGTGCAGAGATTAGGGCCATTTTGTGTGTTATTACTAGAAAATGAATGATGAATATTTTTGTAGTAGAAAATGTGTATGATTGGTAATTGATAGATTACTCCATGTTTGTGTGATAACCCATGTGGGTTAATTTTGATGTAATTGATTGTGAATTTTGCATAACAAGTTTTATGTGAGTTTAATTATGTTAATATATATGCGTGAATATATTAGCATGAATGTGTTGGAGATTGTCATTACATTCGAAGTATGCGTTGGGAGTAACACAGAAATTAGGTGTGATGCATTGTTGAGATCGACAACGTGTTAGGTATTTGATGGTGTGATGTCGTGGTGACACGGTTGTGGATCGACAAGCGTAGGGTGTTGATTAGTGGGAGCAGTTAATAGGACAACGTCGAATAAGGTTTCTGAGAGTTAAGAAAATAAAATGGCTCATTGCATTTCATATACCTTTGGGGCACCACAGACAAATAAATTGAGGTCAGCAGTTTCTGCTGGAGGATTGTTGAGAGGGTTGAGCATATTTGGCCATGTAGGGTGTCAGTTATTGCAGTCGACCGCGGGCAACTGTAGATGTCGGGTGACTAGACATTTCTTACGAAAATCGGGCAGAGTCTCTTTTGTACGGGGAACTCACGAATACAACACATGTAATATAACTGTCCCGATCGACATCGATCACTTGATGCATATCTATCTGATAAAGCGGCCTCTTGGGCCCATTACCTGATACTCATCCTGATATCTATATCCAGCTATATCAATAGTTTCAAGGTTAGATTTTGCTCTTATACACACATATATTAAAATTAGAATTCTGTACATGTCGTACATCATAACCCAAGCAACCACAAATCAACTCTTACAGATCTGATTGAATTATCTCTACTCCCATTCTAATACACTGTAAATAATATCTCGACAGATGACAATGATGTGAATCCATGGGTGATATATCCACCAGTGCATACGTTGATAACGTTAAAACAAATGCATGATCCTACTTGAATGTCTACTTTGTCTGACTGTGCACCAGATTCCTCATGACTCCTCACACTTGCTAAGCCTCGTGTGATAAACATTATTTTTAACAAAGCTATTTGTTGTATTTGTGGACTACCCTCTAGATATAAATGAGTGGACTATCTCAGATCATTATGTTTAATTGGACTGCCCTCAGTGTATATCAATTGGGTAGTCTCTAGACGATTGATGTTTATATATGGACTACCCTTCGATGTATATCAATTGGAATTAAGTCTGAGCGGGTGAGTATTTTCTTTATGGACTACCCTACGATAATTAGTATTTTTAGATGACCCTCAGAAACCATTCTCTACAGACTCGTCTCATTGCTTTTTCATCTATCGTCACAGAGTTGTCTCGGTACATATGAAATGCATGATGCATGGTCTAAACTATGATTATAACATCTGAATACTGTAAACATGCATATATTCACACTAAAATTAATCACATGAATCATGTTCATGTAATTTGCATTCATCACATCAAATTAGCTCACATGGTAATGATCAAACAGAGAAATTCTACTTGAATTACGGAGCCAAACACATTAATTCACAAAAATTATTTTGTAGACTATTCTCGAGAATGATGAAACCTCCCAAATTCTTATTCGGGAAGAAAATCACAGACAGTGATTACTTAGTGAACCGTATTTCTGGTCATTTCGACCTCACACACATAAACACATAAATTTACTACAGAATTTATCACATATAACACTTGGCTTAGGTCCATAAAGCATTCACGCGAGATTTGTCGAAATGGAGTGTAGAAATTTCTCTCACACTTCGGTCCCGAGTTTTGGGATGCGATCGAATGGTAATTGAGGCCTTAACCAAGAAACATCAACATAGCTCTTAAACTGAAGCGTAAAACTACCTAAGTAGGGAGAAACCCCTCTTCATGGAGTTGTCAAAACTCCTTAAATGCAGTACCAGCGTGAAGCCACTCTCAGCGTCAGCCGGCTTCCAGCCTTCTTGTCCCAGCATTGAAAGCGGTCGAGTCTCACGCATGATTAGAGAAGGACCTCATATATCTCTAAGCAGAAATCAAAGCTCTTGCATCTCCTCTTTTTAATTCACGTTTTTTTCCTTTTTGCATTTTGAAGAGACGACACTATTGGACATTTTGTCCTTTAGTGTCATTTAAACTTTTCCATTAATACCAATTATGTCCTCATTTTCCCAGTTTTGACATTCGGTAGTATCTCGACCGTCAGATTTTCGCCAATTCTCTACTCTTTCATTCAACATGGCACATGATCACGTGTTATTTGTGACTTTGGTATCGAAAATGATTTCTGGCTGTAAACTCGATGCCTCTAAAATGTGCCAACTCGACTATCTCGGAATTAAGAAATTTTATGTAATTTAGATTTAGGTGAGGCGATTCAAACGATTGTAATCCATTTCATCATCAGGATCTACAAGAATAAATTTTGGATTTTTAACGAAATTATGATTTGCCATTTTCGAAGTGGAATTACCAGGTTGCCACATGACCGACAATACTATTTATCGGTGTGTCTGCCGCTCTGACATCGGAGGGTTGACCATATAATATGGCTTCAGATGCACTTGATTGATTTTTCTTTTATCAGAAGGGTTGTCCATATAATATGATAAATCGGATCACGCGATTGATATACATCGGAGGGGTTATCTGAAAATAGACCATCAGATCATCCTTGTTATATCGGGTTGTCCATGGTTAAAAATAAAATTCCTTTGTTTGAAATGGTTTCATTCATGGCCGGGAGAATGCATGTTTGAGGAGTCGGTGAGAGGAACTCGGCGTATGGGTGTAAGGGCTTTGCGGTATCATCAGAAAAGTTATGTTACTTGGAAGACACCGCGGTCATGTTATCACATAGATTTAGGGTTGTGTGATAGGAGTCGGGATTGACTTTGGTTGTTGCCCATTGACACTTGCATTGGGTAATGGAGCGATGAGCTGACCGCCAGTTAAACGATAATACCGATGACGGTTATCTGTTAATGTCGCGGGGCAGATCGGTGGTGACTGGGATATATTACTCAATGACATATTGAGTGATGGAGCCGGCGAGAGCTCGGTGCATGGGGCATGGTGAGTCGAGTCGAGTCTCATTCGCGTGAACGTGGTGGAGCATGTGTATGTTTCACTTGGATGTATGTTTTTCATTATCGCGACCATTGCATATGCGCTTCAGGTGGGAATTGACCCTTGTACGGAGATTATCACTCGCGGGCTTTGCTCATCCGTCGTAGGACCTGGCCTGGTCTGAGGTTAGGTGCGGGCCCAGTGACCCAGCGTCGGGACATACATATGAATAAAGCGACTTTCTGCGCTTTGATGTTATTATATATGACATGTATTAGAATGTTGTAATTTTAATATATGTTTTTGAATTAAAGTAATTTATAACTCTTGAAGCTACGATGAAATGGTTGGTTGATATATTTGTAGTGTGATGCGGGGGCCCAAGTGGCCATTATTTTACTTGCATTTGGACCTATTGAGGTCGTGTGAATTTTGGGGGCGGGTTATGTACTTTGGGTGAAGCTCCCCGTCTGAGAGATTACGCGATTTTAGGCCAGTGGTGTCGGGTTAGACGTTCCACCGGCTGTCCGTGGGTTGACGGGTTGTCCAAACGGACCCGGGTTTTGGGGCATCATGCCTGAGGCGATACTGCTCTTGTTTTGGGACACATTAAAAATAGTCCCCAGGTTTATTATTGAGAAATGGACCAAAAACGTCCATGTGTTGGGTGAAATTGATGAAATAGATAGCTTGAGTTGTATATGAATTAGTAGGTTAAATATGAACTTTATGGTTCTTTGTGAGGTCACAATTATACTGGAATATAACATTGTCAGTGCCGTATGGAAATAAATTGGACATGGTTTTGTGATTAGCTGATTGAGTTAAATTGGGTGATGGTTGATGAAGTTGGTATATTGGTGTAAATTGTGTTGAAATTACATAACATGTTGTATGTGATTTAAATATGTTAATATATATATATATATATATGTGTGTGTGTGTGTGTGTGTGTGTGTGTGTGTGTGTGTGTGTGGCGTGTGTGTGTGTGTGTGTGTGTGTGTGTGTGAATATATTAGCATGAATGACATGAAATAGTGCATTTTCATGTGGGTAACATAGAAATTAGGTGTGAGTGCATGACACGAATTTTAAAACGAACATGAATTGCGAAGGAATTTCTGAGGATGATTTTTCGGAGAATGGGGTTGGGAGAGGCGGTCAGCCAGTCATTTGGATGAGGAGCATGGTATTTCGGAAGTTCTCGACACATTCGCCTCGGAGAATAGATCCGTCTTTTTACCAAATCTCGGTAGTGTATTTTGAGAACAACAAGTTTTTGTTTTGAAAATGGTGTTTTCATTACATGGCTTAGGCGAGGGTGGGGGTGAATGGAACAAGGCATTTGGGTGAGCGTGTAGACATTGAGTAGGATCGCGTATTCTTGAGTGTGTGTGAAGTGGATCGTGCGTATGCAGCAGGTGGGAGTAACGTTTAGGGTGATTCCACTCTTGGGCGATAAGCTCGCCACAATCGAGGGACTATTGTTCAGTGCAAGGACGTTCAGAGAGGCGGCTCATCTTAGGCGATTTTGAAGAAAGTCGGGTTGTGGCTTTGATGTTTGGGATATTATGTATTAAATTGTAAGTACAATATGTATTTGTATTAAGGAAGTAATGTATAACTCTTGAATTATTAGAATCGTGGTTGAATGTATTGGATGATATGACATGTAGGCCCCAGTGGCCATTTACTCATGTGTGTGTCCTGTGTCAGGCATTATAGAAATTCAGCGGGTTGATGAGTAGTCAACGGACACGGAGTTTGGGCGTCTGAAGCAGTATCAGTATAAGTAAACGATTACCTAGGGAGCTCGGGTTTGGGTATCCATAAGTTTAGTCCTGATACCAGCTTCACAGTTTGGTATCAGAGCCTAGATATACGACTACCTAGGGCTTGAGGGGATTTGGGCTTAGGCCATAGTCTTTGATGTGTAAGAACATCACCACGTGGTGTGGCTCGATGTAGGGTTAGGTATGTGATTACCTAGACAATCACGGGACAGGATTAGAACACTGCATGCACTGTGTTTTATGCGTGATTGGGTGTATAACATGTTGATCGTCATGAATGATGTGTGTGATCATGGACATTTGATGGATAGTTATGTGTTGATTGAATGATGTGCTTGGGTGGTGGCATGGAGAAAGTAAAGTGATGTTGAAAAAAAATTTGGGTTTTATAATGTGTAAGCCCCAGACAGAAAGAAAAATAAATAAAATAAATTTTTAATAAATTTATTTAGTTTATGAGAAAAATGAAAAATAACTATACTCATATATCTATATATACTCCATATCTCACTCTATCTTCTCTCTCTATATATATATACTATCATCTGCTCTTTTTGGGAGGTTGGTGGTGGGAATGAAAAATGAGTGAGAGGGAAAATTTTTTTTTTTAGGTTTTCTGATGGGGTGGCGAAGAAAAATAAAGAAAATAAGTTTTATAAGATTTATTTTGAGTGTTCACGGAAAATGAAGAATATATATATATATATATATATATATATATATATATATATATATATATATATATATATATATATATATATATATATAGATTGTTTTTCAAATGTGGAAAGAAATGAAAAAAAAATTGAATGTGTGTAAAAAACGAAAAAAAAAAAAAGGTGCAGCAGAATTGGTTGGGCTGTTGCTTGGCCCTATTGTCCTGTCTGATAGGAAATTGTATTGTGACCACAGTAACACTGTAGGCGTCTTGATGAAATTTGTGAGTGTGTCCGCAATGCAAGCTATTGTGACGAGGGGAGGCGGTATTCTTTGGGGAGAGAATTGTGTCGCGATACGGTTTGTATCGTGACAATAACTAAACGACACAGGTGTAGTGTCACGATACACCCATTGCTATCTTGATAGGAAGCGAGTTTAGGTACAAGGGAAGGATTGTGTTGTCGCAATACCGCAGTGTATTCTGGCAATAGGTCGAAGGTTTGGTGGAAGCGCTGTTGCGAATCTGAAGAATTATATATCGTGATTGGGTGGCAGGTATTTGTGTCATGATACACTTGATTGTATCGTGACAGGGGAGCTGGGGTTAAGCAGCTGGTTTGTGTCGCGACAGGGCCCGCGACAAACGACCCGTATGCATAGGGGTAACCTAGAAGTGGGTGTGATATTAAGCGACATGAAGAAAATAAGCGAACATGGTTGCTAAAGGAATTTCACAGGATGATTTTTCGAAGAATGGTGTTGGGAGATGGTCCTACAATTACACGTCGGAGGGCCCGCTGTTGTTTTGGAAGGTTGCCGGCAGCGATTCGCTCGGAGGGTGAGATAAGTATTTTCATAGAATCTCGGTAGTGTATTTTCGAGAACAACAAGTTTTGTTTTGAAAATGATGCTTTCTCATACATGGCTTAGGCAGGTGTAAGGGAGTCGGTGAGGACTCGAGACATGGGTTGGTCCATTTTGCAGACATTCAAGTAGGATCCATTTGCGAGTGCGTGTTTAAATTGAATCATTGCATACGCACTTAGGTGAGGAGTAACCCATTCTAGGGTGATTCCCTTCTTGGCGATGGCTTACCATGTCGAAGGAATATCATTGAGTTCTGGGAGCGTTCGAGGAGGCGACTCAGTTTAGGAAATGATTTTGAAGAAGAGTCAGTTGTGACATGATGTTTGGAGATAATATTATTAAATTATAATTTTAATATGTATTTGTATTAAAGGTAATGTGACTCATGAACATGTAATATCATTGGTTGAATGTATTTGGATGAGTATTGGTTTATGAGTGAGAGGCCATTTTACTGATATGGGTCTCGAGATACGAGGGCGTATAGGTTCTAACGGGTTGGCGTGTAGTCGTGGGGCACCTGGTTTGGGGTTGTCACGCGACTCTAAGCCTAACCCAAACTGACAAAAACAAAAGCAAGAGGGAAAATTAGGATAGTTTCCCAACATGATTTTCTTGAAGACTTCGACAAATCTTTCATTTTCCTCACTTTCTTTTTAACACAGAGACAATTATAACTCCAAAAGATGAAAAGAAAGCGTAAGACAGAAATTCAATTTAAAAGAATGAAAATCGTAATATCGATTACAAAATTGTAATTACATTTAGAAATCAAAATTTAATACTCTGAATCTCTTCGGATAGCCAGAAAGCGGATTGCCGTTGGAATCGTCTCGCGAAATCTAGCTAGCACGTAAAATTTCGTAGAATTCGGGCAGTCGGGTTAGCCACGTTCTGAGGCATGTCGCGGTTCGGGTCTTAGTAAAACCATTTTTCGATCTTGAGAGAGAGAGAGAGAGAGAGTCACAGCACGTACTCATACTTTTATAAGTGGTATGAGTGAAATGATGAAATGGACGACTGAATGAAGTAGAATATCAAAACTAAGAAAAGAGGACACAAGTTATGGAATTTGAATTAAGTCACTAAAGGGCCAAAAAATAAATGATAGTGCTTGTCTTCCCCACTTAAAAGCCAAAACAAAACGTGAAAAGAGGAATACTTCAGGTGATTAAAAAATGGAGTTTTGGGGAGAGAAGATCGAACTTCTCTCTAGATTTATCTGAGTCAAATCATTAAGCGAGTCTTCGAGGACAAGAAGGAGAAGCTGCTCTACTTGGAGAGGGCCGGTAGATACTTGGATTTAGGAGTTTCTTGAGCTCCTTGATGTAGGGTTTCTCCTACTTGGGTTTTATTCACTTTAAGTACTTTACAAATGTTTGAGGTTGAATGAGGTAGGTGAGGGCGACTTGTCAGTTCAATGCTTGGGCGGGGTGTTCTTTTTGAAACCCATTGTGGTCAGTGGCTTGTCTGGGCTATTGAGTTGCTTATTGTGGAAATCATGTGTTATGTATGCCTTGATTTGAAAAGTAGGGAATGGCGAGTGAAATGCGGAGTTCTAAAGTGAACGATGAATTGATAATTGATGGAGCCCAGTAAACCCTAGGGTTTCTTGTTCCCCCAGGAATAGTGACATGAAAATATATTTTGTGAAAATGTGGCGTCGAGTGATTAGGTGGTGCTCGTGTTTGATCAATAATAAGTGAGAGCTAAGTGCATGATGTATGAATTGATTAATTACATGACATGATTGTGTGATTGGATATTATGTGAATATGTGTGTTTATATTTGCATGTGATTAGAGCGTATGGGAATTGACATACATGCATTCCATATGCCTTTGGAACACCCTAGGACTATAGGAGTGAGTGCATGAGATTAAGTCTGAAAATAGTTCGGAGGGTTGTCTAAAAATGTTAATTATGCTGGAGGATGTCCAAATTAAATATCAATCATTCGAGCGTGATTGATATTCATCGGTGAATCCACAAACAAATAAAATATCAATCGTCGGAGCGGCCCAATTATATTCATCGGAGGGTAGTCAGCGATAAATATTATATCGATGATGGAATGACCCGATTGATATATACGTCGGAGGGTTGTCCGCGAGCTAACAAAGCGATAATTCTCATACGAGGCTTAGGCGAGTGTGAGAGGAAATCGATGAGGACTGAGGATGCGAGTTAGTCATGTAGACATATAAGTAGGATCATGCATTTTCTTGAATGTGTGTGTTTAATTTGGAACATTACCTTTACTTTGGTGGTGAGTAGCCCATAGGGCGATTCGCTGCGAGCATTAGCTCGCCTGTGGCCCGAGGGATATCATTTGGTACAGGGGAGCATGCGAGGGACGGCTCGTCTTAGGAAGCGGGGATTAAGAATGGAGTTACAGTGGTTTTGGTTCCATTTAAACATGTATTAGAACTTTCTATAGTTTGATATCTTGTTGTATAAGGTAAAAACATATTAACTCTTGTATTAGGTGCTGCTGTGTTGGGATTCGTAGTTGGTATGTTTTTTATGGGTAATGTTATTTATGGGCCCAGTGGTAGTTTACTCATATTATGGTCGCATTGAATTTGCCCGGAGGTTTCATGCGGAGTATTGTACTTACTTAGGTGAGCTCCGTGCAAGGGAGCTACGCAGATTTCTAGTCAGCGTCGGGTAACCCAGACACATCCATGTATTCACGCAGGTTGACGGGTAGTCAACGGACCCCCTGGTTTGGGGCGTCACAAAACAAACCAAAAGTTGGCTCTTCTTCTCACATATAGAAGCCTGGCCTTAACTCGCTACAGCGTAGTAATCAATTCTAAGACAAATTTTTGTCTTATGGGATTTTAGTTCAACTTTCCTTTTTGCATATTGGTCTCCATGTTTATTTCATTTGCAAATCCACTTATCATTGTATTCCACCATAACACTATAAATCTTCTATGCGTTATCCCCTTTGAGTCCTTAATTTTACAATTTACAATTATATTTTTAAACTTCTTTAAAAATCTTGGTTACATCATTTTTTCATTTAGCATTTAAATATCTAGAAAATATGAATTTAACTTTACTTATTATACCACATATACATGTCATAAAACTACCAGGGAATAATTCGGGGTGTTACAGATATAGGCTTATTGCATGAAACTAAGAAATTTCTCTCATTTTGAAATGAGATCTTCAGGAATACATCTTTACATATTATGTATACAAATATTACGATATCGCTCTCAAAAGGTATTCTTATTATCACAAGAGGCATGTGAAAGATATTGATAGATTAGGCATGAAGGATTGTTTGTAAAACCCCGAAAGAATTCTATTTACGAAAAATAATAAAGCGATGATTTTGTTCCAATCTGAAATTTTACGATCTCTTGGATAGCGAAGCGGACTTCAGGTGAAATTGTCTGGTAGTCTCGTTACCATATTAAGTTTGCGTGAATTCAACGATTAGATTTCCGTTTTAGAACCTGCCAGAAATTGTCTGGGACAACAGCGCCACCGGTAGTGAGAACTGCATTATCAAGTGTGGGGATGAGTCAATATATTAGTCAGGAGTGCTGGTATGAGTGACCATGTGGCAACCATGTCATTGGAAATCCATGGTGAACTGGATGGAAATATTAGGTAAATCGAGACCAATGGGAATGTGACAGTGGCAAGTGAGGGGGCAAGTTCTCTTGACTTGACTTGATATTGGGTTCTGAGTTGAAGGGAAAAGGGAAATAGAAAGAAAATAAGAGGAGGAAGGGATAAAGTTCTGAAGATCAGTTAGGAAACCAAGACTCTATCTACAAGTTTTCCTGCGAATCGATTGTTAAGTCAGAAAGATAGTAAGGTTGAGTCCCAGCATAGCCAGCTGCGATGCTTGATTGCCTGTTTTACCTGATAAAGCTCAGGAGCAATTGGTTTCTCCTACTATTTATTCTTTGGCTAGGCGGTTAATGGATGAGATATGTAGAACTGGATGGCCAGTGTTTTTCGAGTTCAGTTGAGGTGCAGTAGAATCTAGAGTGTAGTTGGATGGTTTTGAGGACTAAGGTTGAACTATTCATGACTTTGTGTATTCAATTTGTGTGTAATTACTTTGGGCGGTTCCCAAGATGGACTATGGTTTGTTTATTCAAGCTCATGTGAAATTTAATTTTAGATGTTATTGCTGTGAATGAATATGTTTACTGTGTGTGAATTTTGTTAATATATGCATCTTGATATAATGCAGTACAAGTTATTCAATAAATAATATTGTTTCATGTACTGGGTGGCAGAGCCTTGAGTAAGTAACTGAGTGCATGACATGAAAAACCATGGAACTAACCGAATGATTCGGAAGATTTTCCGAAGAATTGCCTTAGGGAGTTGTCCAACAATTCATATCGGAGAATGACCCTTGATTGTTTGGAGAGGGTTATCTGACGGAGGAGTTCACCTCGGAAGGGTTGGCCGATAAGTTTGCTAGAAAATTAAGTGGCCAATGAGCTTTAAAACCGCCTTTTGTTTTGAAGACATTGTTCTCACAGATTGGCATGTGTCACATGTGAGGGAGTCAGTGGCTTCAGAAATATTGGGGAACAAGAAAAAGGGTGAGGAGAGGAGGGAGAGAAAGGAGAGAAAGGGAGGATTCTCATTGAGTTGTGTGTTTCTTTCATCCATGTATATGAGACATTGAGTGAGGATATGAATTCAAGCTGAATATGTATTGTTTGCCAAAACCCATGAACCTTGTGGGGAGTAGCCGATGTAAAGAAGGAATTCAACCTATTAAGCGAGTTGTTTGTGATCTCCATTGAGATCCCACACAAGTCTGGGGAATTGTTGGAGAAGGCGAACATATTAAGGCGCTTTGGGAAAGAAGCGATATATGGCTGATTATATATTTTATAATGACCGTAATATGAAATATTGATTGTTACATGACAAAATAAAAGTGTAGTCAATATAAGTGTAATCATATCAGTTGGGTTTATCATTTTGGTGAGTATGGATGTATCTATTTTTAACATTTGTGTACATCATATAATTTGAGTCTGGTGAAAGACCTCATTTGTGGCATTGAGACACTCGATAATACATCATCTTAATTAAATTAAGTTGACAGGTTTGTCAGTGGCAAATTTGGGGTTTGGGCGTCCACATTAATTCAATCAGAGATACTCTAATAATAAAGGAGGACAAGGTTCAGTCATATCACGACCTTACCAAAAATAATCTGCCATTGAGAGGAAATCACAAGGAGTTATTATACATGACCTTGAGAGTCTTAACTAATGCTTAAGTATTTCTGATTTGAATCTTACCATTCATATTCTTAGTTGGTATGTTGAAGGGATATAATTAACCATAAGTTTGTTTGAAACTGACAATGAGGTCATTGGAGCTATAAGAAAACCAAGATTTAAATGCTCATGTATCCCGGAGAATCGAATGGTTTGAAGAATCTTTGATTAGTTAAGATTTGGGGATATTAATATACTTAAACAATACATCGGAGTTATTTTTCCATGCTAGTGGGAGGATTATATCTTGGAAAGAAGTGCCAAAATGACGCATAAGGTTCTCTGACTCTTGGCGAGTTTGGCTCATTAACAAAGTTTGGCATGTCTCAAGAAGGACCAGTTCACCGAATTTTGAAGCCAAATGCTATAATATTGTAATGCAAAGTGAATAGATATCAAAATAAAAAATAAGAAAACTAAAAACAAGGACCATGCAACATGTGGGGAGGCCTAATAAATGTCTATTAGCCATATATCCATCAATTGATGACTATAGGCTAAGTATTTTGGCTTCTGTAATAAATCTGTTTTAAGGTGATTTAGGGATTGTTTTGAGCTTCGATTTGAATTTATGAGGATTGCATTGTGCCACCTTGAATATTAATTTCACCAAAATAAATTTTGAATTAAGATTTTTTATTTTCTTAATTTTATTAAATAAAATAAAATAATAAAAATTACTGCAAATAAAAATGATACTCGCATTGAAAAGTGTGAATGAGGGTTGAATCAATTAATTGCATTCATTTGCCTATTTGTCATTTATTATATGTAAAATTAGTAATAACAAAAATTATATAATTTAAGTATATGAGTTTATGTAATTTTAAATTCCATTTCCTTTTTGTTAAAAGAACAACCAAACATATAACATAAAGATATTAGTAGTGATTGTTTCCAATTTCTTTGAAATTCACGAGGTGGTTCGATTGCGAGCCCATTAGTGTAAGCGAAGGCTGGTACTAAATTCGACTAATCATTGCAGACACCAAACCTAAACCATTAGCCATTGGGCCACTTTTGCAGTGTTGTGGTTGGATCTACCCCAAAAATATCTTATCCATATCTTTCTTTTTTTCTTCATTTTTTGAGTTTTCATTTTTTCTATTTTTTAATATCTCAAAATGATGATAATTATAACTATTAAAATATCTCACTAATGTCTGCAGACACGTATAAATGTAAAATATGCAGAATTAAAATATTGAAGACTAAAAGAAGATGAAACACTTTGATTTCCTTTCTTGGGTAAAAAAAAGTGAAAGAAATGAGACATGACATTAAAGCTTTGTTTTTTTATGACGGTTTAAGTTCAACCAATGGATGTGAAGAACTATTGAGACTATTTTCTTTTAAGAAAGATTAAATGTTAAAATGATTAAGATGGAAAAGTAAAGATGTTGATCATCTCTGACAAGACCAATGGATTATATGGTATGTATAGTTATTAGATTGCACTGTGACTGTGGATACCATTAGTGTATAAATTGCTTGCGTTTAATAATTTAATCTCTTTATTGTATAAAAAAATGATTAATTTAAATATTAATAGTTACTTATATATGTGTATATTTAATGAGTTTATTCAAGTGAGATTTTTTTATGTGTTGTATTACCTATAAAGAGTTTTAATGGATTCAGTCAGAAAGAATTTTGTTCTATCTTTTTAATTGATCTATAGTTTTCAAAGTGCTAAATTAACAGTGCATTAATGTGACAATGCAGTTTTATGGATTCGTATAGATCAAGTTTAGATTGTGGAGATATGAATATGTATTCGTTACTCCATTACACATCATCAAAGACCAAGTAAACAAAGGTTAGAGAAATGTGGCAGCAGTTTGAGCTACTATAAATATACTTGCAAGGCGAAATTAGGTGAAAAATGTAAATAGTAATTAGGTTATAAAATTGAATTTAGGTTAAAAGTGGAATTTGTTCTCTACAATCTTGGATGAAGAAATGGTTTCACACGTTGGAGATAATCTCACAAAGTCTGATAGCACATAAAATTTCGTCGAATTAAGAGCCGTTGCCGGAATTTACACGTTTTCGAGGCATCGCGGTTGGTGTAGTAAAACGTTTGGGTTGGCAGTCACATATAACTGCGATATAGCCTGCACTGCTAAATTGGTGTGATGAACGATGTGGTAGTAGGGGATGATGGAATGTCAAGCCCGGGAAAAGGTGGACATAGCGAGATGATAATGGGTGTTTAAAGTCATAAAAGAGACGAAATGAATGATGTTCCCTCTGCATTTAAAAAGGGCTACCAAAAGCGATGGAGAGGAGGAGGATTGCGGTAGCTTAGGAAATGCGGTTTTTAGAAGAGAGACTTCTCACAAAGTATATCACAGACAATCAGGCCGTAGTTCAGTCTTGAATAGAAGGAAGAAGTACTCTGCAGCTAAGCGACCTCATTAGTCATAAGTTGGGTTTAAATGGCGCTCTTTGGTGGGGGTTTCCTCTATGGGTTTATTCACATTATTTAAAGTAAATTTGTGATGTTTGGAATTCAGATGAGGACGTCAGAGGCCGGTTTGATGAGTCAGAACATGGGATGGTCAAATCATTACAGGAACACAGCGGGCATTCATGACATACGACTGGGTCAGGTTTGTTCAAATCTGAAATTTTGTATTGAAGTAAATGTATTGGTTTTGGATAAAAATTAAGGAATGGCGTTGAAATGGGGTTCGCGGTGGCGAGTGATTCTAATGATTTTCGAGAATAATGAGGTTTGCTGTTCGAAACATTGTTACAAAAATATCTTTTGTATGAAATGTGATCGGTGATTCAAGTTGAATTGCTTTGTGTTTGATCATTACCCCAGTGAGGCTTTGATTTTGGTTATAGGTAGATTTACATACAATACTTTGATTATTAATGAATTGAATGTTTTGTAAATATCTCCATGTTTATATCATTGCATGTAGATTCATTGTGTTAGGTGCGCGTACCAGTTCCATATGCCTTTGGAACACCCCAAGTTTGTAAGTGGGTGCGCGGTAGATCTAGAGAGAAAATGGTTCGGAGGGTTGTAAAAATACCATTATTGGAGGGTGAGTCAGACTAAAAATATCGTGGTAAGGAAGACGACCAGTTCATCTACATCGGTGGTGATCCACAGTAATAATAAATCATTGAAGGCGACCCTAATTGAATATATACACATGGAGGGTTGTCTAAACAATAAAATAATATTCTCATCGACAGGCTTGAGTGAAGTGTTGAGGGATCAGTGGACACCGATGCAGATGATAGTTGAACTATTAAGTAGGATCATGCATTTGCTGAATGCGTGTGTGTTTATTTTGGAACATTGCCTCAATGAAGAGTGGGAAATGGCCATCTGAAATGGGTTCATCTTGGTGTGCTCCCACCTTGTGAGAGATGTATTTTGGTACGGGGAGGCGTAGAGGACGACTAGTCCTGAAACTGAGGTTGTGAAGCGGGGTTGGCACGTGATTTTATATGTGTTAAATTCTTAATTTTATTCTGTATATTGTATCAGTAAATTATTAACTCTTAAAACTATTGGACATAGGTTGGTGTCTTTTTCTGAGATATTGTTATGATCTTGTTTATGACCGAAGTGTGAGTTTCTCATGTGATGATATATTTAGGATTGTTTGAGTGGGGTTTATCCAAGTGTGTTTGGTGAGCTCCGTCTGAAAGACTCATGGGATTTAGAGTGGCGTCTGATGGCGGCGATCATTATATTCACACTTGGGTTAGTGGATGATCTCTGGACCCGGGTTTTCAGGCGTGTATTATTATAGGAGCTGAGTATCCAGGCTACCCTGGGGCTTGAAGGGATTTGGAGAAGCCTGACCATAGTCAAGACCAAGACATCCTGCTAAGGTGTGGTTCGATCTTGAGGTTTAGTGGCCAAAGTTACTGGAGATCACAGGACCAAAAACTAGGATATGTGTGTGTTTGATATGTTTTATTAATGATTTGATGAAATGTTGTGTGAAGTCATATTATTATGATGCATGTGTGTTTCATGTAGCGGTAGATAGCACATAGGCATATTGGAAAACAAACATAGGTTTACAGTAATATCATTGGGAAGCGAAAATAAATAACACCAAATTTAAAAATAAGTTTGTTTAGTTTGTTGAAATGAAAAACCTCAGATGAGAATAGATTTTAATAAATTTATTAATTGTCTTGAAAATGAAAATAAATAAATATTTTTTAGTGTTTTTCCATTCATTTGAAAGAAAAAAATGATGATTCTTGAGTAGATATTATTTAGGCATATAAAAGAAATTTGGGCTGGCGCGGGGCAGAAGCGAGCATGAGTAGCGCTGGCGTAGGCCAGGCAGTGACACTGTGTTGAAACATGAGCGAGAAGCGACCACGGTGCTCTGGGGGCAACCGATGGCGGGCGTGGCGGCATCAGCGTCCCGCACATCGACAGCGAGGGCGCGTGAGGGCGCGACGCGAAGTGCCCGGCCGTTTGGAACTGGCGCGACCTGTCGTCTTGTTCAGGCGTGGTACATTACACTTGGTGCATTCCGACTGTTTTGACGGTTTGGGCTGATCAATTCACGGGTCAATTTTTTGAGCATTAGTGAACAGGTTCATTACAAAATTTTGAAAAAACATTAATAAATAAATCAAATCAAAATCCAAATAAATTCAGATAAACACCGAAAAATAAAGTACCAAAAATGAAATTTTGTTCAGTCAAATGATTTATTTCAAATAGTAATTTTGCCTTATTTAACATAAATGCGGGGACTTATTATATGTGTGATTTTGTATGTGATTAAATTATGAAACTTTATGTTGTACTTGATGGCGTTATGTTATTCTTGGGTACAATTGTGGGTAATTTAGTAAGAGGGGAAGAAGTAGCAAATCATGAGATGGTGAAGGAACTGCCAAGTGTTGACCAGTGTAGGTATTTTGATCAGGGGCCTTTGAAGTGCATTGAGTGTTAAGTATTCATCCATCATTGTTATTGCAGTTCAAGTGGGGAGGGACCTAGTAACCTCTTGAGAAGTTTAGGCGCGCCTCAAAGGCATTTCTGGGAGGAGACCTGGATGGTGGAGACCATTGGTTTATCTTGTGAGATCAGAAGAGCGTCTTTGGGCTGTGGATCACTTCCGATGACCACGAATCAGAGTTCATTTGCAGGCTTCCAGCTAGAGATTGAGGCCCAGGGTATGATGGGGAGTGACTGGGGCTTGAGACTTGAAAGGTTATGACGTAGGGAGGAGTTTGGGAGAGCATTCATTGGGTAGTGCCTCAGAGCTGTATGGGGCGTCTGCAGAAGGCTGGGGACTGAAATTTGAAGCAGGCGATGAATGTGATGGACTACGTGGCTAGTTCACAGGGTTGCCCAGATTTCTAAAATGGTGTGACCCATAGATGTAGGCAAGCCTTATTGGAATGTTATAATAGCTGATTCTGAACTGATTTGAGGTCCTGTGGTAAACCGAGTAGTTGGGATGCAGGCATTTCTGGACTTCATTTGGGCATGAAAGTAGAAATTTGAAATTCAACAGAGTGCCTAATGAATGAGTGATTTTCTTATTTTATCAGGGATGGAGGGGGTTGCAGGATTTTAAGGAAAAGTTTCGAGTTCTCTGAGCTTTGGAACAGTATTTACAGAAGAATATGGGAGGATTTAAGTGAATCAGTAAATTTGTTTGGAAATTTTGGGCACCAACATTTAGAAATTTTTAAGAAGTTCAGTAAAAAATAAGGTGGAATAAATGTAAGAACTAACGAAACTGAAATAAAAGTGAAGCGAATTCAGTTTGGATAGTTTCAGGTGATTGAAGGCATGTCCAGACAATAATATATTATAAGTTCATAAGATTTTAATGGAGATTTTAAGTAGGGTTTCGGTGATTTGAACTGAGAATTCAACGTGAAGGATTTAGTTAAAATGTATTTTAAGTTCAAATTTAAATATAGACGATGTAGAGATATTTTTGACATATAATTGATGTAAAGCAGTATAAGGTGAAGCGAGATAAAGAGTACAACATAAGAGATATTTTGTTGTAGGCCAGTTCAAAATGCTGTGGCTGGCTAAAGTCATTGATTTAAATAATGGGGTAGTGACTTGATCTCATGAAGAATGGACCGTGAAGCTTAGGTAAAGAGTAAGCCACTTTAGCAGACTAATGAGATTATAGTTTCAAGGAGTAATTTTGGAAACTTTGATAAAGAAAATTTTGGGAGATTTAATGCTCCAAAGTGAGGAGAACGTCTTTGATGGGGAAGAAAGGGAGAAAAGGAGAAAGGAGAAAGGAGAGAAAAGGAGAGAGAAAGGTTAGGGCCAAAGTGGAGGAGGTGGGTTTTCTTCTCCTTCTAGCTTTCAAGTGCTCTACAAGTGATAGCAAGGGAGAGAGGAGCCAAAGAGAGCCAAAGACAAATGAGGGTTTAATGGTGGGAAAGTTAGGGTTTGATGTTTTTCATGTCCTAATGTTTTGATGATTTTCTTGTATGGATGTTAAATTAGTGGCATTTAGGGTTGAATGATGATGATTTTTGAGATAATTGAAGAAAGACATGGTTCAGATTAAAGTTTTGAAATCATTGAGTAAAGATTAAGGTTGATAAGTGATTAAATGGTAATGTTATATTAAGAATGATTATCGCCATCAGATTTAAGTGTTTAGAGTGAAAGAAAAATGGAGAGAAAAACACATTTGGTCAATTTTTGGGCAGCAGTCTCAGTACAGGAAATGTCTGTTTCTGTTATTTTGACCAGTTTTGATATTTTATTGCAGCACTTAGTTTGATCGATTGGAAGTGGTTAAGTTAATTCACATTAAGTAGACTTGAAGAACAAAATTAAGAAGAATGTAATGTAGTTCTGATCTATTAGCTAAATATTCACTCAAAGAGTAGGACCATGTGCAAGCCAAATTCTGGTTCAAATTTTTGAACATAGATTAACACAGATTTGGACGTAAAGTGAGTTTAGGTGCTCCAAATTGGTGAGTTCGATTTGGAATAGAACCCATAGCACATGTAGCTTCAAGTAGTATAAGGCATAAATGTGTCAAAATGCTACAGTGAAGGACTCAAGGAAAAATGAAGTAATACAAACTGTCACTAAGTGATCAAAAATGACTAGTTAACAAAAGAAATCTGTAACTTTGATTTGAATGATAAGATTGGATTGATTCCAAAGATTCCTAAATAAAATAGTTTACAAGAGAATGCAATGCTGAATGAAAGTGTTTGCAATTGGATTAAATGGAAGTATGGTTAATGTGTAATTGTGATTTTGCTTGGAAAGGTGAAAAAGGACTATCGGACGGGAGCAGGGAACTCGAGCGGAAATGGCCCAGGATTGACGGTGAAGCTGTAGTGAAAATGATATTTTGAAAAAATGAGTTTTTAAAAGTGAATGGTTTTAATGTTAAGCTGAAAGTTTAATGGAAATGTTTATGTACATGTTAGGCATATCAAATGTTTTATCTTGCGTAAATATATATATTTATATGTATGCATATGATAAAGTGTTATGAAAGTTTTAAAATGTGTGAAGAATACGTATGTGTTTTAATGATAAAGGAAAAGGATATAAATGTATTTATCATGTATATATGAAATATGTATGCATATATTTAAAGTATTATGAAAGTTTTTAAGATGTGTAAAATAATGCATATGTGTTTTAATGATCAAAGTAAAGGATTTAAATGTGTTTACAAATGTATTTGAAGAAATGTTTTTCTTGATGGTTACCTAAACCCTATGACTGTTATGGCGTGATATGCTCGTAGAAGTACTTTAAGCGTGTAAGGATTTAGGAGTAAAGTTATGGGTTACTAGCGAGGGAGGGAAATAGGTGTCTAGGTAATATCCTTACACATTGATAAAGTACTATGGCTGGAACCACATCTGCGTGAGAGGTTTTATAGCCGGCGTAGTGGTTATGTGTGCAGAATGTGTTGTCCCTCACTTAGTCGATTGCAGGAAAGCTGAGTCGGTGTGTTTGGCTCCACTGGGTTCCATCCCGAAAGAATGAAAGAAAAGAAATAAAGGAGAGAAAAGGTTAAAGATAAATATGAAAGCATAAGTAATTTTAAATGCATAAGTATTTATTGAAGAAAGTTTAAAATACTAAATGTTTAAAAGCATAAATTGATTCTAATGGTATAGAAGTATTTATGAAAAGTTTAAAGCATAAATGTTTAATGTATAAATGGATTTTAATTGTATAAGTATGTATTATTTTGTATATGTAGAAAATATTATTTTAATGAAAATGTACACTCAGAAATATTTGGCACAAGTCTGCTTTTCAGTGTGTTTTATTGTGGGGTCCACACCCTTCGTGACCACGGGGTGCCCTTGGTGTGCCCAGTGGAGTCCACCCTTAAGTAACCAGTTAGGTGCCTCAGGTGGGTACACTCCTTGGGAATATAAATGCCTCCATGAGCATTTTTCTTTCGTATAAGTAGAGACTGAACCGAGATGGGGGCTTGGGATCTGATGGGAATACCTTACTCAAGCTGAGCTACTAAAACTGGGTTGGTGCAGTGAAGATATGCGATGACTGTAACACAGTTCAGTCTCACGAGAAAATGCTGAGAGAGCGTGATGTGCGTGAGTGGGGCCACACGAGGCACCCGATGGTGCAGACCCACGATGGGCATGCTACCAGTGACTCCACGAGAACAGTGGACAAACAAGCCTTTGTTGCAGGACCCCACCCTTAGTGACCACCTCGTGGGTACCGCTGGGTGGGAAGCTCACTCAAAGCTGGGATATCCTCATTCCAGCTGAGTTCCTTTCGCCTCCCGAGAGGTCGAACCAGGACCTGAGTTCTTGACCCATTGAAGCATCTCTGGTACCAATGATCTTAGCTCGGTTGGTACGAAGATCTTCTGTGTTTCGAAGGAACACTGATCTGAGTTATGCTGCAGTGTTTGTGTGAGGTCAGCACCCTTCGTGACCACGAGGTGTATGGAGCCAGCCTTTGTGGGGTCATGCCGTAACCAGCTGGGTGTACTTGGTGGGTCCCAGTATGAGGCAATATCGTACCCTCCCACCCAGGCATTTTCTTTAGCCTCAAGTAGAGACTGAACCAGGGACCCGGGGCCAAGGTCAATGGGGGCTTGTCTACAATGAAACTAGTAGGCTGGTTGGTAGTGAAGATATTCACAGGTGGACCTCAAGCAGTCTGCAGAGAGACCGAAAATGCCTAGGAAGAACATGTGTACGAGTGAGACAGAAGAACCTGAAGGGGTGAACCCATGATGAAAGCCACGAGCACCAGAATGATCACAATGGACACAAATAAGAGTCAAGTGTTGGAGAAAGAGAAAGAAATTTTTTTTTTTGAAAGCTAAGAGCTGGCATTATTTTTTTAAAGATATGTGAAGAATTGAGGTTCGCTCAGCGGATTTTTAATTTATGGTTTAAGGAAAGTTTATACAGTGGGGATGGGAGGGTCCTCGGGTTCATGAGAGTTATCCGGTCGGGATCCTTGACATGGTATCAGGCAGTTTGAAAATGTTATAAGATTTGAAAATTTTTATTTTATATGATTGTTTTTATGTTTTCTTTTAAGATTTCTGTAAAATAAAAATAAAAAATTTATGTGATTTGGAAAATCATATATGCATTACATGACATATTAATTTTAATTCACGAGGAAAAATGCGATGGTGAGGCGAGCCGCCCCACCCGGGGAGAGCTCTGAGGCGGTGGTACCACCACTGGGGAACATGTTGATGGAGTGCACGTGTGTTCCTCCACCGCCCGATACGGTAGGGGCGCCAGCCTCTGAGGTCGTAGGAGGAGACCAGATACAACTAGAAGCAGATGGCTCGGATATTGGCTGCTGACATTTAATCGATGATGGCCAGACCGGTGTGCATTGAGGAGGGTAGGAAATTAGAAGCGAAATTATAATGATTATAGGAGATCTGGAAGGCATGGTCGTGGCTAGGGGTAATGAAGATAGTTAATTGAAAATGCATGGGTTTAATTTAAGCTTAAGTGAATTAATGACATTGTGAGTTGTTAATTGCTTTGGTGTTGGGAAAGAGTGAAGGGGTGAGACATAATGATGGATGTATTAGCCTTGGTGGGATTTTGCCACCTAGGAAAAGAATGGAAAAGTTAGTTATTTGCGAGTGATTATTAGGAGTTTTAGTGATTGATATTATTAGATATCCATGACTTGATGTTATATGACCAGGCATGGTTACTATCTAGACATCATCATCTGGTTATTTATAGGAAAGAGTTGAGTTATTGAGGAAGACGAGGAGGTTGTTTTATGTGGGTTACGGAAAATACTACCTACCGATAATATACAGGTTATGTGGGCTAATGAAATGCCAAGAGTTATATATCAAGAATTTAGCTTATCTTATTTAGGTGGGATAATGGTAGTCGAATGGAAGATGGCAAGTAAGTCGAATGAATTTCAGGATGTATTTCGAGGAGGATCTTCTAGGTATATATAAATATATATATATATATATATATATATATATATATATATATATATATATATATTGGTACTGATTAAATGACACTGAATGACAAATTGCTAAGGCACCTTATATGATGGCTCCTTAAAGTTGAAAAAAAATTGAAAGAATTGAAAGTATAAATGGATGAGCTTGTGAGTAGGGTTTTGTTAAGTAGAAGTACTTAAGCAGGGAGTCTTGGGTTAATTTATAAAATGATGATGAGGATTTTAGTTGTATTAGTTTGAGTTGAATAAAGTGAAAATACATGATCAACACCCGTTTACAGGATTGATGATCTTTTGATCAATTGAGAGCAGGTATTTTGAAGAAAATGGATCCGCTGGGTTACCATCAATTGGAAGTCTGGTGAAGGATCTTGCTCATGACTTTGAACACGGTATAGGCATTATGAGACTTTAGTCATCTTCAGTTAGCTAACTTATATTAGTAGCTTTATGGATCTTATAGACAGGATCAACACCAGCCTTATTTAGAATCAGTTTGTTATAGTGTTCATTGATGACATTTTAATCTGTCTTACAGATGTAGAGATCGTGAGGAGCATCTAAGTAAATTCTATTTACTTAGTATGTAACAATAAATTCTGGATTACAGTTGAAACGGTGTTGCCTTTAAGGCATGTGATTTCGATGAAGGGGTTTCACATTTGATCCTCGAAAGATTGAGAAAATTGTGACCCGAAAACCATTTTTTTTTTTTTTTTTTTTTTTTTTTTTTTTTTTTTTGAATGTGACAGAGATATAAAGTTTTGTAGGTTTAGCGGGGTATTATTGGAAGGTTGTTAAGGAGTTTTCAAAGTTAGCGGATCCTTTGACTAGATTGACAAGGAAAGATGAAAAGTTTGTATGGAAAGAGACATGTCAGAAAAGATTCGATGAACTAAAAAGGAATTTGACCTTAGCCCTAGTTCTTACAATTCCGTCAGGGCAAGAAGCATATACAGTATATTGTGATGCTTCTAGACAGAGCTTAGGGGTGTGTTATTGCAACATGAAAATGTGATAGCATATGATTTAAGGCAATTGAAAAAGCATGAGCGAGTGCTCGAGACATAACTGGGGATTAAATTTATTGTGATCCTTTGCTCTACGTATATGGAGGCATTGCCCGATATGGAGTTGCATGTAAAATTTTACGGATCCACAAGAACATGTAATATTTATTCACATAAGAAAAGTTAAATATGAGACAGAGGAGATGGGTTGAACTCATTAAGGATTATGAGTGCACTATTGAGTACCATGCGGGAAAAGTTAATGTGGTAGCTGATGCTCTTGGTAGGAAGCCTACGGGTTCCATATCTCACCTAAAGGTTGTGTACCTCCCTAGATTTGTGAGTTGAGGTCTTTGGGTGAGACTGGGATTGGCAGATATTGGAGCCTTACTAGCTACATTTTATGTTAGTCACACTAATAGACAAGATAAAGGGAGCTATAGACTCGAGATACAATCATGATTAAATTGAAATGGGAAGGCCGGAGTACATGGGCGATTAAGGGGATTTTAAGTACAGTACCTGGTATAGTGATAGGTCACGGAGTTATGTGTACTAGATGTGGGAAGATTAAAGAAATAAATTGAGGAGAGCTGCTCTTCTGCGTAGAGCGTGTCGGGAAACACTAAAATGTATCATACCTGAGGAATCACCCAAGGTGGAGGGTATAAAGAAGATGTTCTTGAATTTATTTCTAAATGTCTCATTTGTCAAAAAGTTAAGGTTGAGCATCAAAGATTTGCAGGGTTCTTATAGTCTCTTCCGATCCCTCAGTGGAAATGGGAGAGAATCATGATGGATTTTTTTTTTTATTTCCACTTTGCCAGAGTGGTTATGACGTGATATAGGTGATTGTGGATAGATTGACGAAATCAGTAAATTTCCTACCTATGGAAAAATAGTGACTAGTTGAAGTTGGTGAGTTGTATATATAAAAGAGATTGTACGACTTCACGGATGACCAATCCCGAAAGAATATCTGGGTTGTTGGAGTTATGCTCGAGGCTTGTGTGTTAGAGTTTAAAGGAAGTTAGGAAGAACATTTACCATTTATGGGTTCCTACAATAATAGTTATCATGCAAGCATTGAAATGAAGCCTTATGAGGGCCTTATATGGAAGGAAGTGTAGGACTCCATTATGTTGGGATGAGAAAGGGAGAGAGAAAAGAATTTTAGGTTGCATCGAATTATGCGAGGCTACAACGAGATAATGTTAAAGTTATCGGTGATAGATTAAAGATAGCTCAAGATTGTGAAAAGTTATGTTAATAACCAAGGGAGAGATTTAGAATTTTAGGTGGGGATCGGAGGGTATTTATGGGGATATCACCACAGGAGAGAAAGGGTGTTGATATTCGGAAAGAGGAGACAAGTCCTATCTATATGGGACTTTATGAAGTATGAAAATAATTGGAGGTAAGCGTCTTAGTTTAGAGGTTGCACTGGTGGCGGGAATACATGACATATTTTACATTTCATAACTTGAAAGTATATGACAGATTCTTCACATGTGTTAAGAGATCAACCGGTTGAATTGAAAAAAAAATTGACGTATGAGGAAGGCCGGTTCAAATTGTTGATGAAATGATTAGGTTCTTTGAAACAAAGTAGTTCCTTTAGTAAAGGTGTTGTGGATGAATCACGTACGGTAGAGGAAGCAACATGAAGCGTGAAGATCGGTTACTCAAGTATGTTATTTAAATTTCGAGGGCGAAATTTTTATAAGGAGGAGTGATTGTAAAACTGACCTTATTGAATGTTATAATAGTGGTTATTGAGGCTGATTTAGTCCCAATGATAGAAGCGAGTAGATTAGAATTTAGAGCAGCTCTTGGACTTCATTTGGGCATGAAGTAGAAAATTTTCGAAAATTGTAACCGAGGTGCCCTAATGAATAGTGATTTTCTTATTTATCGGATGGAGGGTTGCAAAGGGATTTTTAAGAAAATTTCGGTTCCTATGACTTTGAGCGATGTTTAGAAGATAATGGGAGATTTAAGTAGATAGTGATTCCAGGATGAAATTTGGAGCTGCTGTGAAATTTTCGGAGGTGAGCGAATCGAAAAGATGGAATAAATCATAAGACTATGGCCCCGAAATAAAGTGAAAGCGGAGTCCGTTTGGATAGTTTCGGAGTAGAAGTTCGAGCGTAATTCGGGTAATAATAAGCTGTGTCAGGATTAAAATTTCATCGTTTAAATCAGTTAGATTTTGAGCCTGAAATTTTTGTGAAGGATTTAGTTAAAATATTTTAAAAGTTCAAATTTCAAATATATAGAACTGACCAGAATATTTTGACATATAATTGATATAAGCGTATAAAGGTAGGCGAGATAAAAGGCGCTATAAAGGGAGATATTTTTATTGTAGAGCCAATTAAAACCTTTCTTAATGGCTAAGTCATGATTTAAATAATGGGTAAATGACTTGGTCTCATGAGAATGGACCAATGAGAAAGCTGGAGTAAAAAGTAAACCCTTCAAACAAACTAATGAGATTACTTGGTTTTAAAGGTAATTTTGGAAACTTTGAAATAAAGAAAATTTTAGGAGATTTAATGCTCCAAAGTAGGAGAACGTGCAGTAGAGGAAGAAAGGAGAAAAGGGGAGAGAAAGGAGAAAGGAGAAAGGAAAGGTTAAGACAAGAGAGTGGAGGTGAGTTTTCTTCTCCTTCCAAACTTTCCAAGTGCTCTCAGTGATGCAGGGAGGCCAAGGAAACCAGAACAAGTAAGTTTTTAATGGTGGGAAAGTTAGGGGTTTGATGTTTTTCATGTCTAATGTTTTGATTTTCTTGTATGGATGTTAAATTAGTGGCATTTAGGGTTGAATGATGATGATTTTGAGATAAATTGAGAAGGCATGGATTAGATTAGGGTTTTGAAAAATCAAGTGAGTAAGGGTTAGGGTTTGATAGTGAATTGTGTGTGTTATGTTGGAAATGGGTATAATGCATCAGATTTAAAGTGTTTAGAGTGAAAGAAAAAATGGAAGAAACACATTTGGTCAATTTTGGGCAGCAGTCTCAGTACAGAAATGTCCTGTTTTCTGTTTTGACCAGTTTTGGTATTTTGGCCATAACTTGCTCCACAGTCGATTTGAGTGATTTAAGTGGCTACGTAAAATAGACTTGAAGGAGAACAAAATTAAGAAGAATGTATCGCCAAGTTCTGATCCTAAGTAGCTAAATATTCACTCAAAAGTAGGACCATGTGCAAGCCAAATTCTGGTTCAGTTTTGAACATAGATTAGCCAGTTGTTGGACGTAAAGTGAGTTTCGGTGCTCCAAATTAGGTGATTCCAATTGGAATAGAACCCATAGCACCTTAGCTTTTAAATGGAGTATAAGGGCATAGTGTCAAATATGAAGTCAAGACCTCGGAAAATGAGTAATACAAACTGTCACTAGAAAATCGGTAAAATGACTAGTTGGCATGAAAATGCCATAACTTTAGTTTGGATGATCGATTGGATTGATTCAATTCCTAAGTAAAATAGATTCCTAGAGGAATACGAATATAGGAATGAGTGTTTATGGTGGATTAAATGGAAATTATGGTTAATGTGTAATTGTGATTTTCTTGGAAAGGTGAAAAGGACTATCGGACCAGAGGCAGGAACTCAGGGAAGCAAAGCGGGACAGGCGGTGAACTGTGAGTGAAAATGATATTTTAGAAAAAATGAGTTTTAAAAGTGAATGGTTTTAATGTTAAGCTGAAAGTTTAATGGAAATGTTTATGTACATGTTAAGGCATATGGAAATTTTATCTTGCATCAATATATATACATATGTATGCATATGATAAAGTATTGAAAGTTTTTTAAAATGTATGAAGAATGCATGTGTTTTAATGATAAAAGGAAAGGATATAAATGTATTTATGATGTATATAGAAATATGTATGCATATGTTAAAGTATTATGAAAGTTTTAAGATGTGTAAATAATGCATATGTGTTTTAATGATCAAGTAAAGGATTTAAATGTGTTTACAAATGTATTTGAAGAAATGTTTCTTGATGGTTACCTAAGCCCCTATAGTTTGTTATGGTGATATCGAGCGAAGTACTTTAAGCGTGTAAGGATTTAGAGGAGTAAAGTTATAGGTTACTAGCTGAGGGGAGGGGGGAAATAGGTGTCATAAGTAATATCCTTACACGTGATAAAGTACTATGGCCCGGAACCCTATGCAAGCGTGAGTTTCTGTATTTGTAGTGGTTATGAAGCTAGATGTATTTGTCCCTCACTTAGTCAGTGCAGGAAATTTGTTAGGTGTGTTTATTCCCCTGGGTTCCATCAGAAAGAATGAAAGAAAGAAATAAAGGAAGAAAGGTTAAGGCATAAATGCTTAAAGCATAAATGAATTTTAAATGCATAAGTATTTATTGAAAGAAAGTTTAAAGTATAAATGTTTAAAGCATAAATTGATTCTAATGGTATAAGTATTTATGGAAAGAAAGTTTAAAGCATAAATGTTTAATGTATAAATGGATTTTAATTGTACAAAGTATGTATTATTTTGGTATATCTCTTTGAAAATGTTATTTTAATGAAAATGTACACTCATGAGCTCCTTTGGCTCATTCTTTCCGTGTGTTTCAAAACATTTTCGGGACCAGGCGAGTCTTGTAGATGGGAGTGTACTCTGTGCGGTGAGTCGAGCTATCGAGGAGCGACGCATGTGACTGCGTGAAAATGTTGCATATTGTATATGTAAATATTTTTTGTCATGTTTGATAAAATTATGCATGGAATTGAATAAGGTTTAAATGTTTTGATGATTTGGAAAGAAATAAATGTATATATGTATATTGTGTTTGATTGGGTTGTGGACGAGGAGTCTAATATGGAAGTTGATGGTGGGAAGTTTAGAAGTGTTTTCAAATGTTTTCATCAGGTTTTGTAGAGATTTGGGAAAGTCCGAAGCAGAGGAAACTACGCCGATTTTCGAAAAAATCTAAGTGTTGGAAAAGAAAAGAAAAAGAAATTTTTTTTAAGCCTTAACCAGCATTATTTTTAAAAGATATGTGAAGAATTGTAAAAGGGGTTCGCTCCTGATTTTAATTTATGGTTTAAGGAAAGTTTCTATATCTGTTGGAGTGCAGGGAGGTCCCTCGGGTTCATGAGGAGTTAATCGGGTCGGGATCCTTCACGGACTGTAGTGAGAAGTCGAGAATGGACTGAAGTTGTCCATTTGGGCCAAGATTGTAGGACTCCGCCTACAGGATATGGATTCCATGGTTGGGGCAATACGACCATAGAAGAGAAAGAGATGGAGGATGTTTCGGCTTTTCGGGATGCGAGTGTTAATTAGTAAGAGGAAGGATTAATCGGTCTTCTTCCGATTCGGGAAAGGCGGAGGCTTCTAGTTCCGAGGGTTCAGTCGCGACTGTCAGGAGCCGGGGACGGATGGGAGTTCTTGATTAGGCTGGACGAATGGTGTGCTACCATTGTCGGCCTTTGAGACACATGAGGCGGGATTGCCCTAAGAGACCTTAAGGATCCGGGGTTTGGGGGCTGACACGGTCGGTCGATATGAGACAAGAGAGGATACGATCACGTTCCTCCGGCTATCTGAGGCGGAAGGCCCGGTCTCGATTTCGAGGGGAGCTATGCGGGCACCCCACATTTCACTGGCAGGCCCGAGAGGCTAGAGTGTGGGTAGAGGTAGAGGACGAGGCCGCAGGTGGGACTGTCAAGTCCCGGGGGCCGTGTCTCATCATCGCGCCTGGAGTTAGGTCGATGGGTAATTCCAGGTTATACATGAGTGC
The DNA here is from genome assembly GCA_016808115.1 of Tetrastigma voinierianum. Classification (NCBI taxonomy): domain Eukaryota; kingdom Viridiplantae; phylum Streptophyta; class Magnoliopsida; order Vitales; family Vitaceae; genus Tetrastigma; species Tetrastigma voinierianum. The sequence continues at coordinate 298,178 of JAEQBH010004776.1, read as the reverse complement.
GTTTTTATCTACTTTATGGGCTGAGTGTTGTTGATTACGGTGCTTACGCATTCATTCATTGTTGCATCAGTTGTGATCGAGTTGGGCTTGGAGGTTGAGACCTTAGATGAGCCTTTGTATGTGAGTTCTCCCCTATGGATTAGGGCGAGAATAGGGATGATATGTCGAGGTTGCGAGCTAGAGATCTAGGGGACTCTACTTACAGTGGACCTGAGGATCATGGACATGTCAGAGTTTGATGTCATCCTAGGGATGGATTGGCTGACAGCTTACAGGGTCGTTATCGATTGTGAGCGTAGGAGGATTCTGCTAGTGCGGGATGGTACTCGTGGTGTTTCGGGAGACAAGCATGGCGCGGTGTTGCCCCATCACAGTATGAGTCCAGTGTAAAGGGACGATTAAGCGGGTTGGCTAGCGAGCCTTACCCTAATTGACGAGGAGAGACCATGAGAGTATGTGGATGTTTTTCCAAATGAGCTACCTGGACTACCTCCACAGAGGGTAGTAGACCTCGGTATCGAGTTACACCCTGGTACTTCACCCATCTCTATGACTCACTTGTAGGATGGCACCGATTGAGTTACGGGGAACTGAGTCCGATTCTGAGGCTATTGGACAAGGGGTTCATCAGATCGAGCACTTCACCATGGGGCGCTCCAGTTCTATTTGAGAAGAAGAAGAATAAGACCCTTCATTGTGCGTGATTCTGGAGAAATGGTTGAATAGGGTTACCATGGAATGCGGTACCATTACCAAATATTGACGATTTGTTTGATCAGTTGAGAGGAGTGTGAGTCTACTCCAAGATAGACCTTCGCACTGGTTACCATCAGCTAAGGGTTAGGGATACAAATATCCCTAAGACAACGTTTAAGATGCGTTATAGGCACTTTGAGTTTACGGTGATTCCCTTCGGATTGACGAATGCGCCAACAGCATTCATGGATCTCATGCATAGGATATTCCAACCCTATTTAGATCATTTTGTCGTAGTCTTCGTGGATGACACTTGATCTACTCCCAGTCAGAGTGGGAGCATGAGTATCAATTGAGGATCGTTTTACAGTTGTTGAGAGACCATCAATTTGTACGCCAGGATTTAGTAAGTGAGGTTGCGACACTGGGTGGTTTTGGACACGATGGTGTGTGCCAAGTGTCGGTGGAGCCGAGGAGAAGGTCGAGAGTGTGATGAGTTGGGGAGGCGAGTCGAGTCTTCGAGATACGTAGTTTCTTGGGATTGGTTGGGTATTACGGGAGATTCATTGAGGATTTCTCCAGGATAGTAGCACCTATGACTAGGTTGACTTGGAAGGAGGTTAAGTTTGATTGGGATGACCAATGCAAGGAGGCATTCCAGGAGTTGAAGAGGAGACTTACCTCAGCTCCCATCTTGATAGTGCCGGACAAGGGACAGGGGTACACAGTGTATTGTGATGCCTCGAGGTCGGATTAGGATGTGTTTGATACGGTCGAAGGGTAGTAGCTTATGGTTCTCTCAGTTGAAGAATCACGGCTTGAGTGCCCACACACGATATGGAGTTGGCGGGCGCCAGTCTTCGCCTTGAAGATTTGGCGCCACTGCTTCATGCGACGGAGTTCGAGGTGTGCTCGGACCATAAAAGTGCGAAGTATATTTTCACGCGACGAGACCTCGATATGAGGCCCGACACGGATGGATGGAGTTCTAAGGATTATGACTTCACTTTGCATTACCATCCCGGTAAGGCAAATGTGGTGGCTGATGCACTTTCGGTCGAAGTCACGAGGGCGTTGGCTAAGTATGGCTTCTCGGGAGTGGCGGATGCTCGGGTAATGGGACATTTTGAGCTCTGATGCGTGACGGAACTCGAGGTACCTTGGGGATTTAGTGGCTGAGTCTCTGATGAGTAAAGTGATTGGAGTCCCGGTGGCGGGGCGTAGAGATAGTGTCCATCGGGGACCCGTCTGATCGATTCTGGTGTGGTAGATGGATTCACATAGATGGTAGTCTTGATATAAGGATGGGTAGTGGTTCCCAGTTATTGATTTGAGAGGAGATTCGGGGAGTTTCCTTTGCTCGATTTATCGTCATCCAAGTGGCACGTAGATGTACCGGGATCTTAGTCGCCGATTACTATTGGAGTGGGATGAAGAGACACGTGGGGACTTTGTTCGACCCAGATGTCTCGCATGTCGATGGGTTAAAATTTGAGCACCGAAGCCGGCCAAGATACTTCAGCCATTGGAGGTGGCTGAGTGGAAGTGGGAGCACGTCATGATGGACTTTGTGACCCACTTGCCACGGACGCAGCGGAAGCATGAAGCGGTATGGGTGATAGTGGACCAGCTCACGAAGTCGGCACATTTTCTAGCCGTGCGGATGACCTTCGCCTTGGAGATTTTTCTTAGGTTATACATTCGCGAGATGGTCGGAGCTCGTAAGTACCCGGTATCCATAGTGTCGGATAGGGACCGGGTTTCACGACACACTTTTGGAAGAGTTTCAAAGGCTATGGGCTACGGTGGCCGATGAGTCTGGCGTTCCACCCTCGAGACAGGATGGTCGATCCCGAGAGGACTATACGTAATATTGGTGGGCACTACAGGCATGCGATCTGGATCATAAGAGCGACTAGGAGGGCATTTTCCATAGTGGAGTCGCCTCTGATGTAGTTACTAGCCCGAGTATCTGACGGATGTGCCAGGTATGAGGCATTGTGTGGGAGCCATGTAGATCACCGTTATGTTGGGCCAGAAGTGGGAGAGGCTCCGTCAAGCGGTCACTGAATGCGGTGAGACTTGCCTCAGGAAGGTGAGGCTTGAAATGGCGGCGTCTTCTCACGGCTCGGGCGACGGAAGGCTATGCGTGTGCGACGTCGACCCACAGGTTCGAGGTTGGAGATCATGTCTTCTTGAAGAGTGATGCCTAAGAGGGCGTGGTCGGGTTCGGCCAGCGTGGGAAAGTATCGCCCAGGATTCATAGGGCCGTCGAGATACTGAGAGGATGAGCATTGTAGCGTGTCGGTTGGCTTTACCGCCCGACATGTCGGGTGTCCACGGTATTTCACCTCTCCATGCTCGAGTATACTCGGATCCATTTCGTGTGGTGGATTAGGGACGGATAGAGGTTGACACGGATGGGATGTGAGGAGGGACCGGTGGTACGTCTAGATAGTCGTGATCGGGTTTTGCGGCCTTAAGACCATGAGGCTAGTTTTTTCTTTGCTATGGCATCACTATGGAGTGGAGGAGTCAACGTGGGTGCGGGGACATGATCCGGGCCCACCTATCCACTTAGCATTTAGGGATAAAGGTACGTGGTTTAGTCGTTTAAGATTTAAATGTTCATTTACATGCATGGTAAGTGGGTGCATATGCATGTGAGTTAATGTGGTATCCCGAATTTAGGGATGAAATTCCTTTTAAGAAGAGAATGTAAGATCAAAGAGAGATTCGATTTTTGGAAAAAGGGCAAAATCGTATTTTGAGACACAAAAATTGTATTTAAAACTAAAATCCAAAATTTATTCTCTAGATCTCGGATGATGAAACAGATTTCCCTTTGTTAGGTCGTCTCACGAATCTATTTATACGTAAAATTTCGTGAATTCAAGAACTGACGAATTTACATTTTCCGAAGACATAATGATTCGGGTGCCGTAAAGCGATTTTCAATGCGACGAAAGTCACATATAACATACTCATGCCATGAGTGGTATGAATGAAGCTTGATGAAAATGGACCCGGCCGAGATAGTCATAGAATGTCAAAGCTGGGAAAGGAGCATGCTTGAATTATTAATGGAATTGTTTAAGTCATAAAAAGACAAAATGAATAGTGTTGTCTCCTACCTTCAAAGGAGCCAAAAGCGGGAGAGAGGAGGAAGTTCATTAGCTTAGGAAATCTGATTTTTTTTTAGAGAGAGAGAGACTTCTCTCTAAAATATCGGGCAATCCGACCGTCGGCAGTCTTCGGAACAAGAAGGGAAGCTGCTCTACGCGTGGGTACCGGATTTAAGGAGTTTAGAAAAAATCCTTGAGGTAGGGGTTTCTCCCTACTTGGGTTTTATTCCTTCTTTAAGTACTTTGTCGATGTTTGAGTCGAATGAGGCCGTGAAGGGACGTTTGATCGGTCCCAAACCTTGGGACCAAATTGATAAAATTTTTGGAACACCAAATGGAGCAACCATGACTGCCACGGCTGATTTGGGTTGTTAAATCTTGAAATTTTATATTAAATCATGCATTGGTTTGGATGAGGTCGGGAATGGCCGTGAAATGCGGGTTCACTAAGTGAACCGATGATTTGTTATTTTCCGAGAATAGTAACCGAGGGTTTCACTATTCCCGAAACAGTGTTCTAAAAATATATTTTTGTGTGAAAATGTGTTTGATCGAGTGATTCAAGTTGAATTGCTCGTGTTTGATCATTAGTGAGTGAGCTAATTTTGATGTATGAAGTAGAATTTACATGACATGATTACGTAAGATTGAATGTTTTGTAAATATATGCATGTTTATATATTTACATGTGAATTAATTTGTATTGGAATTGGCATCGTAGATCGTGATCTTGTTTGGAGCAACTAGGGCCCATAGGTCGGTGCATGAGATGAGTCTGAAAATGGTTCGGAGGGGTTGTCTAAAATGCTAATTATCGGATAGTCAAACTAAAAATATCAATCGTCGGAAAGCGGCCCCATTAAGTATACATCGGGTGATCCGCTGGAAATATCAATCGTCGGAGACGGGCCAATTGATATATACACATCGGAGGGTTGTCCACAAACAAACAAAATAATAATTCTTATACGAGGCTTAAGCGAGTGTGAGGGAGTCGGTGAGGACTCGGGTACGAGATGATGAGTTAGACATTCAAGTAGGATCATGCATTTGCTTGAATGTGTGTTTATTTTGGAACATTGCACTGCACTTAAGTGAGTAGCCACTTTGGGCGATTCCACCTCTTGAGCATTAGCTCGCCTGTCGAGGATATTATTTCTGATACGGGAAGTGTGCGAGGACGGCTCGTCTAGGGCGAGTTGTGAATAAAATTCGGGTTGTGGCTTTGATGATTTAACATGTATTAGAGATTCTCTAATTTTTGATATATGTGTTGTATAAGAGTAAATTATTAACTCTTAGAACTATTGGACGTAGTTGGTATGTTTACGGATATTATTATGAGTCACATTTATGGGCTGAGTGGTCGTTTTATAATATGATGATATATTGGTGTACATTTGGGACGGGTTCATCTAGAAGTATTGTATTTAGGTAGAGCTCCCGTACAAGCGAGACTGCGCTCGATTTTCTGAAGTGGGCGTCAGGTAACCCCGACATCCACTTGTTCCTCGGGTTGGTAGTCAACGGTTCGGAGTTTAGGGGCTTCAGTACTAATATTTTGAATAAGCTAGTAGGAAATGCTATAGGCATTAAAATGCCTTAAGCACCTCTATCTCTGAAACTCAACTACGCGTAAGACTTCATGGCTCATGTCTGAGTATAGGCTGTCAAAGGAGTATATATCTTCGACACAATGTCATGATCCTTCTATAGTAAGTATTACACTTCTTATCTTATTTATTAATTTTCTTTGTTAATTTTAATTTTTTAAATTTTCTAAATTTTTTATTTTATTTTTAAATTTTGGTTGGAAGAATGTCGCACTTTGTGTTATATATCTATGGTAGAAGCCATGAAGATAATGTCGAAAGTAGCGAGAATATAATGGAGCTCCCTCACATTCTATCGGATCCTAAATTCCATGTATCCCTTTCTGACCTAGATAATCCAATTCTCTATTTCCTTAGAACAATCCAATTCCCTATTCAGTCAAACCCGAGACAATCTTCCTTTTGCTTGATGAAAGCCATGCATGAAGATAAGGTGCCGGAGGTAGTGGAATCTATAAATAGTTGATTTATTTTTTTAGATAATTTGTCAAAATATATATTATATTATTTTATTTTTTAGAAAAAATCTCATACTAATATATACGAAAAGCAGAATTAATTTTAAAAATAAATATGGATATTCTTCCATTTCAGTATCTTCTATATTTAAAATATCATATGTATTTATTCTAAAAACAAATCGCATGGGTTTTATTTAATAAAACTATAACTATTATATTTAAGTTCAGATGTTTTTGCTATCGGTTCGAGTTCCCTTAAACTCACGAGAGGTTTTACTCGATTATTAACTTCAAGGCACCATGAAATTAGTCGAGGTGTACGTAAACTAGCTCGAACACCCAAAATTCTTAAAAATAAAAATAGATAGAACTCGCAGTTTTTTATTATTGCATTCCAAACATGTCATAAACACTTGGCACACTTAAGGCATCTGATCAAATGGTAAGTGGACTAGGGTTAAATCATCATTACCTTTGTCATAATAGTGGTTTTTATCCATTTATCATTATTCTTAAACTATTAACTTAAAGTTATTATTAACTTTACTTTCAAATATCAAGGTTTAATTTAATTTAATTAAATTAAAATTTATTAAATTCTATCAATGATGTATTTATCCTCAATAATTTTGAATCATAAATAAAAATAAATAAATTTATTCAATAACAACAAAATATTTACAGTAGAATCATGATCCTCTTACCAATGTAGACAATTACAATAAAAAGAATTTGAGATTAGTAATAAGTTAACTATTTTGATTTAATATATATAAATGACATTAAATTATTTTACCAACATATTCAATCCACTCATTAATTCAGCAAACATCTTATAAATTTAGCCTTTCTTTCTTAAAAAAATATTTGGTTAAACTCAAAATTTTGGAAATCTAATTATCTCCATTTTTCTTCTTGAAAAATGATTCATTATGGATAAAAATGTCCTTTACGATTTCATATATATTTGTATGTATCTTTGAAAAGAAGAGGTTATTTTTACTGAAAAATAATAAAGGCATATTTATCAAAAGAAGGTAAAAATTTGATGGTTAGAGCATGCTCGGTTTATATTGTTTTTAAATTGTTCTTTAGAACAGTTTTTAAAAACACAAAAAACAACAAAAAAATGTTATATGTGAGACCCCGGAAAAGTCCAGATTTCCTAAAGAAAGATAAAATGGTAATTTCGGTCAAAATCCAAAATTTTTCTAGATCTCGGATGACGAAACGGACTTCAACGTTAGAATCGTCTCGCGAAATCTAGCTACCACGTCGAATTTCGTGGTCGAGGATAGTTAGATTTCCGTTTTTCGAGGAATTAGTAAGTGCGGGACGAGCATTTGTATGGTGGCCTAAGGAGCGCCACGATGTCAAGCTATGGGCAAGTCAAGCATGAGCTCAAGTGTGGTAGTGGTGACCACGTGGCATGTCTCGATAGAGGGAAATCTCATAGTGGTTGGATAAGAGGATAAGGTGTAATCCCCTCAACCAATAGAAATTTGACATGTGGCGTTGAGAGGACAAGTCTCTTGTTCCAATATTGACCAAATGGATTGGGAGAGGAAGAGAGAGGAGGAGAAAGAGCAAACGGAAGAGAGAGGGAAAGTGTAGGATTTTTAGAGAGAGAAGCTCTACCTTCTCTCTAGAATTTGGCGATGTGGACGGGTGAGCTCAGCGAGGCAAGCAGGGTGCTCACACAGCGAGGACTACGAGTGGGTACGGGTTTTGGGGAGTTCGGCAAGAGCTCGGAAAGGTAGGGGTTTTTCTCTTGCTTTGAATTTTGTTTAAGGGCCATGTAATGGATGAGGATTTGTTGAGGCCTGGATGGCCGTACTTTCGGTTCCAAAAGAATGGACCGAGTGAAGAAATCCTTAGAGTGGTTTTGGACGGTCCACGGACTGTTTGCGTGATATATGTGATGTTGTGTTATTGCCATGAGTGAATAACATGCTGATTGTGATTTTGTGGGCTGTTCCAAGACGAACTGCCGGATTGTGCCTTAGCCCATGTGAGCTAATTTTATGTTATTGTTGTAAATTTATTAACATGATTTATGGAACTAATTACGTTAATATATGCATGAGTGATATATTAGCATGTGTTGAATGTTTGGTGTGTCATTGCATTGCACTTAGGTGAGTAACCCAAGTAGGAAATTCGCTCTTGGGCATTGCTCTCACCTTGTCGAGTGCACATATATTTTAGGTGCAGAAGGCACTTGGGGATGGGGCCTTTGTCCAGGGGCCTTAGAGCGAAGCTGACCAAGTGGCCTTATCTTGTATTTTTATAAAATTTTGGGCAAGAGACCCAGTTTTGTGTGAATTGTAATTAAATACAATTGTAAATAAATTCCCTTTTGTATAAAAATTATATTTGGGTTGTATGGATGTGCGGGCCCAAGTGGCCATTTTTACACATGTACATGCCTCATGACGTGAGACACGTAGAATTCCGCGGGTTGACGGGTAGTCAACGGACACCCTGGTTTTGGGGCGTCACATTATATGAAAACTTCTATTTATTCTTTAAATTTATTGTTTTTTATGTTTTTCAGGAAAAAGAAAACTGGAAACCAAACAAGTTTTTCATATTTTTCTCGGTCTCTTTATTTTTAAGAACAGAAAACAGTTTAAAAAAAAAACAAATATATCCTTAGATTTCTGAAGTTTACTTTTCAGAAGTTCTTTTAATCTAATCATATTTATATATATATAAATGCTATCTAGTCTCTCTATTATTGAAGAATTTTCCAGGTTACTTTCCTTTCTCAAAGAAAAATAAAATAAAATAATCGTGAGGAGGAAAAAATTTCAGTAATAAGTCGTGAAAATTTTAAAAAAATAAACACCCGTTTGTCTATATAGATTCAATAAAAAAAATTTCTAATTCATCTTACATGTTTATGAAGTAAATTGAAATTCTACTTGCTAGTAGCGATATTGTAACACCCGTTCCCTTAACCGCGTCAAGAAAGGGGACGCCACACGGGATAGAGACTTCTTAACTTGATTTTTTGACATTAGTGAGTCCATTTCAATCATAAATTCATAATGACATAAAACTTGTAAAACTACCACCATTATGGTATTTAAAAGTTCTTGTACATAAATTCTCAAGTCTCATTTATTTGTACTTACAAAATTCCACTATTACAAAATTTTACATTTACATTTTAAAAACAAGATCAAAAACCTACATATGGTGGATTCCTAATACTGTGTTGGCCTTGTCGAATGTGGGATGTCTCCAGCGACCTCTTCAGTACCTACACGGATAAAACACTCGTGCTAAGCTTATAGCTTAGTACCTACATATGGTGGATTCCTAATACTGTGTTGGCCTTATCGAATGCGGGATGTCTCCAGCGACCTCTTCAATACCTACACGGATAAAACACTCGTGCTAAGCTTATAGCTTAGTGAGAAAACAAATAACATATATGACCACATATAGTGGTCCTCAATTACAGTATACATATAAAATAATTCACATATTAAAATATTCATACCACCCGTAAGAGTACATAACAGAAATCTTGTAATAGAAGGTACACGTTCCTTTTCATGTTCTTGTTGTTCATTACTCATAAAACACACACACACACACACACACACACACACACACAATATATATATATATATATATATATATATATATATATATATATATATATATATATATATATATATATCTATGACAACATGCATTTTCCAAACGGGAAACAGAATAATAAGTACCCGTAGGTACATCACTGTATAGGACAGTGATAACATAGCAAAGTATTACCCAAACGAGGCCTAAGAAATAACCCAAAGAATTTGAAATGTGGCCCAAAAGCGGGGCCTACAAAGCGGTAGGCTACTGACATCGGATATCTATAGAGGCATGCCTATCCATCCACTACCCGGACATAAGCAAACATTCAGTTATTTATGTTTCTAGATTAGTCATACCACTATCCTTAACATAGGTTCTTTCAAATATTTATCATGATCGTTTTAATGGAATTGCACTAATTCATGTAACATTAATGTCTTAATTCACATCATGCATCATCTAAGAAGGTTAGGCAAATGCCTACATTATTAACCAATTTTGCATGAACAGTACAAGGCAAATCCCAAGTCCATTTTCAACTATAATTTCGACCCAGCAAATGAGGTTTTAGACAAAGTGATATTCATAAAAAATGTTCACCTATGTGTGATTTAAAGAGCTCATGAATCATGTCTTTTAGACCTTTAAATTAGGAGATATAGCCTAAACATTCCGGCCTTCCTAAACGGTTTCTAGGAACAAAATGCAGGTGTGTCTACATTTGAAAATTTTATAGAACGATAGGGACATAATTTGACCATACTTTTTTCATGAAAGTTGTTCTCCTAGATGTCTAGTTTGTACAAAAATTTGAATCACCTCATTTAGATAAGTATAACTCAAGTTATGATTTAAACAACTGAAATTACTCAAATTCGGGGGACTGTTCTGAGACAAGTTTTAGGGATATAATTGTTTCCTTACTTTGACAAAATTCTGGTAACAATGGGGACTAAATTTGGCTATAATGCCTCATAAAATTTGTTCTCCCAGATGTATAGTTTGTAAAGAAATTTGAATCACCTCATTTGAATTAGTATAACTCAAGATATGGTGCAAACAACAGGAACTACTCCCGTAGAGGGGACATAATCCGTATTTTGCTGTAAAACTATTTTTCAGGGTTCTTAGATCAGGATATACATCTTGGTTTCTTCTAATTTGTTGTATTTTTTGGTTCTTAGGCTTCCTCTCCAACTGGAATAATCAAATTAAAGGTCAGTAGGCCAAGTTATGCTTGACACAAAGCTTATAGGTTTAGGAAATTTGGTTGATTTTCCTTTTATATTAGTCCTCCATGTTTATTTCATTTACAAATCGCTTATCATTATTCCACCATAACATATAATCTTCTAACTTAATGTTCTTTGAGTCCTTAATTTTACAATTTACAATTATATTTTAAACTTCTTTAAAAATCTCGGTTACATCATTTTTCACATTTTTCATTTAAATCTCAAAATATCTGATTTAACTTTTATTATACTTAAACATGTCGCCGTCACTAGGGTATAATTTGGGGTGTTAAAGACATAGGCTTGTCTCACATGACATCAGGTTATCTTCCGTATTGGTGGATCACGAGGCTTTAGGGTGATATTGGAGTTGAGTTAGGAATTGCTTATTAGTCACATTTCATGTTGGGCCCTCTAATGGATCAGATTCTATGGGGTAGTTCTGGGATCCTGGATGATTAAGCAGGAAATAGAAAAGGAAAGAAACTGAGTTTCAAATTAGAGATGTGACATGATAGTGAAAAGAAAGGACAAAGCAAGAATGTGTGCGCCAGTATGGTGAGTCAAAGGTATAGCAGAACGAAGAAGGGTCAGTCATCATCACTTCGTAGGAAAGTGAAAGTTAACGTGATAACTTAAAGATAGCAAGAGATAGACGTAAAAGTTATGCGGACAACCGTCTAGAGACTTCACGCTTGAGATAGGTGATCGAGTCGGGGATTTTTGGAAGGGCAAGCTGAATTGGAGAGGCAAAGTGTCACCCAAGATTTATAGATCTTATGAGATTGCGGTGAGGCGGTGGGGCGCATCTATGTGCTAGCACTCCTAAGTAGTTATTTGAGGATTCATGACACATCTATGCCATGTTAAAGAAGTACATCCCGCATCCTTCACAAAGTTTAAAGAGGAATGCAAATAAAAGAGAACCCGACTTATGAGGTAGTTCACCCCATGTGATTGTAGATCGCAAAGAACAGGTGTTGAGGAGTAAGGTGATTCCTATGGTTAAAGTCCGTGAGAATCATGAGAGGGAGGTAAAAATTTGGGAGCCGTGAGGCTCAAATGGTCGTTTCAGACTTCAATTATTTGGACAGCATTTTCTTTCCTTTAATTTAGTTTGTTCATTCGAGGACTAAATGTTCTAAAGGGAGGATTTGTAACACCACGCCCGATGGAGGCGCACAAGAGAGCAATAATGGTATTATACAGGTACTAAAGGTATCAGTTACAAAATTGTAAAGTTCTTCTAAAGAATTGTGTACTTAAATTATAAACCGAGGGGGTGAAAAAGCATACCACGGAAGTTTTAAATAGTAAAATAATAATAATAAATTGCCAAAATAGTTCAAGAAGTTCGAAAATTTCTAGATCTCCGATAGACGTAAAATCGAACTGACGCCATAAGTTTTTCTCATGAATCTAGTGGACTCCAGAAAAAGTTTCGCTTAATTCGAGACAATAATATTTTATTTAATTTCTAGGGCAACGAGCGTGAGGAAAACCCGAAAAACGGATTTTGAAAAATTCAAAATGGAAATAGTTTAGTGAATATTCACCAGGACAAACAATTAAACCGGAGCAAAATAAATTGAGCTGGGTTGAAACGGACGGAGAAAGGAAGAAAAAGTGATGATAGAGTCTCACTTAAAGAAAGGGAAAATCAAAAGAAGAAAGTCAAAAGGAAGAAAACTGATGCAAGAGGGATGAGAGATTGTAATTGTTTTTTTTAAATTTTTTTTCTTTCTTACTTTTGTAACACTTAAAATATACCCTAACAGTTTATAACATGTTTAGGGTATAAAATAAGTTAAAATTGCATTCGTTAAAAAAAAATGAAATTTTTATGAAAAATGGCAAAACTAGTACTTTGTCAAGTTTGTACAGCACTGTAAATTGAAGTCAGTGAAAGAATAGAAAATTTCCTCTAGATCTCAGATATCGAAACTGATTTTATACTGTTAAATCCGTCTCACGAAATCTAGCTACCCTTATTAATCAAGTAAATTCGAGACAAATGTGAATATTTGAAGTTGAATTTAGCTGTGGAGAGAAACCAAAAACGGAGCGGTGTACCTCTAAAAATTACAAATATATAAAAATATTCAATCGAGATACAAATAAAATTGAAACCGAGATGAAATAAATTGTTTCGGGACTGAGCAAAAAGGGAACATGTGGGTCCCACATCAAAAGAAAAAAAAATAAAATAAAATAAGTCGTAAACTAAAGCCAAATGGGAAATGCGTGAATCGATATAAGAAGAGAAAGTTTTTCTATTTTTTCTTCTTTTAGTTCTCTTCGATTCCGAAGTTTCTAATGTATCTGGCCGGGATAAACAAAAGTGTTTACGCGACGAGGGCTACGCTATGAGTACCTGCAATATACTGATCATTCAGAGAATTGCAAATATTCTAAAATTCAAATTTTTAGTTTCTTCGCATCGAGGCGCTCTACTAGTCCCGTGATTTCTAATCATTGAAACAAAGTTACTCTATTAACGTCAGAGAGTTATTAGAGGTACCTAAAAATCCCTGATTTCGCCATGCAGAATAGTGAAGATAATACTGATAAAATAGTGAATACGAATGAATACGTATAAATAGTGCATAGTGCATAGTAAATAGTGCATAGTGCATAGTGCATAGTAAATAATGCATAGTGCATAGTGCATAGTGCATAGTGCAATAAATAGTAAATACGTAAACGAATAGTAAATACGTAATAGTGAATATGTAAAAGTGAATAGTGAAATACGTATTAGTGAATAGTAAATACGAAAATGAATAGTGAACACGTAAATTATAGAAATATAAGAATTAGTATGGAACTAAAGGTAAACTGTTTTCTGGGTAAGTTCTCGACTCTATGGAAAACCCCATTGAGTCAAGAACTATATCCTCTATCTAGATTTTCAAAATTGGAACCAGCATAAACCTCGAAAAATCATCCTAACCAAAACGTTTGTAATGTGCATCACGGTTACAAGATGTTCATAATTGTTTGAATAAAAATATCACGTAGAGAAAAGCTAAATCAGATTAGATTCTATGATTGGAATCAAAGTGCATATGCTAGTTTGTTCATCGACTTTATTCCTTGTTTCAAATTTCGCATGTTGAATTTTATTCTTTTATTCTGTCATGAATATTTGAAATGCTTGTTTTAAAATGTAAGAAAGTTAGCAGATGAATTGTTTTAAGTGACGGGCATAATTTGATCGGAAATGCTTGCATACGAAAATCGCATGACTATTGAAATAATTAGTTATATAAAATGTATTGTATTTTGCTATAAAATATTTGAACGCCTTTAATAGAATGTTAACCGCTTAGTTCAGATAAGGATAGATCAAAGCACCAAACAGAGCCAAAATAGGCGCATCAACGAGAAATAATGCGTCACTCCGATCAGCGCCAATGACCGTGATTCGAGTGTTCACTATTTGATCGCAGAACGAATCTTCCAGCGTTCGCACGACAAGCATCGTGTTATAAAACCGTTTTATAACGCCGCAATTCGGACCGCAAGTGCGATCCGATATCCCCGAGTAATGAAGAAGACGTTAAATCGTTAGCATAATCAAATCGATCGACATAATTGAATCGATTGATGAATTGAATTGAATCAGAGAAGAATGATTTATATTTGCAAAGACAACGAAAGCATGTTTCACAATTTCCAACGAAAATAGTATTGTGAAATGGCGATTGTTTTAACCGAACTTAAGAATTGATTTGTATAATAATCACTAAAGAATGAAAATGAGCGACAGTTTGTCACGCAGTGTAATTTTAGTAATAGATAGAGATCAAAGCGGACCTGGGATTCGAGAGCGCCTGTCATCAAGAATTAAAGGAGTATGTCTTAATATACGATTAATATCATTTTTGTTGAATGACTTATATCCGTATTTAAAATAGTAAATTTCAAAACAATGTTGTATAATATTTGAAAGGCGTTATACGTGCCATTTCCTTGTAAGTGGTTTAAATGTTTGTGGTCAGAGTAGAACTAAAACAGCCCAGATATTTGGAATGGTCTTCAATAAATGTGTTTTAAAATGGTGTTACATTTAGTGGTATCGAGAGTCTAGGTTTAAAGCATTTCTATAAAATGATTTTGAAATTGTTTGTAAATGATTTAATTTTTTTTGTGAGAATATATCGATTTGTATTATAAAGCTAACGTGATCACGCGATTCATTGGTTCGCATTAGGTGAAACATGGATACAACCTCTCGTCGGTAAGACCGCGGGAATCGCCAGCGACGCCTTGTTAGTGCGGAAGGTGGGCAAGCTTCTCATGCTCCACCAATGAATGAACTAACCCCGCCGCAGAAAGCGGTTTGATAGTCCTTCGTAGCTCAGCTCGCGCGCAAGAGCAGCACAAATCCAGTCGCGGTCGCTTCTCAACGATCAATATCGGTGAGCGATGCATAGCGGTATCGACCGCAGATTTTCGGGACGAAAGAGACGAGCCTCTATGGCGTGGGTACCGGCCCAGAAGGATCGAGTTTAATGCTGAAAAGGGTCACACCAGGCTAATTCCGATGAAAGTTTGAATGCAAAGAGATCGTCATTTTAGGATTGAGGCTTATCAAGAAGTATTTTCTATGACCGTGACCACCACTGTGTGGAGTATTACAAGGAAGTTTTTCTTGGATGATTTCAAGAAGCATTATAGGGCTCTAGATTCGTTGCAATTATGAGAAGAGACTTCATAATCGAGGACAAACGAGCGATGAGTGTCATAATATCAAAGAGAATTACTGGGCTGGCGGCGTCTTCGAGATATCATGATGAGAGAAAAGTGCCATAGATTTGTGACGCTTTTGAATAACCTTATTATTCTGTTCATAGTCATAGGATTTGGCTAGCGATGATTTTTCCAAATTGTAAGTACGTGTATTAGCATGTGGAAAGGGCGTATGAGAAAGAGAAAGATAAAAAGAGAAGTGAAAGAAAATCCAGGTCAAACCAGCCATACAACACCAGCCAGAGGAAGAGATTCGGGGGACCATTAGGTTCCAAATACCTTACAAATTAAACTATCGGTGAATATTTACTCTACAGACACCGTCAACTGAGTACACCTGGGGAGAGAGGTGTTTGGAGGATAGTGGATCGCTTCCTCATTGTCATTGGGAAAATCATAAAGGGAGAATGTTGGAGACTTACAAAGCTTGTTTTATTTGTGATCCAAAGAGCATAAAGCGAGATTGCTCAAGAGCTGTTTATTTACAAGACCCTGGATCGGGGTATGTTTCAGGCACAGAAGTGGAAATAAGAGTGTTGCATCACCGAAAGGTTCTGGAGACAAGGGACACAGACTTTGGGTAGGCAAGATGGTCGCGTTTCAGCTAGAGTGATATGCAATGAAAGCAAGGAAGATAATCATGCTCGTACGTGATAGCCGGTAATTTCCAAATCTGACATTACTATACATGGCTGAATTTACCCTGCCAATTCACTGAGAGATTGAATCGATATCATTTAAAATTCTATCAAAGAGGAACGAGTATGACATCTGGTGGATGAACCCGGCCGCACAGTAAGTTATTGTGAATAGAGTGTATAAAGATTGCCCAACTGGAATGTTTAGTATGAGTTTCCTCGGGATTTGATCTAATTATCTCCCAGGAGTTTGATGTGATTTTCGGGATGTGGATTGGTTGTCCCCGACAACAAGGATGGTGGATTGTAGAATGAAAAAGAGTGCGACTTGAGAACACCTAATTATGATGAAGTAACTTCATCTACAGAGATCAAACCACTTTTCATCGTGATATTCAGAGCCACTAGAAAATGGTACGAAAGGATGTGAAGCTGACGGTTTATGTGGTTGATAATGGTAAGGCAAGGCCTAATAGAGTTTGATATCTCGTATCGCGAAGATCTTTATGAGTTTCCGAAGAGTTGCTGCCAGGTTTGCCTCCACAGAGGGAAATTGAGGTTGCTATCGACGTTGTACCAGGTGCTACACCGGCATCCATTACACCGTACCAAATGGCTCTAGTGGAATTAAAAGAATTGAAGCTTTAATTGCAAGAACCATAGAAAACGTTTATTAATATAATGCCCGCGTGGGGAGCTCCCGTGCTTTTTGTTAAGAAGAAAGATGGTACTCTTCGGTTATGTATTGACTATAGACAACTGAACAAGTTGACCATAAAGAATAAGTATCCGTTACCCAGAATTGATGATTTGTTTGACCAACTGAAAGGTGCAAGTATATTTTCGAAGATTGACTGCAATTCAAAACATCGAAGAGGAATGAAGATGGGATGTGGCATAAACAGCCGCTAGAACGATACGACATTATGAGTTCCTTCGGTAACGCCGCTATTATAGCCCAACGCTTTCATGCGGACCTAATGAATCAGTGAGCCTTCAAACTATGGGACTGGGCCATAGTGTTCATAGACGGCACCAGTGTATTCAAAGATCGGAAACACGCATAACACAATCCAGAGTTAGAGACTCCTTGAGAAGGAGCAACGCCAGCAAACTCCATAAAGTGAATTTTCGTCAATAAAGCACGCTCGCACATTGAAAAAATCAAGAAGAACCGGGAAAGGGACCAAAGAAGAAAGATATTGAATGAAGCCACAAGAGCATGTTGCTGTAGTTTCAACGCGTGTTTTATACGTGAAGATTGTTAGTGAGGCCATGATCAGAAATTCCAAATGATCTAAACCGCTTCCAGAAAAATGAAATTTTAATGGTGTGAAGAATGTCAAAGAAGTTTTGATGTTGAAAGTATTCTTAACCGAGGCCTGCTCTACTCAACCCGAATTCGTGGTGAATATGTGATCTTAGTGAGTTTCACTAAATGACTTGATGTGTCCTAATGCAAGAGGGTAAAGTGAACTTCAGGCCAAAGACGCTTGAAGCCACATGAAAAGAACTACCCCGCACACACAGATTTGGAATTAGCCGCAATTGTATTTGCGCTAAAATTTATTATTTGTATGGAGGAGAAAATTGTTTCATCTACACCCATCATATGAGTCTTAAGTATTCTCACAAACGAGAGCTAACTCATATAACGAGCATATTGATAAAGACTATGATCGCGTTGATCGACCATCACCCTGCAGGCGCCAACGTAATACCACTGCTGAGAGAAAGATTAATGCAAAACGCCGAATCGTTGAATGCTCATTTGCGACAGACGAGTGGCAGCCAAGAGTGACAAATTGATAGCGAGACCAAGTTTGTTGAATCAAGTGCTAGAAGCAGAAAGGAAAGATGAGGAAATTGTCATATAAAGTGAACGATTGAAATGGTAAAGAAATCGAAGCTTTATGAAGGAAGATGGGGTGTTAGATATAAAGATCGGGTTTGTGTACCGATGATAACAATGATTTGAGGAAAACCAAATGAAGTAGTACATAGTGATTTCGTTATCCATCGTAGTAGCACAAAAGATAATAAGATTTGAAAATGTCATTTTGGTGGTCCGAATGAAAAAGAGATATATCGTGTAGTTCAGGAATCTGCGTTTGGTTTGCCAAAGAGTAAAGGCAGCATCAAGTTCTCTGGATTATTACAATCATCGAGTTGACCGAGTGGAAAATGGAATCATCACTGGCGGATTTTAAAGGTTACCATTGACGTGAGAAAGCATAACTCGGCTATCGAGCGACCGGTCGATCAAGCCGTCATTCACAGGGCGAGAGTTCACGGTTCATTTGATGCGTTCAGCGAGCTGTATATCGCGAAATACCGGCTACGGGAGATTCCCATATCCATTATTTCGCATCGGCATCCGGCGCTGTTTCTGGCATTGGGAAATTGCAAGAGGCCTGGGCACTCGATTGAATTTCAAGACAAGTTCCAAATCTGCATGGAGCAGGATGGTCAGAGAGAAAGTGATTCGTATTATGAAAGATATATGAGTCATAGATCGACTACGAGGGTATGGTTGGGATACAGACACATTTCCTTTAGTTGAATCAGGAAGACAGCTTCAATCTAGTGATTGAATGGCACCTATGAGAGGTTTATATGGAGAAAATGTGTGAAACACCGTTGTGTTGGACGAATGAGTTTAAAAGGAAGTAATTGGTCTCGACTGATAAGACTGGGAGAAAGGTGAAATGATTAGAGAGAGAGATTGAAAAACATGAAACATACGGGAATCGGGTAGAGGTCAGGCATGAAAAGAAAAGATATTCGCGAGATCGGGAAAAGTGTTTTTGAAAAGATCGCTTGGAAGTATGTAATGAGAGATTGGGAAAAATGGCAAGCTTGAGTCTAGGTTTATCGGGTCTTAGAAGTAATCTAAAAAGTGGGCCTGGGCATATATGATTAGCATTACTCCGAATTAAGAAAAGATCCATAGTGTGTTTCATGTGTCCATGCACGAGAATCACTGAACCCTATGGTGGGGCCTCCTTCAGAGACAATTGAGCTTGCAGACTATATTTGGGAGAAGGGTGAAGAAGAGCCAGGTGGGGCCCGGTCACCGGTGGGGCGGAGAACTTGGCGAAGAAAGATTCGTTAGTCAAAGTCCTATGGAGAAATCACAAGACCGTGAAGCCACTGGGGAAAGTGAAGAAACGATGCGGCAAAGAAGGAACTCGCGAATCGCGATCCAAGGTAAATTTCAGGACGTAAATTTTATTAAGTGGGGAGAATTGTAATACCTCAAAATATACCCTAACAATTTTTATAACATGTTTAGGGTATAAATAAGTTAAAATTGTATTCATGAAGTAAATTAGAATTTTTAGTTATAAGTAAACTGGTATTTTGTCGCTTAGAATAGTATTCAGAATGAATTACGTAAGACAGAAAATTTTCTGATCCGGATGATCTAAACAGATTCATAAACAATGCTGCAAATTGTCTCACGAATCTATTACCTCACCGACCGTTAACTTCGAGACAATGGAATATTTTGCGAATCCCAACAATGGTAAATGCGCTTCTTCTCACAAACAAAATAAATAACGAAAGTACAGTGTAAAGAGTGAAACCTAAAACTAGAATCTCGAAAATTCCAAAATTTACAAATATATAAAGAATATTCAATTAGATAAATAAAATTGAACCGATGAAATAAATTGTTGGTCAACTGCCGAGAAAGGCAAAAAGGGAATATATAGGTCCTAAGATTAATAAACAGTGCAAAATAAAAGTAAAAAACTTAAAGCCAAATGAAATGCAGGAATCGGACATAAGAGTTTTGAGAAAAGTTTTTTTTTCTTTTCATTTTTTTTTCTTCTTTTAGTTCTTTCTTCGATTCCCGAGTATCTAACAGTCAGAATTCGTCGGGATAAACACGAAAAGTGCTCTACGCCGATTTATACTACGCGTGAGTACCAAAAACACGATCACCCGAATTCAGGTAATTTATTCGAAAATTCAAATTTTTAGTTTTTCTCAGATCTATGGCGTTTCGGCTAGTCTGGATTTTTGACATATTGTCAAAGCATTTCACGAAACAGAGCTACGTCAGAGGTACCAAATCCCTGGATTTCTCACATGTGAAATAGTGAATACGTATGAATACGTATGAATACGTATAAATAGTGCATAGTGCATAGTGCATAGTAAATAGTGAGAAATATAGTGCATAGTGCATAGTAAATAATGCAGAGGTGAAGAAAAGAGAGTGCAATGAATAGCAAATACGTAAACTAATGAAAATACGAATAGTATCACGTAAAAGTGAAGTTAGGTGAAATATATTAAAGTGACAGGTAAATACGAAATGAATATGAACACGTAAATTGTAGAAATATAAGAATTAGTATGGAATCCAGAAGTGAAGAACCGTTTTCTTAGGTTTCTTGGACTCTATGGAAAACCCCATCAGTCAAGAATCAGAATCAGATCAGATTGCAAAAATCGAACTCATATTAAACTCCAAAATCAATCCTAACCAAACTACTAGTACGCACGGATATTGGCATGTTTTTTAATGGTTTTGGAATAGGGGTACGAATAGATAGAAAAAGTTAAACTGATTGAGATTCGAGATTAACCAGCGTAAGAGTTTGGTTTGTTCTAATTCGACTCTATTCCTGCTTCAAATTTTTGCATGTTTGTTCTACCTTTTCTTATTCTCAGCTTCAATATTTGAAATGCTTGTTTGCAAATAAGTTAAGAAAGGTATATTGAATTGTTTTAAGTGATTTGAAGAATTTGATTGGAAATGTTTGCATATGAAAATTACGACTATTGAAAGGAATTAGTTATACAAATGTATTGTATTTGCCAGCAAAATATTTGAACGCCTTAATAGAATGTTAACCGCTTAGTTCGTATTAGCGATAGACAGGTATATCAATAGTGGTCAAAATAGAAAATATAAACGATATACAATGTCATCAATCGGCAACAAATTTGACCGTATCGAAAGTTCATCACGATTGTTATAACGCCGCAGTCGCCGAGACAAACAATGCGTTATAAACCTGTTTTATATCAGCAAGGCTCGCAATTTCAACGTGGAACTGCCGGTGACTCGATATCCTGTATAATGACGGATAGGTTAAATTATTGGCGCGCATAATCTGAATCCGATTGACATAATGGAATTGATTGATATAATTCAATTGAATTGTAAAAGTGAATTGATTTGAGATTGTGAAGTTGAATTGGAAGATGCTTGCCAATTAAAAAAATGAAGAGTATTGTGAATGGAAGATTGGTTTTTAACCGAACTGAAGAATGATTTATAAGAATCACTACATGAAAATGCTTAGCGTATTGTTTTACCAATGCAGTACCGGTAATAGATAGAGATTGAAAGCTTTAATCGCAGATCGAGGAGCCGCCGAAAGTCATCGAAAGAATTGAAGAAAGTGGCGTTCGCCATATGACAATTATTGAGCTGACTTTATCCGTATAAAAGAAATTAAGAAACAATGTTGTATAATATTTTGCGCGCGCATGCCATTTTTTGTAAGTAGAATTGTTAAATGTTTATGGTTTACCGAGAACCGCGCCGGGTTTCGGAGATATTTGAAATGGTTTGAATGAAAATGTGTTTGAAAATGAGTGTTGGCAACTTTCTTCGTGATTTAATAAAAATATGACGCGCTGATTTCTCGCCGATAAACACGTGCGCTCTACGCTAATAGGGCGGCGCCTGGCAAACAAAGGATTTATCTGTAATTTTTTAGGTAAAATTGGGAAAATCCTAAATTTTTGGTTTTTTCTCAGATGACGACGTTTAATTATAGTTTAATTTTTTCAGACCAAAATTAAAGTTACACACGTAGAGCATGGATACTGAAATCATAGGATTGGCCGGATCACTTAGAAATAGAATAATGTGCATGAATATGTACATAAAATAGAATATGTATGAATATGTAAATACGTATGAATAGTGCATAATGCATAGTGCATAGAGTTAATGAGTGGCATGAAAGGTGCATAGTAAATAGTGAGAGCAGATAG
Organism: Tetrastigma voinierianum; assembly: GCA_016808115.1. Classification (NCBI taxonomy): domain Eukaryota; kingdom Viridiplantae; phylum Streptophyta; class Magnoliopsida; order Vitales; family Vitaceae; genus Tetrastigma; species Tetrastigma voinierianum. The sequence continues at coordinate 276,031 of JAEQBH010004776.1, read as the reverse complement.
TGCATAGTATAATGCATAGTGCATAGCTAATAGTATTTAGTTGGACAGTCGACGTATGTGGCTTCCATACACCAAATGTAGGGCTGGGCAAAGCGCTGAAATTCTGTGTGAACTGTCAAATTTTAGTGCAAGCGTAGTGCTGCAAGTGTTCCAACCTCTATTTTCAAATACTAGTGTGTATATTATTATAAACTGTTTTACACTAGATGAATAGATTTTCATTGCAGAACTGAAGGTTGAAAAAGGCAATGAGTTTAGAAAGAAATAATGTCAGAGTAAGTTCAAAACTGTCTTTTCCAAATACTAGTGTATTATATTATAACCGTTTTACATTGGTATTTAATGGTTTAATAATCCATGTTAAAGGCAATGAGTTTTAATCAAAACAAAATGGTTTTGATTTTAAACCATATGAAAAGTTTCTAAACCGATGCCAACAATAGTGTATTATTATTTATAAATTGTTTACCGGTATTTAATGGTTTTGATGTTGTAAAACCAGGTTTAAGATAAAGTAAAATGGGTTTTGATTTTAAACCAGAGCGTGAAAAGCAAATAAACAATGGCTTTATCGACTTAACCATATTTGAAAAGCAAGCAAGGAATTTAGCAGTTGGTGGCTTAAATTGTAAAACCATATTTAAAAAAACAAATAAGCAAATGGTTTTGAATTATTAAACCATTTTTCAAGTAAGGCAAGTAAAGAAATGTTTTGATTTAAACCATAATTTCTAAAAGCAAGCAAATGGTTTTGAATTGTAAGCCATTTTTCAAAGAGCAAGCAAGCAAAAGCATATTTAAAGAAATGTCAACTAAAACCCTAGTTCTAAGCAAGCATACCGTCGAGGTATTCGCAGGTACCTGGTGTTAGGATGTCATACATGCATTTTAGTTTTTCCCGGTCAAGTAAAACTAGGCTGCATCATGCATTTAAGTAGATTCGTGGAACGATGTAGAAAGAGTATGTGTTTAATGTAGCAATGAATGATGAAGTGGCGACACAATAATTCCACCATATTATCGAAAAGGATGCTGAAACATGTCCTCCCACCTAGCATTCTCATCGATGCATAGGCTTCGTGGTTCACTAGGTACAAACACAGGCATAGTCTCCTGCAATGATCGCTGATTTATAAAGTATTGAGAGGCAGCTTAAAATCAACCATCGCGCACGGTCGCCAAGCTTCCGTGAGATTTAAAGCAAACGGTTGAGCACAAAGCTCCCGCTATATTTCAAAAAGATCGGGTTGAGCCTAGGCTCCCGTGGTGATTTTAAAATCCATCGGTCAGCTCAGTCTGCGCAGATTAGCAACAAACTATTATTTAGGCTCTGTTTAAACTTGAAAGCAAGAGATTTGTGAAAGGTTTTGAGAATTTTTTAAAGCAAGAGATTGAGAACAAGTATACATTTTAAAGCAAGAGTTTTATAAAAAGTTTTACAAACTTTTAAAGCAAGTAAGAAAAACAAGTGGAAAAGAGGGGAATTGAGAAAAGTTTTATAAGCTTTTAAAGAAAAGCAAAGCAAGAAGAAAGTATTAAAGTTTATAAACTTTTAAAAGTTAGCAAGTATTAAAAAGTTTTGTAAACTTTAAAAGCAAGCAAGAAAAGCCGATAGAAACTTTAAAGTAAGCAAGCAAGGCTTCGAAAATACCTTGTAAAAATAGGAGTTTATAGCTGAGATATTTTCAGGAAAAGGAGTAATTTATAAAGACAGCAATTACCGAGCCTGTTTAGCTCATTATTTTCCTATTTAAAACTATTTCCGTATAGGCATACCTGACGCCGGAGCATATTACTTTCCCATATTTGTGCAAGTGTTGTAAATTAATAATATTATGTAAGGAAAATACTTTGAATTTGTATATTAATCATATACGTATAAAGGTCTTGTGAGAACGTGTTATTGTTGGTCGCCATATTGACAAACAATGTATTTTTAACGTAGATTTGGAATATATCCTATACTACAAACATGTTTTGCCAGATTTACCGCTGCCAATATTTTACCAACCTAAGTCGAAAAAGAAAGAAAATTTTTATACCAGGTTTAAGTAAGCTATACGGGCCGCTTCACGTAGAATTTAGTCGTTAGAGTGCAACGCTGGGGATTTCTCATAGAGTGGTCGGCACACCGCGCTAGTAGGTGGGTGTGTCAAGCAAATGAGCATATATTGGGTAATCAGATGCATAAAACACAACTCAAAGTACATACATATCAAGTGATTCAAAGTCTTAAACAATTGATTTTTTTGAAAATACAACACTATATCAGGAAGAGGACGTAGAGGTCGTCCTAGGAGAGTCATTCAAACTAAGCCGAAATCCCATAAAACCGAGAGAGATGAGTGCAAGAAGTTGGTTCCACTACCGCCTATGAATCAACCTCCGGGGAGTGAAAGCCGGCAGCTTCGACCATCCGGTCACCGTGAGGGAGCTGGCGCCATGATTGCCATGCAGAAAGGTGGCAATGCATTGCACATATAGTAGCCATAGCAACCTGTCGAATACATACTTACACCACTACCCAGAGGTTATTGAAGAACCCGGAAGAAGTAGTACAGAGTAACAGTTGGTGCTGGTCAGGATTCGAAGGGTGATCTACAAACAGTTATGGCTAGACCGCAAACAGGTTTACGTGAGTTAAGGCTGCATGGATGAGCAGAGAGTCTTGTTTTCTAGTTTTTTATGAAGATAGGGCTATGATTGGTGATACTATAGAGAGGAGGTATCCGATGGCATATCATAACTCAATTCCATCAAGAGTTCACCGATAGTTCTTCCTCGTGAGCCATATGATTCAAAATTGAGGAGTTCTTCAAATTAGAACAATAACATGTCGTTGTCAAAACATGAGAAGAAGTTCTCTTAATTAGTTAGATTGGTTCCTATATTTAAGCGGATGAAGTCTTGTGCTAAAGTTTATTTAAGACTGCTAAAACAAGATATCAGAGTGTAGACTTGTCGGGCTTGTTCTCGGAATAGATTGGGACTTAGTTGAGGCCGCTCTAAGAGTTGAGCAGCAATTGCTGGAAACATATCAGTAGATGAGTTAAAGAGTGCACCAGGCGCTTCCCAACAGAGCTCTGGTCAGTACAGTAGAAAGAGAAACAAAGGCAGAGGTAGTGCCCCAGGGATATAGATAAAGCCCGCACCTCAAAGCCGTAGTTTATGCCGTGGATCAAGAAGATGCGTATGCACCCGCATGTGGTCATCGGTTTTATTTCTATCTCGATCATGATGCATATACATTAGTGGACCCAGGATCCACGCATTCATTTGCATCCAAGCATTTCTTAGATCGCTTCCGCATAAAACACCAAATATTGATGGTCGGATGGAGTATTTTCTTTCACAACCGGAGATCCTAGTCCCATTTATAATCAGAAAGATAGTAGAGTTCGATTGGGGACAGAGTTCCCACGGATTCAGAGTCTTTTAGATAGAGGACTGATGGTTTTCAAGATGGATTGGCTATCTCGCCATACAAAGCCGCACATTAGATTGTTATAAAAGTGAAGTAAAGTCAAGAGGCCGTGAAATCGAGGTAAAGTTCAGGGGAACACGCAAAGAAAGATCACATAGATCTCCACATGGCAAGCCAAGAAGAACATATAAGGGTTGTCAAGATCAGCTGATGGGTGAGACAGGGGGCTGAGACTAAAGATAGAGATTCCAAAACAGCAGAGAGTTCCTGATGTATTCTGCATGATATCGCAGGAGTCACCTGCAACAGAATGAGTTCACCACTGATTTTGATCCCGTGGACCGAGTTCATCACCTCCCCGCTATAGATGCCCGGCAGAGTTGAGAGAGCTTAAGGCCCGCTTAGAAGAATTGTTATGCAGTGATCTACGGTTGAAAAGCATATCCCCATGGGAAACGCCTTTTAGTGAAAAAGACGGAGCTGGCGCTGTATAGATTATGTAAATTGAATAGAGTTACCATCCGCAATCAGATCCACCCAGATCATGAGTTATTCGATCAACCCCAAGGGTCTCAGTATACCCAAAGATGACCTTGAGGTCAGTATCATCATTGAGGGGTTCGTGAGAGATGTTCTGAAGATTGGGCCCAGCCACGCATTTGATATTGTGAGTTTCGTGATGTTGTTTATTTGACTTCATCGTCTGACAACATATGATTTGAGGAACCGGTATTCCATCAGATTGATAGTTTCATCATAGTTTTGTATCGGTTCTTTAGGTGGATCCTGTATCTGGTAAGAACTGAGTGAACATCTGTTACTGATGATGTGTCAGTAATCTAAGAGTCACAATTGTAGTTGCTGAGCAAAGTAACGCTGGCTTGATTGTGGTGCAAGAATACCCTCAGGGTCATGATCTCACCCTTAAAGAGTGCAGATCCCTGTGCAAGAAGTCAGGGTAAATTGAAACCACCAAAGAACGTGGTCAAGCTCTAAGCTTCCTTTGTTTAAAGAGGTATTACAAGCGTGAAAGTTTGTTGAGGGGTTCTAAAATAGCAGCCCCACGACTGTCATAAGAAGATGCCGGCAGATTAGTGAGATGCCCACAGAGTCGGTATTGGGGTAGACGACCACCCTGAAGTTCACACCTAATGGGAGAGATGGGCTCAGATTCTATAGTGATTCTTCCAAAAGTGCCATGGTTGTTTTTGATGCAAAACAGATAGTAATTGCATATGCCTCTAGACAAATAAAGAAGAGGAGAATTCATCTACACATGATTTAGAGTTGAAGTAAGAGTCGTGTTTGCCCTAAAAATATGGAGACATTATTTATGTGGTGTTTCTCAGAGGACCTTTGCTGCATCATGGGAAGAGTCTTCCAATATATTTTCACCAAAAAGAGCAAACATGAGACAAAGAAGATGGTTGATGACGGCTTAATACGCACTATACCATCATCACCATCCAGAAAAGCTAATGTCGAAGGTAGTGACGCCTGATAGGCTACGGAGAGTCTGTCCTCAAATGACTGCAAATATCTTCCAACTGCTGGTGATCCTGATATTTTGCTTTGATACATATACTGAGATCAGGAGCCTATTAGTCATATTTACAAAGTTAGGGACCCCTCCTAATGACTTCAGATTTCAGCAGGGCAGTCAGCAGATCCATTATGATTTGCTTTATGAAAGAAATAGAAAAGGAAAGAAAGTAAGAGTTTCAAACTGAGATGATATTGATAGTGAAAGGACAAAGAATGTGTTTCAGTAGTATATGAGATAAAAGAGAGACTAGTAGTCTAATTATAAGATCACTGGGAGGAAAGCAAAGTTGTTCAGTGATAACTTAAAGATAGTAAAGAGATATGGAAAGTTATGGGGTGACAACCATTTAGAGACTTGCTGGGGCCGAGATAGGGGATCCAGCCTTTTTCAAGATTTCCCCTGAAGGTGTTTTGAGATTTGGGAGGCGAGGCAGCTCAGTCTCAAGATTATAGACCTCTATAGGACAGAGCATAAGTCAAGAGTTTACAAGAAGTTATCTCTGATATTACTGAGGATGCACTGAACATTCCATGTGTCGACAAAGAAGAAGCACATCCCAGATCCTTCACATGTTAAGAGAGCAGCCATGTTGGCAAATAAAAGAGAACCTGGATTCTATGAGGGAAACACCCAAAGATTGTAGATCGCAAAGAAATCAGTACTTGAGAGCAAGTGATTCCAAGGGTTAAAGTCCCGTGGAGGAACCATAAGATAGGTAACTGTCGTCAGAGGGTCTAAATGCTCTGCAGCTGTGACTTCATCATTATTTCTGATTAAAGTATTTTCCTCTTGAATTTAGTTTGTTCATTTGAGGACGAATGTCTTGAAGAGGAGATTTGCAATAATCATTCGATGGAAAGCGTGGTCAAAGATAGATAAAAATCAGAAGGGGATGATGATGGGCAACCTAATACTGCAAAAGGATGACAAAATCAGGGTAGTTTAAAGAACTGTGTACTTCGCAACATAAGCGAGTAAGGAAAGTATAATTAATGGTGCTTTCAAACATAAACAATAACAAATTTGCCAAAATAGTCTGTGGAAGTCCGGAAATTTAGACTTTGATGGATGAAACGACCCGCTCAAGTCGAACTAATTAGTGACCAGAAAAGTTTCGCCAATCCCAAACAACAATGGAATATTTTACATTTTGTAACTATAGAGGAAAACCCAAACTGATGAAAAATCTCAAAAGTGGTAAATATTAAGAAGAATATTCAATCAGGATAAATGAACGAAACTGATAAAATAAACGTTTTTAGCTGAAACGGATCAGAGAAAGAATGAAAAAGGGACATATGGGCCCCAATAAATGAAAGAGTAAATAATCAAAAAATAGAAAATCAAAGGAAGGAAATCCATTTATATTTAGATCTAATTGTCTTTAAAAATTTTTTTCTTCTCTTTACTTTGTTCGATTTACTAAAATCATTCATCGATTTTACCTTGATAAACACAAAAAGTGCTCTACGCCGAATAGTGTAGTCACGTAACAAAATAAAGATTTCACCGAGAACAAGGTAAAAATTTAAAACTTAAATTTTTATTTTCAGATTTTACGATACCTCGAACGGTCAGAATTTTTCGGACCAAAATTAAAGTTACTCTACGCGACGAGAGTCATTACGCTGGGATACTCAAATCCGATTTCAATCTGATTTGTTCTGAAATAGTGAATACCTGCGAATATGTATAAAATAGTAAATATGTATGAATATGTGAAACACGATGAATAATGATAATGACATAGTGGCTGAAGTGGTAATAAAGCAGATAGTATAATGCATAGCATAATGTACGCATGAAAATAGTGGTATATGAAGAAAAAATATGAATAATGGTAGTGCATTAATATATTGTTGGTTGTAGTCGACGATGTGGTCTAATACACCATATAAATAAAGCAAAGGCGAAAATGTAATCGTGTTCACCTTAAAGTTGGTGCGTGAGTGTCTAACCTATTTTCAAATAATGGTGTAATATTATTATAAACCGTTTTGTTAATCGTATTTAATGATTTGATGAAACTATGTTTGAAAGCAAGAAGAGTTTAGAAAGCGAAACAATAGTTGTGAGTGTTCTAAAACTCATTTTCTCCAAATACTGTAATAAGATTATAATATAAACTGCTTAATATCAATATTTAACGGTTTTAAATGTAAACCATGTTTAAAGTAAAGTTAAATAGTTTTGATCAAATTAAATATTTTGATTTTGCACCATATGTAGAGTGTTCTAAACCCATTTTAAATTAATTAGTATTATTATTATAAATTGTTTATTATCTATTTAATTGCTGGACTAAAACCATATTTCCATGAGCAAACAATGTTTGATTTTAAACTATATGCAAAAAATTAAATACATTTTTTGACTTATCAACTATTATTTGAGTGCCTAAGAATTAAGTAAAGCAATGGTTTAAATTGTAAAACCATATTTAAAAAACAAATACAAATGGTTTTGGAATTATTAAACCATTTTTTCAAGCGCGCAAGAAAATGGGTTTGATTTAAACCATAATCAAAAAGCGCCAAATGGGTTTTGAATTGAAAACGTATTTTTCAAAGAGCGGGCTGGCAAGCAAAGATGACGCAAAACGTCAACTGAAATCCCGGCCGGTTAAGCAACCGTCGATAGACCGCCGGTGCAAAGGGTGTTAGATATCATATGCTACGATTAGTTTTTCCGGCCTGCAAACTTAGGTCATGCATCATGGCACAAAGAGACCGTGGCAACGCATGTGGAGCCATATTAGGGTTAACGCGCATCAAACGGCGGCGATGGCTAATAATAAAGGTCAATTCCACCATATTCAATCGGCGCGTGATGCATCAGTCCTTCCACCCCGCACGGCCCATGTATTGTGCTCCGTGTTCACGAAGGCCGTAAAACAAGCGGTGAGAAATTCAAAGGTTGATGCTTGCGCATGATAGCGCTTTGAAAATCAACTATTGCACTGGCCGCCAAAGCCTTCGAGAGATTTAGCAACGTTGAGCACAGGCTCCGCTTATATTTCAAATGATCGTTGTTTCAGTCTGCAGGCATTTCAAATCTATTCATGAGTCAAAGCTCGTGGTGATTTAAAAACTGTTGAGTCTGATCCGTTATAAAAGTTTTAAGAAACTTAAAGCAAGAGTCAAAAAGGTTTCGACAGAATTTTTAAAGCAGAGATTGAGAAACATTTTTAAGATGAAGCAAGATATTATAAAAAGCTACAAACTTAAAGGCATAAAGAAGTGGGGCAAGAGAACGAGAAAGTTTTATGCTTTAAAGAAAAGCAGCAAGGCATTAAAGCTTATAAACCCCCTAAAGCGCGGCACAAAGAAAAGTTTTGAAGCAACTTTAAAGTAAGCAAGGCTTCCTGAAAACATTCGCAAAGAGAGTTTTGTAGAAGTTTTGAGATATTTGAAAAGCAGTGATTTATAAAAACATACACTCCACCGAGCTCGCGAATTCATTATTTTTTCTATTTTGGCAAAACTATTTGCGCAGCATACCTGATCGGATCATATTAGGATTTTCGGAGACAAAGGTGTTGTAATTAATAATGATATATAACATTGTAATTGAAGATTGAACATATGTATATTATTAGTATAGCTCAGAGAAGGCCAGGTCGTCGTTGCCAATGATTAAATAAATTTATATACAGATTTGAATATATCCTATATAAAAACATTATGTCGCTGAGGATTTATCGCTGCCAAGATTTTTACCAAATCCCAAGTTGGAAAAACAAAGGAAAATTTTATACGAGGTTTAATCATGAATATCGCTTCTTCACAGAATTTCTAGTCGTTGAGGTAACTGCTACTGGATTTGGAGTGGAACACACCGCTTCAGTGAGGGGGTGGTAAATAATACAATGTCATTGAGGAAACCGATAGAGTGACAAAAGATATGGTGAAATCCATGAACTCACTGGAATGTGATAAGTGGTAAGCGAGGACAAGTTCGTTGATCCCAACTGATCCAACCGATCGATGGGATAAAAGAGAGGGAAAATAGAGAAAGAAAAAGAAAGAGAGGGAGAGAGAGGATAAATTTGTAGAGAGAGTTCTCTGTTATCCTATAGATTTCATATTGGTCCTTCAATCCCAATTACACAGAAGATGAGATAAAGTTAGATCCCCACTCGAATAGCTACAAATTTGTTTACAACCCTGAGGGTAGTGAAGTTTTCCTACTTGATTTAAGAGTTTAATATGGTTTTCATTTGAATGATTGGGATATCTGACGCCTTGACACCGGGGTGTAAAGGACTCAGAATTCACTTTATAAAATGGCAAATCAAGAATTTGCTAAAATCCAAAATTTATCGAGACTTACTATGAACGACACCGCGAACGTTCCGAATTCATTTAAATATAATTAATTTTAGAATCTCAGATAGTCTTGAGTTAGTACTCCTTCTGAGGCATCATGTTCTGGGTACTGAAAATCATTTTGATTTGACGAAAGTCACATATAATGCTGCATTTATTGCAGCACAAGCAAGGGCATGAGAAGAGAGTAAGGAAATGGACGGCTCGGCGGAGTCACGTCGTAATCGAAAAACGATGACAAATGTCATTTGAATCTGATTAAATGAGCTTAAATGACAAAAGAGCCTAATAGTGTCATCTCCTACCTTCAAAAAAGCCAAAACGTGGGAGAAGAGAAAAAATGACAAGAGCTTCTAATTGTTTGAGCCTAGAGAGAGAAGGACCTCCTCGAATCGGGATCCCACTCATTTAAGTCTTCTGAGCCATGCAAAGCCTCGTCATGATCGAGCCAACCATGGACACTGATTTGAGGAGTTTCACAAACTCCGTATGATAGGGATTCTCCTTCCTACTGGCTTTTACGCTTGTTTAAGAGCCATGTTAATGCCTTTCAAGAAGAGGCCTTGAACTATTGATCTGCTCCAAACTGAACTAAATGCTGGGATTTTGAGACCACGAATAGTTCGATCAGCTTGGTGGCCGTTTTAATATTATTGTAAAATTGTGAAATAAATCATGTATTGATTTGAATGAGGCCTAACTGGTCTTGAAATCAAAGGTCACTGGTTGAACTCAGATGATTTGGTGATTTGTCTGAAGAAATTCAGGTTTCATTCTGAATAGTGTTCCATGCAAATATTTTTAAATAATGGTTTAATGAAAGATCGCTGAATTGTTCGTTTGATCATTTAGCCCAAGTGAGTTTAATTAAAAGGGAAATGAAATTACATAACATGATTGTGTGATTTAAATTATGTGAATATATGCATTATTATATATATTTACATGTGTTATAGAACGGAAATGAATTGGCACCATATTCAATATGCATTGGGGCAATCCTAGACCATAGGAGTGAGTATTGAGGAAATTCTGAGAATGTCTGAGGTTGTCTAAAAGAATAACATTCTGAGGTGAATTTAAATAACATCAATTGGCTGAATGCCAATCGATATACACGAGGTAGTTCATACACAACAACTTTGAGCCGCCTTCCACCGATAGGCATACACTGAGGCCGCCCCACAAATGGGCCAAAAACGGCGTTCTACACTGGCCAGGTAGGTGGTGGTTTCGGAGTGCGACCGGATATGAGATGGATCGCTAGACATTCAAGCAGATCATGCATTTCGAATGTGTGTTTATTGAGATCACATACCGAAGTGAGGAAAGCCCACTAGGGTGATTCCACTACTGGAGTTATCAGCTCACCCTGACGAGGTGTTCATGGCTTCAGGTATAGGAGCGACGAGAGTATCAACCTCGTCATAGAGGTCGCTGTAATAGTCGGACCGTGGGCTTTGGTTTTCAGGATGGTTACGTATTAGAATTTAGGAATTTTAATATATGCTGGTAAAATGAGAAATTAATTAACTTTCAGAAACGGTTGACAGGTTGATGTATTATGATGAGTACCGCGGTTCGCCCTAAGGGTCGTTTTAATCATACGGATTTACATGTTTATCGTGCTGCGGTATCCGCATTCTGCACGTACGAGACCTTCCTCGATTATGAGGGAAGTCGGTAACCCGACATCCAATTATATTCGCAGAAGGTTGATCGGTAGTCAAACGGACTTCAGATCGGGGCGCCATGATCGCTTTAGTTCAAAGATTGGGATTGGAGATGAAATCTCTAGAGTGGTCGCGACGCTTTTACGACCAAGGTCGGATTGTTCACATGACTTTCAGGTGTTGTTTGTCCATGGCTCGACGGGCCCAAGATATTCACGGGTCGGTTATTGTCGGCGGAGCGAATTTTGGTGCTACTGGTTATGAATGAATAAATATGTTGATTAGAATTTTGTTACGATATATGTTTGATATATTAACACAGATCATTGCGAATGGCATATTGCATTTTACTATGCAACTGGCAACTAATTATATGAGTATGGCATGAAACAGGCTGCCAAAATGAATTTCATGGAAGATTTTCCAAAGACTGTCTGAGTTGTCCAACAATCATATCGGAGGATTTATCCATGACCTGCTTTTGAGAGTTATCCAAAGAATTCACCTAAGGCGTCCAATAGAATTTTTTATCTAACAGATTAGTTGAAAAACAAAACCTTTTGTTTTAAGACAGTGCTCGTGACGCCAACCGTGGTCCGCCACATTGTCACCACAACCCACGGAAAACACCGCAGGCCGTCGTGACCTAAGATTACCAACGCAGAGTTCTTTTGTAATGTAGAATGCACCAAATCCACTATCTGTGATATAACTCGAACTAATCAACATCAATGATCACGCAGGTCTCTATGTTAACCATATGTGAGAAATGGACCTCAGTCTCTTCAGATATATCACAATATATATTCCATCTATCCAATATGTCCTGAAGATAGAGTAAACAAGTTTGTACTGGGCCCATAAAAAACCATAACAGAAACATATCAACTATGTATCATAGTTATGAGTTAATTATTATTTATTATTAAATGATAGATGAAATTTGAATCTAATACATGCTACAAAATGATGCCAGTTTAATACACCGTTTTCAGCGCTCTGCGATTTAGTTGTCCCCCAGGCGCCTCCTCAGACCAAAATATGTTCCTCGATGCAGGATGATTTAATGCTCGAGGGAACCACCCCAACAGTCACTTCCTCCACCTGGGCGTATTATGCAATGCTCCAGTAAACACATATTCGCCAAATGTGAAGATCCACTAATGTTCATCAGTATAACTGCACCTCAGTCCTCACCACTTCCTCACTGTCTTAAGCCTGTATGATAAACATTATTTTTTTAACAAAGCTATTTTATTATTATTTGTGGACCAATTTCCCATATAAATAGTGGACCGTTCCATGTTATATTTAGCGGATCACCCTCCGAGATACCATCAATGCACCCATTACGAATATTCATATATATGGACTACCCGATATTATAATGGGACATAATTCGGGAGCAATTTATTTATAGTCAACCCTCCAATCATTCTCTCAAGAATCCTCATGCACCTATTCTCACCGTCAGATGCCCATGATATGGAAATGGTATGTATTAATCAATAATATTCTAACATAGCAACATATAATCATGGTTATTCACATAATTAATCACTAATAAACATGTCATATAATTTCTCACACCACTTCATCACCACTGACGCAAATGAATGATCAACACGTTGAACTGACTTAAATTCACTCAACCTGCATTACATTATTTCACAAAAATTATTTGTGAACACTACCTCAAGAGAATAGTGAAACCTCGCCATTGTATTCCGCAACATCAGAATCATCGCTCACTTAACCGAGTTTCACGCCATTTCCGGCCCCACATCAAGCACCACAATTATTATAATCGCACAAATTAGTTAAACTCAAAATGAGTCTCGTGACGTGTCACTGATCAACTGGCTATGGGCTTCAAATCCAACACCCTGCCCAAGCTTTGGAACAGATCAAACGGCCCTCACGGCCCTTCATCATCCTGAACTCCTAAACATTGTAAAATACACTTAAACAAAGTAAAACCCAAGAAGAAACTTCATCTCACTGAGTTTATCAAAACTAAAATCTGGTGCCTCACGGTAGGTCTGCCGCGCGTAAGGCTTTCCTTCATTCAAACTTCCTTCTCATGCTGATCGTCTGGATAATCAGAGAGAAGGAGGTCATGTTTCTCTAAACAATCAGCCACCGCTTCCTCCCACGTTGGTCTCTAAATCAATAGAGAAGATAGATGCAATTATTGGCTGTTTTGTTTTATTATCATTAACATTCAAAATGACATTTACGTCCTTCTTTTCCGCGACACTCTGCATCATTTCTTACTACCATCATCATATTTACTCATGCCACTTTATGACACATGATTACGCAGTTAGATGTGATTTTTATCATCAAGAATGCTTTATGGAACTAAAATACGCTTCAAAATCGTGGTCAACTTCCGATCGCTTCCCGGTTCACGAAATTTACTGCTAGCAGATTTCTGATCGATTCAACTATGAACTCGTTTCATCATCTCGAGATCTGGAGAATAAATCTGACGCATCAAATTACGATTTATCTTTTCCAATGAATTTCCTCTGTCACTAGGGTTTTCTCACAAACTGAATGGTGCATGTGAGGGAGTTTGAGGGCTCGAGAAGTGGAAATGACAGATCGCATTTCATCCATGGGCTGATGGGTGACATTCGAGTAGGAACCAGAATTCACTTGAATATGTGTGTTCACATTGCATACATTGTGTAGAGCAACCCAATGAGAAACCAAATACAGGCATTGCTCACCCGTCAGGATCCCCTTTCCGTGGCCGTAGAGCACCCATGAAGATTCATGTATGATTATACGCTTTGAGAAGTTTCTACATGCTGCTTCACATTATATTTTTGTAAAACAGGTTAAGTTATCTTGATTTGGGATACGTTGTATATATGTAAATTTAACTATTGAAATGTATTAAAATATAGCTGGTTATATAATTGGTGAGTTTGGATGTATGGGCCCGACGTATTTTTACCTGGTACTGAGTCTCGTAGAGCGACACCTATTTGTGTATTAACATCAATAGCTGCAGCATCCATGAATAATTTAACCTTTGACCTCTGTGCCAGTCATTGTTCATCGAGACATGCCCAGCTGTGCTGGGAGACAAGTTTAGTTTCACTCAATTCTAAAATGACCTTGAAACGATAGAACAAAAGATTCTGCACGCCAGAGTCTGGTGGCGCTTCAATGTACTAGTTGTGGAGAGGCTGCATTTATGAAGGTATGTCAACAGGCGGAGCAACCCCGGAGCTACCATTAAAAGGGACAAACGAGTCGCCGAATAATGAGAACAAAGATTTATCACGCATTCTGAGGATCGGCGCTAGAATTCGTATTCATTTCATTTTTATTGATGCCAGAGGCAAACAGCGTAATCATGTTATTTTTTTCCGCGCGTAGCTAGAGACATGAGATTAATATGCCAACAGACACTTATAGCCTTCATCCATGGTAGCAGTAATTGTCAAAGAGTTTTGGGAATGCCATAAAGAAGTAATCAAGTCTGGAAGATCTTTAAGAACAAAATACTGTTAATGTTAGAAGTGAGGCCAATAGATATCAAAAATAAAAATAAAACATGAAAAACACATGACCTTTGAAAATAAAGGGATTAAAATTGATTTTAGATTGTTTTGAAGCTCAATCGAAGTTATGAGATTAATATGCCAACTTGAAGAGCTGAATTTTTACAAAAGACTAATCCACTTTATTTTCCCACTTTATAAGCAAATAAAATACAAAATTATTTAATAAAATAAGTCTATTTGTGTGTGTGAAAAAGATTTAGAACCCATAATGCATTATTATCATATATCACCATTTATATTGTATGTTAATTGAAGTTAATATAAAATTAAAATAAATTTCAAAACAGGTGAGTTTGAAACAAATTAATTCATTTATTTTCTTTTTAAAAGGATACAAAACTAAATTAAAAATATATTAAATTTCATATTCAATTTTTCCAATCAATTTTGTGGACTGATTAATTAGTTTCCATTAATGTCTAAAAGTCCTAACCTGTTTAGTCATGATAATCCACCCAATTTCAAGCCTAAACATCCTAATTAAATTTCAAATATGGATTGAATTTTAAGATATTCATCATAATCTTTTTTTTTCTTGCTGTGCTTTTTTTATCCTTCAAGATTCAATATATGATAGTATTATCTACAATATCTGTTGTTGAATGGGGCAATATAAACCACAAGGGTACTTGTTAATCTGGAAAAGAAGAGCAAATAACTCAGAAAAGCTTTAAAGAATAAAGAAAGAAGATATAAACCTCACATAAAACTGAATTTCATTGGTTTAGTTTCAACCAATTAATAAAGAACTCGTGGTTATTTTTCTTTTGTAGATTAATCACATTCAAAATGATTCAAGATAAAGAAAGATGTTGATATCTACCCACATGGTTTAATTTAAAATTATATGATAATGTATAACTAAAAGTTTTAAGTATGTAAGCCTATGTATTCATATAGATTAAGAACAAAATTTTCTAATCGTCTGATGCCACACTGTTTTTAAAGAAAAATACGAATCAAATGGGAAACAAATCAAACGAAACTATGGACCGTATGAAAACCCATACACAAATCTTCTCATTTTTTTCTTATAATCTTATCTTTTTTTTTTTGTCTTAGAATAATGGTCGTTCATAAGAACTTGAATTTTAAAGTATGATATTTAATTCCTACTGCTTTCATAAGTTTTGCTATAAGTTCTCATGGATATTTTATTCAATGATTCATTTTCTTGAAAATAAATCATTAATAATTGTTAAGGAAATCTTTTTTTTGAATATAATCAAACTATTCCAATTTTCTTGGAACTCCATTCGAATAAAGATGTCTTTTTGTTTTGAACAGCTTTTGGTGCCGCAACAATTGTTAATATAGTTTTATTGGTACAAATAGATGAATAAATGTGGAATAAATTCAAACATATGTAATTAACAACGTAGATCTCATGTATCAGAATCTGATTGTTGGCTCAATTATTCAACATATTCTTTGATGTTGTATTGAATTTTATTCACATATTATTACTTTAGATATGGCAAACAAAATTAAATGAAACATCGGGTCATGGCGTGACGCCCCATTTCCGGGAATCCGCGACCATCCCGCCAACCCGCCGGAATACTGGATGTTTGGTAACTAATCGACATTCACTTAAAAATCTGCAGAGTTTTCTATACGGAGAGTCAACCGTGAGAGACAATCAGAGTTTATAAATCTGGCCCCAATCAACATCAATCATATGATATCTATGATCCGGTGCGAAAACACCTCGCCTAAATAACAATACTCACCATGAATATAAACTAATGATATCCAACAGCTTCTAAAGAGTTAATGAATTTCATACAAACATAGATATTAAAATTCTAACATTCTAATACATGTGAAGACATCATAAAACCAGCTGATAACCCGGCTTTTCTTCTTCTAAACTCACCTCTCAGACGAACCGTCTCCCGTGCTCCTCAGATTCGCAAAAATATGTTCGATGGTGGTGAGCTAATGCTCAGTAGTGGAATCACCCGGCGTCACTTCTCCACCTGGGCGCAGGCAAATATTCAAAACAACATAATATTCAAGCAAATGTACGATCCATTGAATACCGACTAACAATCATATCCCCATCTGACTGGTTTTCACACCGCCGCTTAGCTTCGCATAGAAAACTGAAGTTTGAACAGTTATTTAAGTCGAGATTTGTGGTCGCATCCTCCACGAAGTAGTGGACCGCTGATGTTATATTTAGTGGACTACTCCTCCGAGAGGTATCCACCAGCCTGAATTCGGCGACGATATTATGTGTGACCTCGACACGCTCCCACTCCTCACTCATGGTGTAAATGACACTACAGAACCTCTCAGTCGCTACCTCTAACACTAGGAAACTTCAGGGAGCCGTCGATGGTTCTTGCTTAAACCTCGTGATAAAAAATTTTCTTTACTTCTTCTAACTTAGTATCAAATCTTATAGCAAACTCGCCAGTGATGATCTGGTCGCAGATAGACAATTCCAAATCCTGCGGCACACAATCCTACACATTTCAAATATACAACCAAGAAACCCAACACATTCTCAAAAAACTAGATTAAAAAGATACATATGTTCCATTATACAAATTTGGGAAAGCATTGCCACAAAATATTATTAATAACAACACTTTGTACAAGCATTGGAGATCCCAACATGCCCAACAAGTCCGAGTGCCTATACTCTTGAAAGAGAGCTTTTCAACAGGGAGTAAATAATGAGCTAAACTGAGTCAAGGAGTGTGCGTTTTAGAGTAAAATGTTTCCTTTCCCCAAAAGATCTCAAAACTATAAACTCTCTTTAAAAGATATTTCCTAGCCTTGTTACTACTTTAGCTTTCAAAACTTTCATTAATTGCCGCTTTTAAAAGTTTATAAAACTTTTAATACTTACTTGCTTGCTTTGCTTTTCTTTTAAAGGTGGAAGGACCGTGCAGGTGGAAGGACCTGTGTCCGCATCACCTTTTCCAGTAAATATGGTGGAATTGACCTTGTGTCGCCATCACCATAATTTAGCTAACGCGTTAACCCTATATACTCCTGTACGTGCAACGGTCTCCTTTAAATGCCATGATGCATGACCTAAGTTTGCTGATCAGGTAAAACTAAAATGCATGTATGATATCACAACAGCGTCTTGCGTCACGGAATACCTCTGACCAGGTATGCTTGCCGGCCCCAGGGTTTTAGTTAAGAACCTTTGTTTTATGATGACTACTTTTGCTTGCTCTTTGAAAAATGGTTTACAATTTAAAACCATTTGCTTGCTTAGCAGAAAAATGGTTTACAGTTAAAAACCATTTGCTTACTTGCTGCTTGCTTGAAAAATAGTTTAATTCACAACCATTTTTCTTGTATTTTAATGATTTTACAATTTAAAACCATTACTTGCTAAATCCTTGCTTGCTTTTCAAATATGATTGAATAAATCAAAACCATTATTTATTTGTTTTTCACATATGGTTTAAAATCAAAACCATTTACTTGCTTGCTAAACTTATTGCTTGCTTTTAAATATAGTTTTAAATCGAAACCCGTTTTGCTTGCTCTTGGAAATATGGTTTACAACTCAAAGCCATTAAATCTGAGTGTAAAATAGTTTATAATAATACACTAGTATTTGAAAAATGGGTTGAACATAAGCACTACCTTACTAAAATTTGAGCACGATTCACAATTTTTCTGCCTTTGCTTTATCTTTAAGTGGGACCCATATGTCCTTTTAACTCTCTTCTTGAAGTCCCGTTTAGAAACAAACAATTTATTTTCTCCCGGTTTCAATTTCCTTGATCTTAATTGAATATTCTTTAAATATTTGTCATTTTTCGAAATTTTTCAAAAATCCCGTTTTCAAGTTTACTCTCTGTGATTGCTAGAAATTCGACAAATATTCCCTCTTGTCTCGGAATTAAGCGAAACTTTTACAGGTCACTAGATTTTTGCGAGGCAATTTAACAGTGTCAGTTTAAACCATCGAGATCTAGAGAATTTAGAGACTTCACTGAACTATTTTGGATTTATTATTATTATTTTACTATTTAAACTTCCGTAATTATACTTTCACCCACCTCCACTTTCCTTAATTGCAAAAGTGCCACAATTCTTTAAAAACTTTACAATTTTATCGCTACAATGGCACTTGGTGCACATATGCGCCTTACCGAGTTACATGTACGTGCACCTCATCGGGACGGTGTTACAAAATCATCCCTCATTTAAGAACATTTCGTCCTCGAAATGAACTCAAGTAACTCAAAGGAAAGGAAAGTACCTTATTCGGAGGAAAATAATTGAGGTATTGGCGGTTTATCCCGAACCTCACGGCTCCCAGTAGCGCACCACTCTCATGATTCCTCAGCGGACTTTAACTAAAGGAATCACCTTACTCCTCAACACACTTGTTCTTTGCGATCTACAAATCTACACAGTGTTTCCTCACAAAATCCGGGTTAACCTTTATTTTGTATTGGCGCTCTCGGCACGTGTGAAGGATGGAATGCTTCCTTAACATCGACTACATGGAATGTGTCATGAATCCCTTGATAACTGCGAGGGTAACTTCAGCACGTAGCTCTTTGCCTCACAATCTCATAAGGTCACATAAATCTTGGGTGAGCTTGCCTCGTTTTAGAATCTCAAACACCTTTCCAGGAAAATCTTCAAAAAGACCCGATCACCTATCTTGAATTGCAAGTCTCTACGACGGTTGTCCGCATAACTTCTCTGTCTATCTCTTGCTATCTTTAAGTTATCACGAACAACTTTCACTTTCTCTGAAGTGATCTGCACTAGCTCAAGGCCTACTAGTCTTCTCTCACCAACCTCATCCCAACACATTGGAGTCCTACATTTCATCACAGTGCCTCGAATGGGCATCTACTATCTTGGCATAGCTATTGTTGTAGGCAAACTCATTGAGTGCCAAATGGAATATCGACTCCCCTTGAATTCCATCACACAAGCTCTCGGCCTTATCCTCTAACGTCTGAATGGTCCTCATTGGCCATCCGTGAGATGAAATCTTTATCTTTGGCGAAATGGCCCAGTACCTAAAGTGGTTTGAGCTAGGCCCCGAACACGGATGTGAACACAGGGTCTCGATCTGAAACTCTCCAGCGGAACCGGTGAAGTCATTATCTACGTCCACATACAAGCTGGGCCAACTTTTAAAGAATCACTCCAACATTAATTGGTAGAAAATGAGCGGACATTCGATCGATCAGCCCCATCACCCATTATAGCATCATGTTGTCTTTGAGTCAGTAGAAGACTGTTACAAAATCCATAGTGATCTATTCAATTTCCCATCTTTTTGGAATGAGGAGTAGCTGTATCTTCCCCACGAGCTTACGGTGCTCTGCCACTGTAGCCCGGGTTAGACATCTGGAGACGAAACTTGCAATCTCTTTCTTCATCCCATTCCACCAGTAATGTTCTTTCAAAGTCCTGTACATCTTGGTACTACCTGGATGCATAGCATATGCAGATGAATGTGCTTCTTCCATAATGTCTCTCTTGACTTTCATATACTTTGGCACACACATTCGTCCTTCCAGCTATCATGCGTCATCTCTAATTTGAAACTCTGCTTTCTTTCGCTTTTCTCTCTTCATATGCTTAATCATGTGGATCCTGCTTGGCCCATACTACTAAAATCGATCCACTAGGAGGTATAACATGAGGAAATGTGGCTAACAAGGCTCTGAATCACTCAACTCCAATATCACCTAAAGCTCTCGGATCCACCAATAGTGGAAGATGTTTGATCTCATGAGACGATGAACTCTCTGGTACTCAGGCATCTCAACTACGACATTAGCTTTCTGGATGGTACTCAATAGTGCAGTCGTGAGTCCTTAATCCCAACTCAAGCCATCTTGCTTTGCCTTAGGTTTAACTCTTTAAGGTGAAAATATATTGAAGACTCTTATGATGCAACAGAGATCTGCGAGAACACCATGTAAGTAATGTCTCGTATTTTAGAGCAAACACATTCTTTATGAAGCTCAAGTCGTGTGTGTAGATATTCTCCACATGCTTCTTTAAGCGTGCTAGAGTATATGCAATCACCTATCATTTGCATCAAAACACAAGCAGCACCTTGAAAATAGCTATAGACTCTGAGCCCATCTCTCCCATTGGTAGGCTGAAGCTAGAGATGAAGTCGTCTGCCCTTGACTTCGTCAAAACTCTTATGGCGGGGCATCCACCGTCATACTTGACATCTTTCCTTGTCAGCTTAGTCAGTGGGGCTGCTATCTTGGAGAATCCCTCAACAAACTTCCTATAATGCCCTGCTAAACCAAGGAAGCTTCTGACCTCTGACACATTCTTTGGTGGTTTCCAATTAACCCACTTTGCTTATTTTTGGGGATCCACGCTCCCCTCGGTGAAATCACATGACCTAGGAATGCCACCACAGCCGAGCCAGCGGCACTTATCTCAGCTTGGGCGTACAAGCGCCGGCTCCCTTAGGGTTTGCAACACAATCCTCAAGTGTTTTGAATGTTCCTCTAAACTACCTGAATACACAAGGATATCATCGATAAGCATAATGAACTTTATTCAAATGCAGTGGAATACCCGGTTCATCAAATCCATAAGCTTCCGGAGCATTAGTCAAGCCATGGCATCACGGAAACTCATAATGCCCATTGGCGTGTCCTAAATGGAATCTTAGGTACATCACTCTCTGCACCCTCAGCGATGATGCCAGGCCACAGAGTAATCTTGGAGTATACTCGAGACCCATGGAGTTGATCCTAATAACTCATCGATCACAGGGGATGCGCGATTACGGATGGTAACTGTTCAAGCACTTTGTAATCTATACACAACCGCAAACTCCATCTTTCACGAAGCGGAGCTTCCCCATGGGGATATGCTCTGTTGAATGAATCTCTTACTCAATGATTCTTCTAGCGGGCAGCAAGCTCTCTCAGCTACGTAGGAACTAATCCTGGGAGGAATGGAAATGGGCTCAGGCTCTGGGATCAAATCAATGTGAACTCCACCTCTCTATCTGGAGGTAAGCCTGCAATATCATCTGGGAATACATCTGAAACTCTCTGGCTCAAGCTGGAATCTCATCCCATAGAATTCACTTCTTCTCTGTCTCCGCCCACATCGCTAGATAACCACACGACAAGCACTTAATGCATTCTCTGCGTGTGCCATGGCGGAGATCATATTGGAAGATAACTCTCTGTATTCCCCTGAACTTTACCTCCAATTTCCCTGGCCTATGAAACTTTACTTCCTTTTTATAACAATCTAATGTGGCTCTGTAAGGGGTAACTTGATCATCTGAGAACCACGTAAAATCATATATCTAAAGCTATAGATCAGTGGGAACTCCTCTCCCTCAATCGAGAACTCTACTATATCTCATTTACTCTGTTTGAGAATAACGGATCTCAGGAAGGAAACTATCATACCTTCTAATGGTTGGGTCTCTATGCGAGACGATCCCAATGCTTGGATACGAATGAATGTGTAGCTCTTGGGTCCACTAATGTATATGCATCATAGTCGGGGATAGAAATAATACTAGTGACCACATGCAGGTTGCATGCACATCGTTGATGAGTGACATAAACTCGCTGAGTGTGGGCCTCTTGATCCTGACTAGAGATAGCTCCTCGACACCTCGGCCTCGGTAACCTCACCCTTACTTTTCTTTCCGTGTCTTGACAGGCTACGTTGGGAAGGCAGTGCACTCCTTTGCTCTTGTCTACTGCGATACATAGATTTGTAATTGCTTTGCTCAACTCTTAGAGCGACCTCAACTAAGTCCCCAAATCTATTATGAGGAACCACTGATAAATGCACTCTGATTCGATGCTGCAATCCTGATAAAAACCTTTTGCACTTCAAGACTTCATCTTCTTGAATATAGGGAACCAATCTAACTAATTCCGAAACCTTCTCATATTAAATACACAGGTATTCTTTGCTCTAATTTGAAGAACTCCTCAATTTTGAATCCTTATGGCTGAGGAAAGAACCTGTCGGTGAATTCTTGCTTTGGAATTGGTCAGTGATATATATCCAGGATACCTCTCTGACATCCACCAATCCTTAACCCCGTCTTCCATTAGAAAACTTGAAAACAAGACTCGCTCACCACATTGCAGCCATTCACTCCGTAAACTGTTTACTCGGTCTAACCATAACCAGTGCCCTGCAGATCGCCCTTGCCATCATATGGACAAGCGCTCGAGTTCTGTACTCTCTGTCGACCTCCCGGTTCTTCATATCCTCTAGGTGGCGGTGCTGAGTATTGACGACGAATTAGCTATGAACACTATACATCCGCAATCGTGCCTTGCTCTCTAGTAAACAATCTGGCACTTGACCCTGCGGTGACAGATGGTCGGCTGAATTCTTCTTGGAGGCTGATTCATAGGCGGTAGTGGAGTTCCAACTACGTGCTTTCCATCTCTCACGAGTCTTGCAAGGCGCTCGGGAACCGGCCCCAGGCCAAACTCTCTCCTAGGACGACCTCTCGTCCTCTTTCACGACATAGTGCTGTAACACCAAAAATTAATTGTTTTATGCTGGCTTATTTATTATGTATGTACTGGTCGAAAATTGCATGGTTGCCAATAGTGTAAATTATGTATATACAGTTTCCTAAGACTCGGCTCTGTACCAACTTATGTTGGGATTATTTTTCTCAAACAGGTTATACCAACATGCTCCTAATGCCATCTTGACATCGGATCCTCCTCAAACCATAAGTTGTGCCTTCTCTGCTCACGTACCACTTTGACACGTGCCCCTGCGGCGGCCGAGGGTGTAAAGTGTTACTCACAGAAATCCCTAGCGGGTACCTCTGTGACTAGAAACTAATGACGAAGCCGTGTGTACTTAAGCCTCGTATAAATTTTCTTTTACTTTTTCTAACTTAGGATTGGTGCGTCAGCGTGATAAACCCGCGGCATAATGGTGCGTGGAATGATTCCAAATCCTGTATGCATAACACACATTTCCAAATATGGCAACCGGCAATAGCTTTTTTCTCAAACTACACTATGTACATACATATGCTCCATTATACAAAATTTAAAGTATTTCCTTACAAAATATTATTAATAACAGCGCGTACAAATGTCGGAGAATCTGTATGCTCGACTGTCGGAGTGCACAATACGGAAAATAGTTTTAAAACGGAAAATAATGAGCTAAACAAGCTCGGTGAATGTATGTTTTTATAAAATGTTTCCTTTTCGACAATATCTCAAACTATGGCTTCTCACTTTTGCAAGATATTTTCCAGTCTTGCCTTACTTTAAAGTTTCTAAAACTTACTGCGCTTCTTGCTTTTAAAAGTTTATAAAACTTGTAATACTGCCTTGCCTTTGCTTTGCTTTTAAGGTTCCTGTAAAGCTTTTCTCAATTTTAACTGGCACTTCCTTTACACTTGCCTTCAAAAGTTTATAAAAACTTTTAATAATTGCTTAAAAATGTATAAAACATTTCTCAAATCTCTTGCTTTAAAAGTTTCTAAAACCTTTGCAAACCTCTTGCTTTGAAGTTTCTCAAAACTTTTATAAACACGAAACATGGGCTCAACCATTTTTCAAATCTGCGGGAGCACAGGCTCAATAGGTGTTTTAAAATCACCACGGAACTGGGCTCAACCGATCGTTTTGAAATATAAGCGGGAGCACATTAACCGTAGTTTGCTTTAAATCTGCAGGCTTTGGGCGGCAGGTGTACCAATGGTTGATTTTTCAAAGCATATATCATGCTTATAAAACATCAGCAGGAGGCCTATCTTGTTTGTTGTCTGCTAGTGAACACTAGAGGCACGTGCGTCGACCGTGCGAGTGGAAGGACACGTGTCCAGCATCACTTTTTCCGGTAAATATGGTGGAATTGACCTTGTGTCGCCATCACCATAATTTAGCTAACGCGTTAATCCTATATACTCCTGTACGTGCAACGGTCTCCTTTAAATGCCATGATGCATGACCTAAGTTTGCCGACCAGGCAAAACTAAAATGCATGTATGATATCCTAACACCACCGTGCACGTACAGAATACCTCTGATCGGTATGCTTGCTTAGAACTAGGGATTTTAGTTAGGCTGTTTTCTGAATATCCTTTTACTTGCTTGCTCTTTGAAAATGGTTTGTTAAAACCATTTGCTTGCTGCTTATGAAAAATGGTTGTTAAAAAAAAAAGCAGTTTAACTGCACAGCTTCTTTGGCAGAAAATGGTTTAATAATTCACAACCCATTTTCTTACTTGTTTTTAAATATGGTTTTACAATTCAAAACCATTGCACTTTAAATTCCTTGCTTGCTTTTCAAATATGGTTGAATAAATCAAAATCATTATTTATTTCTTTTTCACATATGGTTTAAAATCAAAACCATTATTTATTTGTTTTTCACATATGGTTTAAAATCAAAACCATTATTTATTTGTTTTTCACATATGGTTTAAAATCAAAACCATTTGCCTTACTAAACTTATTGCTTACTTTAAAAATATGGTTTTAAATCAAAACCATTTGCTTGCTCTTGGAAATATGGTTTTACAACTCAAAACCATTAAATACCAGTGCAAAACAGTTTATAATAATACACTAGTATTTGAAAAATGGGTTTAGAACACTCACCTTTTCTGCTTACTAAAATTTGAGCACGATTCCACAATTTTCCCGCCTTTGCTTTTATCTTTTTTTAAGTAGGACCCACATGTCCCTTTTTCTTTCTCTTCTTGGTCCGTTTCAGCTCCGTAACAATTTATTTTCTCCCGGTTTCAATTTCCTTTATCCTAATTGAATATTCTTTAAATATTTGTCATTTTTCGGAAATTTTCAAAAATCTCGTTTTCAGGTTTCACTCTGGCCAGTCGCTAGTCGAAAAATATTCGAAACTATCTCGAGTCATGAAACTTTTATAGGTCAATAGATTTTGCGAGACGAATTTAATGGTGCAGTCCGTTTCGTCATCCGAGATCTAGAAAGATTATGGAACTTTCCGAACTATTTGGCAATTATTATTATTATTTTATTATTTAAACTTCCATTAATTATATACTTTCACCCCTCCACTTTCCTTAATTGCAAAAAGTGCCACAATTCTTTGAAAACTTTACAATTTTATCCTTCTAATGACACTTGGTGCACATATGCGCCACTTACAGGTTACATGTCTTTGTGCACCTCATCGGAGCGGGGTGTTCTGGAAATTTGCCTCCGATGTATATCAATTGGGTCGTCTCCGAAGATTGATATTTTTAGTATGGACTACCCTCCGATCATTATTATTATTTTTAGACAACCGCCGAAAATCATTCTCTCTAGAATTACCTCATACCTCCTCCTATCTCTCTAGGGTGCCAGTGCATATGAAATGCGTGTGATGCCAGCTGAAATGTAACACGTATGACACGTAAATATATCACCATGCATATATTCACATAATTTAAAATCACACAATCATGTTATAGCAATTTCACATTTCCACGCTCCAAAAAGTAGCTCACTTGGGCTAATGATCAAACATGAGCAATTCCCACTTGATTACTCGACCAAACATATTTTCACAAAAATTATTTTGTGAACACTACTCTTGAGAATAGTGAAACCCTCGATTACTATTCCCATAAAATCACCAATCGTCGGTTCACTTTGTGAACCCGGGTTTCATGGTTATTTCCGGCCTCATACATATCAAAGCTTCATTCATAGCACAATTTGCACCATAAATAACCCCAAGCATTTCGTGGGCGCGGTTTGTCATTTGAGAGTTCCACGAAAATTCTCACCTACGGTTCAAGTTTTGGGACCGTCAGTGATCGTTCAAGGCCTCGAACCAACTAGAAACATTGAAAAACACTTGAAATAAATTGTAAAACCCAAGTAGGGAGAAACCCTACCTCAGGAGTTTTTCTAAGCTCATAAATCCAGAAGTACCCACGAAGCCCTCTTCGCGTGAAGCATTTCCTTCTTGTCAGAAGGCTGAAACGATTCGGATCGCGATATTTTAGAGAAAAGTCAAGTAATCTCTCTCTAAAACCTCCATTTTTACGTTTCTGCATCTATTGGTTTTTCAATTCCCCTTTTTGCTATGTGAGGAGACAAACGTAGTCATATTTTGTCTTTTATGACTTAAACAATTCCATTAATCTTAGTTATGTCCCTCTTTTCTGAGTTTAACATTGGAAACACTATCTCGTGATTAGATTTTGTAATTTCTCTGCATGCCACTTGAAACATGAGTCGCCGACTTTTTCGCATCGAAATCGTTTTACGGCACTAAACGCGATGTCTCGGCGTGTAAATTCGACTATCTCGAATTAATGAAGTGATGTGCTTCAGCGATTTCGCGAGACGATTCTTTATTGAAATCCATTTCGTCATCAGAGATCTAGAAGAATAAATTCGGATTGCAACGAAATTACAATTCGTGGCGAAGTACGATTTGCCATTTTTCCAGAAATTAGAATTTCTCGGGTTTTACATTCTCCTATCCTTAAAAGGAATTTCGTCCCAAAATTCTGGACAATCACAATCACTCACATGCATATGCAACGTGCACTCTACCATGCATGTAAACAGTCATGTAAATCTTAACGAATAAAATACGTACCTTCATCCCTAAACAAGAAGGGATAGGTGAAACAGCATCGTGTCGCTAACGCTCCCGTTGACTCCTCCACTCCATAGTGCCGCCATAACACTCTCACTGGCCTCACGAGTCTTGCGTCGTAAAGAGCACGATCACGGCTATCCAAAATGCTGCGGTCCCTCCTCCAAGGTCCGTCGGTGTCAACCTCGTCTGTCTGATCCACCACGTAGGCTAGATGCGGGTATAATTCCGAGACATGGAGACGTGAAATACCTCGTGAACACACGACATCTTTGGCGATGCGTAACGATGCGTTATGGTGTCTATCCTCTGAAGTATCTCCGAAGGTCCAATAAACCTCGTGACAGCTTCGCTTGAACGACCGCTCCTGTAGCATCACGCCCCGAAGACATGGTCTGACCTTCGAACTCTAAGAGGGTCGGCCGTGTGTCTAATGCCTGTAGGCTGCGAGCCATGAGAAGGCGTTGTCGTATTAAGCTCACCTTCTCGGAGGTGTCTCTAATCAAATAAGGACAAGTGATGGAGCTCTCTCTCACCTCGGTCCAACATAATGGTGACCTGCATGGCCTCCCCCACAGTGCCTCATCTGATTGCCACACAATATGCTCGCACGATAAATTGTTGTTGTAGGCGAATTCCACCTAAGAACCGTGCTCCTCCCAGTTGCCCTTATGATCCAAGGCCGCATGCTCGTAGCATGTCCTCTAATACAATATGAACTCTCTCGAGTGACCATGCAATGCGTGGGTGGAAAGATGTACTCATAGTCAGCCGTGTGCCCATAGCCTTTTGGAAACTCTTTCAAAAGTGCGTCGTAAACCTCAGGTCCCTATCCGACATTATGGATACTTGTACTCCATGTAGCCGGACTATCTCTCGAATGTATAACCGACGGAAAGTCCATCGTGGCGTGCTCCGACTTCCGCTCGACCACCTCAGTAGTTTGAAGTAGCCTGGCAGCCGGTGCTCGGCCCGGCTGACATTTGAGGTTATCGTCGGAACAAAGTCCCCTAAGTATGTCTCTTCATCCGCTCCGAGTAATGCGGCCGGCGAAGATCTGGTACATCGCCGTGCCACCTAAGATGCACGGAAAATCGAGAAGCGTGAAACTCCACGAGAATCTCTTCTCTTAATCGGTCGTGGGGAACCCTGACACATCTCTATATCAAAGGGACTACCATACGCATGAAACGGTCGACCCGCGTCACCCTTACCTTCTTTGTCTTGGTCCTAATGGACTATCTACGTGTCCTGCCCTTTGGAACTCAATCACTTTGCTCAATAGAGGCGGTGTAGCCCTTAAACTCCCAGGTACCACAGTACGCTCCATTTGTCTTGCATGTGAAACAGTCCCACGGTCTCGGCATCGCCACTCGAGAAGCTATACTAATAGCGCTCCTCGTGACTTTATTTGAGTGCATCAGCCGGGTGCGCCTTACGGGATGGTATCTGAAGTGAAGTCAATCCTCGGAATCCATCACTTCATTGCCTCATATTGGGGTCCCGGCTGGCGTGAAAATAAACTTGAGACTTTATGAGTGCAGTACACCTCGAACTCCTCGCCCAGGTATAAGTAGTGGCGCCAAATCTTCAAGAGGCGAAGACTATGGTAGCCAACTCCATGTCATGTGTGGGAGTAGTGCGCTCGTGATTCTTCAGCGACGAGAACCGTAGCTACTACCCTCGGTGCATCAAAACACATCCCAATTCGGCCCTCGAGGCATCACAATACACTGTATACCCCTGTCCCCTGTTCGGAACTATCAAGATAGGAGCTGAAGTAAGTCTCCTCTTCAATTCCTGGAATGCCTCCTTCCCCTTCGCTCATCAGTCAAGCTTGACCTCCTTGAGATTCGACACTGTCATAAATGATGCTATCAGGAAATTCTTAATGAATCACATAATACCCAGCGAATACGAGGCTACGTATCTCGAAGAGTGACTTGGTCTCTCGACTCATCACGACCTCAACTTTACGTGGGTCAGCGGCCTGCTTTGTGTGACACCACGTGTCCCAAAAATCTAACCTCATTAAGCCAAAACTCGCACTTACTGAACTTGGCGTACAGCTGATGGTCTCTCAACAATTGTAAAACGATCCTTAAGTGATACTCATGCTCCCACTCTGTCTGGGAGTAGATCAAAATATCATCCACGAAGACCACGACAAACTGATCTAGACAGGGTTGGAATACCTTATGCATGAGATCCATGAATGCCGTTGGCACATTTGTCAATCCGAAGGGCATCACCGTAAACTCAAAGTGCCCATAACGTGTCCTAAACGCTGCTTTAGGTATATCTGTATCCCTAACCCTCAGCTGATGGTAACCAGTGCGAAGGTCTATCTTGGAGTAGACTCACACTCCTCTCAACTGATCGAACAAATTGTCAATCCTCGGTAATAGTTTCTGATTCTTAATCGTAACCCTGTTCAACTGTCGGTAATCAATGCACAATCGAAGGGTCTTGTCCTTCTTCTTCGCAAATAGAACCGGAGCGCCCCATGGTGAAGTGCTCGGTCTTATGAACCCCTTGTCCAGTAGCTCCTGTAATTTGGACTGCGAAAGTTCTGCAACTCAATCGGTGCCATCTGTCTTGAGTCATAGAGATGGGTGAAATACCAGGTGTGACTTCGATACCCAGTCTACTACCCTTTGTGGAGGCGGTCCATTGGCTCATCTGACATCCTCATACTACTTTGCGGTAGATCGTCTGAATCTCTCTGCGTCCTCCCAGGGTAGGTTCGCTAGCCAACATGCTTGTCCACGACACCTAGACTCATATCTTGTGCAGGCGAAATGTCTCTTGTCCCCACTGAAGCACCCTTTGTGAGTGCGAAGATCTTGCGTGTGGCGGTAACTCTCCTACGCTCTGTCGATGCGACCACATGGGTGCTCAAACTGATCCATCCCGGGGATGACGTAGGCTACGACATGTCCATGATCCTCCCGGGTCCATTGTGAGGTAGAGTTCAGGATCTCCATCTCGCAACCTCGACTATATCATACAATTCACCCTAATCCCTAGGGAACTCACGTACAAAGCTCGCTAAGGTCTCGACCTCCTAAGCCCGACTCTTTCTCTACATGCTCGGGGTTGTCCCTGACCATGGAATCCATATCTTGTAGGCGAAGTCCTACAATCCTGGCCCGAATGGACAACTTCAGCCCATTCTCAAATCTCATAACCTTGGCCAAGTTTGTGGCCACGTAATCATCAACAA
Organism: Tetrastigma voinierianum; assembly: GCA_016808115.1. Lineage (NCBI taxonomy): Eukaryota > Viridiplantae > Streptophyta > Magnoliopsida > Vitales > Vitaceae > Tetrastigma > Tetrastigma voinierianum. Next base: position 245,671 of record JAEQBH010004776.1, on the reverse strand, counting down.
ATCGGGCTAACTCTGTGAACCTAGTCATATAATCCATCACAGTCATTGCCACAACCCGGCTCTGTGCTCTTGAGCCTTAGAAATCTCTGGGAAGTACCCACTTGAACAACTCTGAAACTGCCCACATGTCACTTAGCCTCTAAGTCTCTAGAGGTCCTTGCCCATCTCCACCATACTTGGGCCTCACCCTCTAGTGGAACACAACTAGTCTAATCAGAGATTCGCGTCAGAGTGTCTGCATGGCCTCCTTCTCGATCGTATAAACCAGTAGTGCGCCACCATCGGATCTCCTCACAGTGAATGTTGAAGGATGATCTGCTCTAAACCTCACGGAGGTTCTTAGGACCTCCACGACTAGCGCTATACCGGCATGTGCTATAGGCTTGCGCCGCAATACCTTAGCCTTTACAAGGTCTGCGATCAAATCTTTGGTGGGCAGTGAATGTCGGTGGTGCGACCGGTACCAGTGGGCGATCCTCTATGTCTCGATCCTCTACTAGCCATCTACACAATTAACATGGCAGTTAAATCTCAATATAGTATCTCTAAGGCATAAACACAGCCCCGAGACACTAATCACACACATAAATCGGTGTATACACATTGTCCTTGCATTTAAAGTGTCTGAGACAATGATTTTACACATTTAAAATATTGTTTTCAACAAAAAATTTATTTTCGAAAATTTCATTTTTTTTTTAAATTTTATTTTTCGAAAATTTCATCTAATTTTATTTGATTTGATTTGATTATTATTATTATTATTTTTCAAAATATTTGTTTTTTCGAAAAAATTTTCCCTAAAATTGACTCAGGAACTGATCTTGAGTCAAGGCGGATCAAGCGAGTCATAAGCGGCGAGCCGGGTGCACCCAGGCACCCTGCGGCCCAGCTAGCCCCGGCCGGCACGCTAGCCTGCGCACAGGCACGCCCCGCGGCCGCGTGCCCGCCCCGCCCCGCGGCGCTGCTCGCCTCGCTCCCGGCTGCCGCTCCCACGCCACCTGCTGCGCGGCGCGCTACGCTGCAAGGCGCCGTCACGGCGCTTGGCGCCAGCGCCCGGCCGCCGTGTCCCTTGAAGTCCGCCGCTCTGTGTCGCGCTGCCTTAGCGCCCAGCGCCTGCATGTCAGCGGCATGCCCGGTGTGATGCGCCCTGCTCCTGCGCGACACCTAGCGTGCCGGCGCCCCGTAGCGCCCGGCAGCACCCGCACGCCTGGCGCTTTTTGCCTTATGCTCCGATGGTAGTAACCCATTTCGATTAACATCTCCCTTTTTCGTTTTTTGAATTTGGATGTACATGCAAAATCTCCTCAAACCTCTTGATCCAACACTAAACCTAGTGTTCAACCTTAAAATTTATTAAAATTTTAGTTATCATCCGATAAACCAAATGAATTTATTCAAATTTATTTTATTTCTCCTCTTGATTCAGTTTTCTGGCGTAGAAACTCTAAAACTTCCCAACACATCATGGTTTTCCTAGGTGTTAATCACTAAACACACAAACCATACACAATACATGATCACATCATTCATATTATGAATATTTTCACACAACAATTCATCAAATCACACAAAACACACCAAACACGTGCATGCAGTGTCCTAGTTTTGTCTCGTGATTTCCTAGGTAATCTCATACCTATACCGAACATCAAACCACCCAAGTGGTGATGTTCTTACTCGACTATGGCCTAAGCCCAAATCCTCCATCTCTAGGCTTCCATATACCTATACTCTACATAAAACCACCCAAGTGGTGATGGATACCCAACACGAGCTCCCTATGTATTCGTATACAAGCTCGATGCACCAATGTTTGTGACGCCCCCATTTCACAGGGGGTCAGTTGACTCCGTCAGCATTAGAATACTCGTGGATGTCGGGTAACCTACCCGACACTCACGAAAATCGGTCAGAGTCTCCTTTGTACGGAGAGCTCTACCTAGATACATCACCTATAATATAACTGTCTGTCGACATCAATCCACGTGATATCTATATCGAATTAAAACGGCCTCTTGGGCTGATAACAATACTCGTCATAATATAAACCAACTACATCTAATAGTTTCAAAGAGTTGTCAATTCTCTTTTATACAACATATATTAAATTCTAACATTCTAATACATGTGTATACATCACACAACCAAAGCCATATCCAGAGCACTATTCTAAACTAAACCTCACAGGACCTGTAGTGTCACCGATAAGCTCCTTGTGCTGATAATATATGTTCCCTCAGCGGGGTGAGCTAATGCAGTGGTGGGGCTCACCCTAAGCGGGCTACTCTCCCACCTAAGTGAATATGCAATGCTCCAAAATAAACACACATTCAAGCAAATGCATGATCCTACTTGAATGTCTAACTACTCGGCTCTATCAGGAGTCCTCAGGCTCCTCGCACTCTTTAAGCCACGTGTAGAAAACTAGTTTCAAAACAAAGTTATTTGTTTATATTTATGAGTCTACCCTCCGATCTACTTAGTGGACCATCTCCGATGTCTGTTGATGGACTACCACTCAGATATATCAGTGTGCCGACTCAACGATTGATATTATGTGTGGACTACCCTCAGATGCCATATCAATTGGGTCGGTCTTCGACGATTGATATTTTAGTATGGACTACCTCAGTCCATTATTATTATTTTTAGGCTGACCCTCCAGAAACCATTCTCTCTAGAATTACCTCATGCACTCCTCCTATCTCTCTAGGGTGCCCAGGTGCATATAAATGCATTAATGATGCCATTTCAATAACTCATATAACACATGCAAATATATCACCATGCATATATTCACATAATTTAAATCACACAATCATGTTATGTAATTTCACATTTCCACACTCCAAAAATTAGCTCCCTTAGGCTAATGATCAAACACGAGCAATTCCACTTGAATCCTTTCGACCAAACATATTTTCTAAAAATTATTTTGTGAACTACTCGAGATAGTGAGAGCCATAGGTTACTATTCATAAAATCACGTCGTCGGTTCACTTTGTGAACCGGGTTTCTTTGACCATTTAGGCCTCTTATATATCAAAGCATCATTCATAGCACAATTTTCACCATAAATAACCCCAAACAGCTTTGTGGAGTATACGAGTTTGTCTGTTGAGTTCCACAAATTCTCACGCTCTGACCGATTTTGGGACCGTCAAACAGTTGTTCAGGCCTCAAACCATGAACATTGAAAACACTTAATTAAAGTGTAAAACCCAAGTAGGGAGAAAACCCCTACCTCAAGGAGTTTGTCTAAACTTCTTAAATCCGATACCCACGTGAAGCCCTCTCCGCGTAAAGCAGCTTTCCTTCTTATCCCGAAAGTAGGCGGTCGGATCAGCGCGATATTTTAGAAGTCGGGTAATCTCTAAAACCTCCATTTTTACGTTTTGCATCTTTACTGGTTTTTCAATTCAGTTTTTCTATGTGAGGAGACAAACATTAGTCATATTTTGTCTTTTTATGACTAAACAATTCCATTAATACCGTTATGCTCCCAGCTTTTCGATTTGACATTGACTATCTGCGACGTCTATTTCCATCATTTTCTACTCGTTTCCACTTATGGAACATGAGTCGTGTTATCACGTGACTTTGTCATCGAGAAAATCGTTTTACGGCACCGGCGATGCCTCGAAAAAGCGTGTAAATTACGACGATCTCGGGGAGGTTGGCGAGACAGCGTGCCGGCTTCGTTCTTGAGCGATTCAACAGTGAAATTCATTTCATCGTCGAGATCCTGAAGAATAAAATTCCAAATTTTTAATGAAATTACAATTTAAATGCCGAAATACAATTGCGTACTTGAGATACGATTTTGCCATTTTCGGTGGGCTGCAGGGTCTTATAATGTAGGATTCATAAACGATAATTACTTGTTATTTATATCCATCCCATTTACTGATAAATCTTTATATTTATATTACAAAATATATAGTTTTAATTTAATTAGAGAATGGAAGGTTTTTTATGTGATATCTTGATGTTGACATTTAATAAAATTAAATTAAAATTTGTGATGCCCCGAAAACCCAGGGGTTAGTTGACTACGGTCGGCCGGACGATACTCGTGAATGTCGGGTGACCAGGCATTTTCACGAAAATGCAGGCGAGTCTCCTTTATGCAGAGCTCTGCCCAAATGCAATACACATATGCACATCCCCAACGATTACCAATATATACGTCACATGGTAAAGCGACCGCGGGCCCATAAACGGTACTCGCAACAATATCGTAAACATACCAACTATGTCAATAGTTAGAGTTAATAAATTTGCTCGCATACAACACATATATCAAAATTAGAGAATTCTAATACATGTAGAAAATCATCAAAGCCACAGCCCGACTTTCTTCCTGACCCTGAGATAGGATGAGCCGTCCCTACGCACACTCCTGTACACGTAAAATAATATCCTCGGCCAGCGGGTGAGCTAATGCTCAGTAGTGGAATCGCCCTAAGTGGGCTACTCTCTACCTAAGTGCAGTGCAATGTTCCAAAACAAACACACATTCAAGCAAATGCATGATCCTACTTGAATGTCTAACTCATCATCTCATACCCGAGTCCTCACCGACTCCCTCACACTCGCCTAAGCCTCGTATGAGAATTATTATTTTGTTTGTTTGTTTTGTTTGTGAATGACCCGCCGATGTGTGTATATATCAATTGGAGTGGAGTCTCCGACGATTGATATTGTTGTGGATTTTCCCTCCACGATGTATATCAATTGAGCCATCTTCGACGATTGATATTTTTAGTTTGGACTACCTTCCGATAATTAACATTTTAGACAACCCTCCGAACCATTTTCTCTAGACTCATCTCATGCACTCACTCCTATAGTTCTAGGGTGTTCCAGTGCATATGGAATGCATGTATGCCAATTCCAATACAGTCTAATTCACATGTAGCCTCATAGCATGCCATATTTACAAAACAATCAATTCACACAATCATGTCATGTAAATTCTCATTTCATATATCAAAATTAGCTCACTTAGGCTAATGATCAAACACAAGCAATTCAACTTGAATCCTTCGATCAAACACATTTTCACACAAAAATATATTTTGAGAACACTGTTTCGGGAATAGTTAAACCCTCGGTTACTATTCCCGAAAAATCACAATTCATCGGTTCACTTTATGAACCCGCATTTCATAATATTCTGACCTCATCAAACAAATGTCATGATTTAATACAATATTTCCAAATTTAACAACCTAATCGGCCGTGGCAATCCAGGTACTCGATGAGTGTTCAAAAATTCATATCATTTCGGTCCCAAGGTTTGGGACCGATCAAACGGCCCCTCACGACCTCATTCGACTCAAACATTCGCAAAGTACTTAAAGAAGGAATAGAGCCGAATAAGGAGAGCCCTTGCCTCGGGGTTTGTCTAAACTCCTTAAATCCGGCCTGTGACCCCTCTCCGCGTAGAGCGGCCTTCTTGTCGAAGGCTGGCCGGCGAAGCACCATTTTCAGTTCTGGATCTTTATCCCCTGCCATTCACATTTTGTTCTTATTTTTGTTGGAGAAGAAGAGTCTTATACACTATTTTGTCATTTTGTGACTTAAATCAAATTCTAAAATGACTATTATGTCCCTTCATTTCCCAGTTTTGACATTCGGCACTATCTCGGCTGTCCATTTTCATTATTTCTCTAATCATACCACTTATGGAACATGAGTTCATGTTATATGTGACTTTCGTCGCATCGAAAATGATTTTCACGACCTTTTGAACGATGCCTCGAGCGTGTAAACCACACATTTGTCTCGGGTCGGCCAATTTTACGTGCTAGTAGATTTCGCGAGGCGATTCAACGGTGAAATTTGTTTCATCATCCGAGATTTGAATAAATTCAGTTACTGCCCGAAATAACAATTTTATGTCAGAGTGCGATTTTGCCCTTTTCTAGAAATTGGAATTTCTGGGTCTTACATTCCCCTCCTTAAAAAATTTAGTTCGAAATTGGGACAATACAATCACTCACATGCATATATAACGTGCACTCTACCACGCATGCTTGATCTTTTAAATCTTAAGCAGTAACCAGCGTATATCGTCCCTAAGCGAAGGGATAAGTGGCCCGCGCTATCGTGTCTCGCTCCCGTGGACTCCTCCACTCCATGGTACTCATATGCCCTCACTAGCCTCACGGTCTTGCGTGCATAAAACGATCCTGACTATCAACAATGCACTAGTCCCTCCTCGAAGGTCCCATTTGTGTCGACCTCGATACGTCCCGATCCACCACATGGTGGATGCGTATATTTCGAAGCATGGAGGCGTGAAACACCTGCGTGGACACGACATCTTTGGCGGTGAATGCTAACCGATCACGTGCTTGATGCCCTCAGTATCTTGAAGGTCAATGAACCTCGATAGCTGTAGCTTCTTGGGCGACCTTGAAGGCGTTGGGCTCATACATAGCTTCTTACCGCGGCTCGAGCCATGAGAAGGCGTTGTGGTATCAAGCTCACCTTCTCGGAGGTGTCTCATCGAATCGAGGACGGTGGTGGGCTCTCTCCCACCTCGGTCCAACATAATGGTGACTGCATGGCCTCCCGCTACAGTGCCTCATCACGGTGCCATCTGTATACTCACGATAAGCGTTTGTTGTAGGCGAATTCCACTAATGGAAAATGCTCTTGACTGGCCTTATGATCCGGGCGCATGCTCGTAGCATGTCCTCTAATACTGTATAGTCCTCGGGCCCGACCATCCTATACGAGGTGGAGCGATTGCTCATGACCAGTCATGTGCCCATAGCCTTTGGAAACTCTTCCAAAGTGCCGTAAACCTCGGGTCCACTATCCCAGAGCACTATGGATATTGGTACTCCATGTGGCCGGTTTATCTCTCAGATATGTATAACAGGCATAATCTCTACAAGGCGAAGGTCATCCATGACTAGAAAATGTCTGACCGTGAGCCGGTCCACTATCACCCATACCGCGTCATTAGCCTGCGCTGTGTCTAAGGTGGCGAGTGGTCATGAAGTCCATCGTGACGTGCTCCGCGACTTCGGCCACCTCGGTAGTGATAGCCTAACTGGCAGTGCTTTCGGCCTTAATCTGTGACATGTGAGACATCGTCGACCCAGAAGTCCCCTACGTGTCTCTTCATCCTCCAATAATGCTTGGCGACGAAGATCTGGTACATCTTCGGTGCCACTGGATGCCTGATAAATCGAGAGCGGTGAAACTACACGAGAGATCTCCTCTCAGAATCGGTCAGCTGGGGAACCACTGCGTCCCCTATATCGAGGCTACCATCTATGTGAACGGTCCAGCCCTCATCCACCCGTGCTGGCATATCGGTCCCAGTGGACACTATCTCTACGTCTGCCTTAGGACTCAATCACTCTGCTTTCTGCTCAAAAGAGGCAGTTGTAGCCCTTTAAACTTCCCAAGGTACCTTGATGCGCTATTTGTCTTTATGGCTGGAAACTATCTTAGTCTAGAGCATCAGCGGCTCCCGAAAAGCTATACTAGCCAGCTTCGTGACAAGTAAGGTCATGACCATGCATTTGCCTTAGGATGGTAATGCAAAGTGAAGTCATAATCCTCTAGGAACTCCATCCATCTGGGTTGCCTCATTTAAAGGGGTCAGCTAGATGAAAATATACTTGAGACTTTTATGGTGCAGGTACACCTCGAACTCCTCGCCCAGTATAAGTAGTGGCGCCAAATCTTCAGGCGAAGACTACGGTCGCCAACTCTATGTCAGGTGTGGGAGTGAATTACGCTCGTGATTCTTCATTCAAGGAGACCTTACAGCTCTTGCCACTCACGGGTACGTGTAAACAAATCCCAGTCAGATTCCCTGGGGGGCATCTGACCTCTTGCCCACGTCACAATCAGGACTATCAAGATGGGGTGAAGTAGTCCTCTCTTCTAACTCTTGAATGCCTCCTCATCGGTCATCCCGATCAAACTTGACCTCCTTTGAATTGACCTAGTCATAAGTCTTTGCTATCACAGGGCCGCCGATGAATCTCGTATCCGGCCCGATCCCGAAACTACGTGTCAAAGGCGACGACTCTCCCGACTCATCACTTTGCCCCTCGACCTTCTACGGGTCGGCGGCGGCACTCGATGCCTAACACCCGTGTCCCAATCTCACCTCGATCGGCGAACTTGCACCAGACGGCGTGCGGTTGAAGGTCTCTCAATATTGTAAGCGATCCTCAAGTGATACATGCTCCCGCTCGTGGGAATAGATCAAGATGTCATCGAAGACTGAAACCAAGCGATCTAAATAAGGTTAGATATCCTGTGCATGAGATCGAAGTCACGTGGTGCGTGATCAATCGAGATCGTGACTCCAAAGTGCCCACGTAAGCGCGTCTATGTTGTCTTGGGGATATTTGTATCACCCAACCCTCGTGATGGTAGGCGTTGGAAGTGCATCTTGCTGCTCTCAATGATGAAACAAATCGTCGATCCTGGTAGTGATAGATTCTTGATCGTATTCGGTTCAACTGTGGTAGTAATGCCTGGTCGAAGGGTCTTGTCAGTCTTGTTATGAAACAAAATCGGATGGCCAGTGTAGTCTTATGAACCCGCACGCCGAGTAGCTCCTGCCAGTGTTTGGACTCACGAGTTCTAACGACTCAGCGGGTGCCATCTATGTGGAGTCATAGAGATGGGTGAAGTACTAGGTGTAACTCAATGTCAGTGCATCCTATGTGGAGGTAGTCCGGGTGGCCCTATGGAAAAACATGTCAGCATCTTTCATGAGCCACTCGAGGTAGATCTGATCACAGTTACCTTATCCTCTAGGGTGGGCTCGCTATCCAACCCTTAAATTGTCACAGACTTTTTGGACGGCTCGTATCTGTCACGGGGTAAAATGTCATGCCTCTCACTGAAACCACACAGTCTTGTCTAATTGGCGGTAACCCTCTACGCTCCTGATCGATAACGACCACACAATAATTTGTCATTGATCCATCCCAGGATGACATGAATACGACATGTCCGCGATTACTAGTCCAGCATGGTGGCGAGTCCAGATCAGAGCTGTGGCACAGAGCCTGTCATCCCTTTATTCTGCATACAATCACACAGGGGAGAACTCACGTCTGAAAGGCTCCTCAGAGTCTCGACCATCTAAGCTGACTCGATCACAAGCCGATGAAACGGCGGATGATGCCAGCTTGCGAATCAAATAACACTCTAGCCCGTAGGCGAGATAGAAAAAAGCGTGCCACCTTGTTGGTGATCTCGCGACGCTTTGCGGTGCTGACGACATGAACCGTCCACACCAGACCATGATGTCCTTGCGTGGGCATGATGCCATACCCACACTCTGCGGCTCTCGGGCTGCTGTGAAATGTGGGGTGCTTGGCGTGGCTCACGAGAGTGAGGCCCGTCGAAGCTTGTGCCGTCTTTGTGGAGGGCTGTCTGTATCCTCTGCATGCTCTGTTAGGTGTCATTTGTTCCAGCTGCCGGATCTGTCTCGAGGCTGATCCAGTCTCATGTCCAATGTTGCTGTGTTGCTTTGCATCATCACTTTGGCCGTGACTCGTACATCCACGCGGATGTGCGACTCTAGAACCACGTGAACTAGAATCTCTCTGCCTCTTTCTGATGGAAGAAAATGCAGAAATTGTCCTTCCTCTTACCAACACTCGCGTCAAGGAGTGCTCAGGAACATCTCGTCTCTCTCTCTATGGTGAGAGTTGATTCGACCAGTGGAATCCATATCACAGTGGCGAGATTCTACGATCACAGCTTAGAATGGACAACCGTCCATTCTCAAATCTAACCTTGGCGCACTGCGTGGCCACACATAATCATCAATGATCGATTAATTCATTGAATCTAGCCACATAATCCATCCCTTTGATCCTTAAGCGCCCAGCCCGGCTCTGGAACTCTGAGCTGCATGCCTCGTAGTCTGCGGAAATGCATTGCCGCAGGCGACTCTTGAAACTCACGCGTGTCGCCGCTTCTACGTTTCACAAGAGGTCGCGCCATTCACCGCCGCGGGCGTCTCTGCTTCGACGCGGCTAGTCTAATGCCGGTAGTGTCGAGAGGTAATCTCCATATCCTCTAACGACTTCTCGATGCTGCGTAAACGATGGTACGTCACCATCGGATCTCCTCCCCTGTGGTCTTCGGAGGACGATGCGCTCTGAAGCCTACAGAGTTTACTAGGACCTCTCGACTACATTGTACCAGCACAATGCGATAGTCATTTTAATACCTCTGGCCTCATTAAAAGCCCGGCTGATCAAACAACGGCGGTGGTGAATCATGGTGGTGCTGTGAGTGCCGAGTGGAGCGATCCTCTAAAATCTCGTCCTCTCAACCATACCGCAAATTAACATGGTAGTTCAATCTCAATACGATATCTCCACGGCTCAAACCGCGCCGAAACCTTTATTCTTGCATGATGATTATTATACACATTGTCTTTTGGGTAATGCGAAACCTTGATTCCATTAAAAATATTGTTTCAGCAAAATATATTTTGAAGAATTTCATTTTGAAAATTTTATTTTCGAAAATTTTATCTAATTTTATTTGATTTTTTTTATTTAATATAATTTTTTTTGAAATTTTTTGTAGTGAAACGGTGTTCATGACGGGTTGAACCAATGTCAAAAATTGACTGAGAGCGTCTTGGTGGCGGGTCAAAACGATTTTGAATGCACCTGCATAGCCCGCGACCCGGCGACACGCTGGCGGCGCCCATCTTGTACGCTACCGTCGCCTGCGCTTTCTTGTCGTCTTCCGCGCACTGCCGCCCCACAGCCCCGGTGCTGCACCTCTGCTCGATGGGCGTAGCCCGATGGAGTTCTGCGTATTTTTTTTTCTTCATTTTTTCTCATTTTTCCATGACCGAATAATTAACCAATTTATTTTATTTCTTTTCTTGTTCGGTTTTACATTGTAACCGAGTTTGTTTTTCGACATGCTTATGTGCTATCTACCTCGCCTTACGAAACATTCACATCATACATACATGATCCACCTGACATTTTCGTAGATCACGCACGAAACATACCCGAGCACATGCATGTAGTGTCCTAGTTTTGTCCGTGATTTCTAGGTAATCTCATACCTGACTCAACATAGACCACCTAGTGGGGTGATGTTCTTGCGAACTATGGCCTAAGCCCCGAATCCCTGAAAGCCACAGGTAGTGGTATACTTTGGGCTCGATACCAAGTTGTGACGCCCCCAGAGAGCCCCGAGGTCCAGTTATTTGCGAGATCAATCCATGGAATACTCATGAATGTTTGGTGACTGGGCATTTTCCGAAAGTAGGCGAGTCTCCTTTGTACGAGGGCTTTACCCCGAATCTGATACATGCATAGGCCAGTGCGACCCATATCCATCTGTGGTGCGTGCTTGGGCATGTGATCCTCCTTATGATATTTGTAAACATACCAACTATGTCGATAGTTCTAAGAATTTATCATTTACTCTTATACAACACATATATATCAAAATTAGAAATTCTAATACATGTACCAAATCATGCCCTTGCTTGGCTTTCTTCACAACCTCAGTCTAGGGCGTTATTCACATATAGCTCTGTACACGGAAAATAATATCCCTCGACAGGGTGAGCTAATCATTAGTGGAATCTCTAAATGTTACTCTACCACCTAAGTGCGGTCTGATGTTCGAGAAATAAACACATTCAAGCGGAAGTAAGCGATTTGCGGATAATACGACTCATCAATCTGTGCAGGAGTCTCCTGCCAGGCTCAGCACTGGCTGTGTGAGAATTGTGTTTTGTTTGTTTGTTTATTTGTGGACAACCCTCAGTGTGTATATATCAGTTGGGCGTCTCAAATGATTGATATTATTTGTGGACTACCCTCGGGTAATAGCATATCAATTGGTAGTCTCTGACGATTGATATTTTTAGTTTGGACCTCAGATAATTAACATTTTAGACAACCCTCGAACCATTTTCTCACAGACTCATCTACGTACACTCCTCCTATGATGCAGGTGTTCAGTGCATATGGAATGCATGTATGTCGATTCAATCTGATCCCAATTCACATGTAAAATATAAACAGCACCATATTTACAAAACAAAATCAATTCACACAATCATGTCATGTAAATTCTCATTTTATACATCAAAAATTAGCTGTGGGCATTTCATGATCAAATACGACAATTAAAGCGAATCCTTTCGATCAAACACATTTTCACCTGAAATATATTTTGAGAACAACATTTCGGGAATAAGTGAAACCCTCGGTTACTATTCTGAAAATCCACCAGATATCAGTTCACTTTGTGAACGCATTTCATCAATAATTCGGCCTCATCCAAACCAATACATGATTTAATCTGATATTTCCAAATTTAACAACCCAAATCAAGCGGTGGCGATCCACATTTCTCAGTAGGTGAAATTCATATCATTGGGGTCCGAGTTTGGGGCCGTCAAGTAATCACGACCTCATTCGACTCAAACATTAGTAAGTGCTTAAGAAGGAATAAAGCCGTGGGAAAGCCCCCAACCTCGAGAAGTTTGTCTAAACTCCTTAAATGTTGCCCACGAAGCCCTCTTCGCGTAGAGGAACTTCCCTTCTTCTGATTTGCCCAGGCGATCGGATCGTGGTATTTAGAGAGAAGCTACACTTTCTCTCTCACTAAAAAAATGCCATTTCGAGTTCGGATCTTTCTCCCTGCCATTCACGTTTTGTTCTTATTTTTGTTGGAGAAGAAGAGTCCTGTACACTATTTTGTCATTTTGTGACTTAAATCAAATTCAAAATGACCATTATGTCCCTTCATTTCCCAGTTTTGACATTCGGCACTATCTCGGCCGTCCATTTTCATCATTTCTCTACTCATACCACTTATGGCGTTTATGTTATATGTGACTTTCGTCGCACGTATCGTTCTGGCGCGAAATAGCGATACCTCGGCGCGTGTAAATTGAAATGTTGAGTGTGAGAAATTTTGCGTGCTAGCTAGATTTGCCAAGAAGATTCAACGGTGAGAAATCGTTTTGTCATTCAAGATCTCTAGAATAAATTCAGATTTTGTGAAATGTATTTTATATTCGAAAGTATGATTTTGCCCTTTTCCATGAAATTTAGACTCTCGGGTCTTACAAAAATTTTACCACCTGATATTTAATGCCTAATATTATCATATGCACTAATCTAATTTTGAATCTCATGTAGATCAAAATTTTTATTATGGAGATGGGAAAATGTATTTCTTGAATCCGGTTCTGGAGAGCTACACAAAAATATACTAATATTTTGGATAGTGTTGAGTAACCATGAGGCGTTAAAATGTCTTTAGCTTACTATTCTATATTATGAAACTCAACTCAAGTGGAACTTTGTGAAATATGTAGGTATAGGCATCAAGGTATATATCTTGACACAATGTTATGATTCTTTTTATGGTACTACATTCTTAGTATTTATTTACTTTTTCTTTGTTATTTTAATTTTAATTTTCTAATTTTTTTTGTTTTCTTTTTAAATTTAGGTTGAAAGAATCGCACTTTATGTTATATGTCAACATGAAAAAGGTAAGAAGATGAACATTTGCAATAACTATCGAAGCCATAAAGATAACGTGTCATAAGTAGTAGAATCTATTCACTGTTTCAAATGTAATTCTCAATATAATACTATAGTTGTAGGTTTTATTCATTAATCTTTGTTTTTTTTTATAAATATTAAATTTGTGAAATAAGTTTAAAATAGATAATTCTTGAAAAACATAAATAGTTGATTTATTTATTTTAAATAATTTACCAAAATATATATTATTTTATTTCATTTTACGGAAAATCTCATACTAAATCATACAGCATAATTCATTTTAAAAATAAATATGAATAATCTAAAATATTTATATTAAAAATAAATGATGACTATCCATAAATAATGACTCTAGTGGTCATAAGGAGAGTCGAATTTGTGACTGTTGGGTTAAACCTCAAGACCTTAGACCAATTGAGCTATCCTTCAAATTTAAAAATTCAAAAAATTTTGTTCTTCAATTTTCAATGTATTTTCTTATTTAAATATCATAAGTATTTTATTTAATAAAATTATAAATATTAGTATTTTTCGAATTTAGTTAAAATCTTCTTCATTAATACTCTAAATCTTCTAAAAGTCTTGTAATACAAATCATTGTTTTGGTTTGAGCATATATATATATATATATATATATATATATATATATATATATATATATATATATATATATATATATATATATATATATACATATTACTTATTTCTAGAAAATTAAAAAAAAAAAAAAAAAGAAAATAGTAAGAAAATAAAAGGTGGCAAAATAATAATAAAAATGGAGTTAGAATCAATTAATTACATTATTTTTTTGCTATTTCATATTCATTATTGTAATTTAGTATATGTTTGTGCTTGTGTATAAATATAAACTTATGTCTGGGGCTAAATATGTGGCTAAACCGAGGTGTTCGTTGACTTCACAAAATGTGAGTGGAAATTCTATATGTCTCGTGTCGAGACTCATACACAGTAAAAATGCCTCTTGGGCTCTGAGCCAATACTCATAAAATCAAATATCACAACTATTCTCGATTATAAAACTGATTCGATAGTTGATTCTGAGCGCTATACAAACATATATTATAACACCAGTCGAGAGAGTCTATAGTACACATGATCTTTGTAGGGGTGTATAAATCTTAAATATACTTAAGTATTATTTTGAATTAAATATGAAATAAGAAATTATGGAACCGGGGTGTGGTATTAAACCAAGGGTACAATTGTCATTTAGCAAGATTTTTTGAAAAGCAAAATCATTGAAAATTGAATGGGCCATAGTAGGAATTTAAAAGAAGTTGGTATTGCAATATTAAAGAGATGAGGGCTAATTTCAATTAGGCAAAATATGAGACTAAATGTGAACAACCAGAATATTCATTTGTCTCTTGCTTTGGCTGAATCCCACGATTTTGAGAGAAGGGGCCAAGAGGAGGAAGAAGAAGGAGGAGGAGAATCAGATTAAGGTATGTTTGTCTTTGGATAAATGTCTTTGATGTCTAGGGCTTTTTAGTGTGAATTTCTGGAGATTGTTCCTCCTTTGGTCTAGGGTTGTGTGGAAAGTTCATGAACTTTGAATGGTTGGGGTTATGATGGAAACCCAGTTGGGAGAAAATAGCCATGGAATCCTTCCATTTATGGTCTTATAAAGGTGGTGAACCTTAGGTAGAGTTCATGGATTTTCTGGTTTTTTGTGTTTTTGAGGTTCAAAGCACCAATTCAAATGTTGTGGAGTTGTTTTTAAGATGAATTTCAGGATTGGTTTTTGAGGTATTATGAATTACAGAAGTTGTATGGGTGATTGGCATCAAAGTGGGAAAAACTAAAAATGCAGGCAATTTTCGGAAGGTGTACCGGTGCATGAGCAGTGGTGTCTGGTACACCACACAATTCTTTCCCAATTTCGGTAGTTTTCGTGTTTGTACCAACTTCCTCATTTCTTATCCGATTTGAGTGATTCGAGTGGCTACGTAAAATAGGCTTGAGGAGAAACCAAACTTAAACAGAAAGGCATAATGATTCACGATCCTATGTGGCCCAAAATTCACTCAAAGTGGGGCGTATGCAGAAAAAGTCTGATTCCAGCTTTGGACATAGAGTAGTCCGGGTTGTTTCGGACGTAGCCGAGTTCAGTGCTCCGGGTGATTAATTCAGTTGGAATAGAACCCTTAGCACCTTAGCTTTAAAGAGTACAAAGAGTGTGACTAGGTCTAGGAAGTACGTTGTTATGCTATTAATATATTATTAATAAGTATTAAGGTGGTTATCAGGTTAAAAGTAAAGGCGGGATAAGTGTGGGCGTGCTCCAGGATTAAGCAAGGCAAAGAGAGTGAGTCATTCTAAACTCCATTTTCCAAATATTGTGTATTATTATTATTATTACAAATTGGCACTACCACTTTGGTATTTCATAGTTTTGAGTTCAAACCATTAAGAAGCAAGCAATGGGTGAAAGCAAGCAAATGGTTTGAGTTAAACCATTTTTAAGAAAACAATGGTTTCATTGTAAAACCATAGTCAACTAATAAACAATGGTTTTGGGCCAGATAGCCATTTTCCAAGCGCTGTAAGCCAAAATAATGGTTTTGAATTATAGCGAGCACGCTGGCGGCAGCGATAGTAATGCAAATGGTTTGAGCCTCAATTAAACAATTTTCAAACAACAATGACAATGGTTTCATTGTAAAATATTTTAAAGTAACAACAAAAAGCAAGCAAAAATTTTGCAAAAACAAAACCTTCCACAGTTACTCGCCAATAGCCGGTCGAAGGTATTAAATGCGTGGTGATATTGGGATTTCGCACATGCATTGTAGTTTTGCACGGTGGCGACTTAGGACGCCATCATGCATTTAAAAGAAGCGGTAGCGCGTGCGGGAGTATATAAGTTATGAGCCTAACTAAGTATGGTGATGATGGTAAGAAACGAGGTCCAATTCCACATGCTTAAGGAAAAAGGTGATCACGGACAAGGTCACGCTGCAGCACAGTTGAAACCAGGTTCAGCCTTTAGGGTAAAATGTAAAATAGGCCTCCATTGGTTGATGCTTTACAAACATGATATCTGATTTTGAAAGAATCAGCCATTGGTTCCCGGTCGCCCGGGCTTAGGAGGTTTCTAAAAACAAGCGGTTGAGCTCAAGCTCCGGTTTAGATAACGATCAGAGTTGAACCTCGAGTGGGTTTTTATTTTAAGCATACGGTTGAGCCACACAGGTTCCCATTTATGAAAAAGTTTTGAGAAACTTTAAAGCAAAGATTGTGAAAGGTTTTAGAAACTTTCAAGCATGATAAAGCAAGCCCGAGCAAGAAAGATTTTAAGAAGTTTTATAAATACAAGCAATGAAAGTACAAGCGAGCAAGCGAAAAGTTTAGAAACTTTAAAGCCAGTAAACTACGGAAAATATTTGTAAAGAGTTTACATTTTGAGATATTTTCGAAAAGCAAAACCTTTATAAGCATACACTCAGCGAGCTCGTTTAGCTCATTAGTTTCCATTTAAAACTATTTTCAGTCTGGAGTCTGTAGGCGTTGGAGCACAATAGGATTGAGTCACGACATTGTCTGAGTCGTAATTAAGAACAATATTATGTAAGAACATACTTTGAATTACCGTTGCATGACATATGTATGTTACATAGATTTAGTATGATGGGAATGTGTTGGTATCTTGGTTGCCATATTATAGTGTAAGTGGTTACTTATCACGGGATTTGGGTTTAAATTTATGTGCGAAGATCATCTTTTTTAAATTTTGTGCTTCAGATTTGCCAATCTAGTTGAAAATAGAAAATTTTATAGGAGGTTTAAGCAAGCAATACGGCTTAAGCTTCCATTCTAGTCGTTAAGTACTTGTTAGGGATTCTGTGGTGTGTTGCTACCTACTGTGAGTTAGGGGTGGAGGTGTCTCATCATTGAATATCGGAAGCGAAGTATTGGCAACCATGCATGTGTAATTTCAAAGTACGCCTATCTCCAAAGTAAGTCAAGATGTTAAAAATGTTATTTTGGTAATTACGACACTATGTCGGAAGAAGGGCGTAGGGTCGTCTAGGAGAGTTATTCGAAGGCTCACGGCGTCTACGGTGCGAGGATGATACGTAGTAGGTTCCACCCTTTACTTGCTCCCCATGGGTCGACCTCAATGGCGATTCATATTTGGACCATCGCGCTACGAAGGTGCTCGAAGTGCCGGGAGGCGTGCAGGTAAGTGGCACAAATTGCCAGGTGGTGGCGATGCGACGCGGCGATTCCCTTGACCTCCAGCCACATAGAGAGGTTATGGAAGAATCGGGAGGTTAATAGAGAGTCATGCGCCCCAGGCGCGAAGCCGTAGACGGCAGTGGTGATCCGAAGCCGGCTGGTTGTTGTGGCAGGCGGGCCAAACAAAGTTTATGGAGTTATGGAGTTTGCGGATGAGCGTCTTGTTTTCAGTTTTCGGATGGAAGGCGGGGCTAAAGAATTGGTGGATCTTAGTAGAAGAAGGTATCTGATGGTATAGCATGGGACCAATTTGTAATCGCGGCCCGATTCTTTCCTCGAGTCATAAGGATTCAAGCAGAGAACATGTCGGTCTCAGAGTATGAGAAGAAGTTCTGAACTGAGTTAGATTGATTCCCATACACATTCAAGGTTGAGTCAGAAGTGGGGATTTTGTGGGACTACGACCGGATCGGAGTGAATGTATCGAGTGGTCCTTATAATAGATTTGGGGACTTAGTAGAGCGCTCGAGTTGACCAACCTTCTGACAATGTCGAGTAGGCGGAAAGTAAAGTAAGAGGAGTGCACGGGACGTCCCGACGAAGTCAGGGACCGATGTTAGAAATTGCTGAGGTGCAGGGTTACGGTAGGGGTGCGGTCGAGCTATCTCTAGTCGGGGATCGGTGAGGCCCTCGGGTTGCCAGTGGTGGCACCAGATGTTCCTCCGTTTGTCGTATGTGTGGAAGCGACATATGGAATCTGGGGGGTGATGCAGTGTTTCCTTGTGGCCGGGAAGGCCATTTCATCGAGGGGTGCCCTCGATTGGTGCGGAGGCTATGAGCATGGTCTGGTGCAGGTACCGGAGATGGCGCACGAAAGTCGTCGGGAGAGGTTTCCCGGCGGAGGGGCCAGCCTGACCCCGCGGTAAGGTGTCCGTGGTGGTAGGGCGGCGGTGCGGGAGATCTGAGGCCAGGCCCGCGCTCGGGCGGAGTATATCGCTGGCTCGGCGAAGATGCGAGATGCGGCTTAGATGTAGTCACGGGTATTATTTCTATCCTTGATCATGATGCATATACATTAGTGGACCCGAGAGATCTGCGTTCATTTGCATCAAGCCATTCTTAGATCGTTTTGAGATAGAGACCCGGCCATTAGAAGTGCATTATGGGGATTTCCTCCAGTACGGAGATCGTTCTGTAGGCCAGGTATTAGACAATGGGGATTACGATTGAGAACAAGAGTTTGATGGATCTTGTAGCTTTAGATATGAGGATTTGATGTGGTTCTCGGTATGGATTGGCTATCTCGCATAGAACTGTGGTTATTATAAAAAATGTTTGAATAGGCCAGGGAAATTGGAAGTAAAGTTCAGAGGATTACGTAAAGAGTTATCTTCATGATCTCGCCGTAGCGGCCACGGAGATCTTTGTGTAAGGGTTGTCAGGGTTATCTAGCTTATGTGGTGGAGACAGGGAAGGAGGGGACTTGACAGGCCGAAAACGCGGTGTATAAAATGAATGCCTAAGTGCGCAAGTGCACGCGTAGCCCCAAGTAATATAGTGTACTTAGCATGCAGATGCCGATCCACGGGAATGAGTGACTCTGGAGGTCGCTTTTGAATGATATCTGAAGAATGACTTTAAAAGGGATTTCATTATCTTAAAAACTAGCAAAGCTGTTGATTTAATTAAAGTGTTGTTTTAAAGCCTAGGGTTATATCTCCCCTTGTCACGTTCAATGGATTGTTTCTAAAAGTTGTTATTGACACATTTATAATGTCTCTTACTTTATGGTGAGGTGATCTTGCCTCACAGATATCCTCTCGAGGTATATCGCTATCTCATAACCAAAATAGAATCGAGTATATCTCTATCCTGCATTTCGGTATTCAGAAATACTTCAAATGTTCTACCCCTAAGACCACCTTGGTGGGAATATCTCTATTGGCCAGAATCGGTGAAGGCTTCTCTACCAATCACGAATACCCTCATCTCTCGAATCTCGGATCTTGGTCGCGGCTATGCTAATGCGGCCCAAACATTATCATATAATTTAAATCTGGTATAGAGTAGATTAAATGATTTATAAACAATTGAATAACATAAAAGATCAATGTAATCCATATCATTATGACAGGGTTTGATGTAAGCTGAAAAAGATCCCAGACCATATCTGGAAGAAAAAGATGAAGCGTTTAACCATGAAACATTGTTCTAAAAT
Source organism: Tetrastigma voinierianum (assembly GCA_016808115.1). NCBI lineage: Eukaryota > Viridiplantae > Streptophyta > Magnoliopsida > Vitales > Vitaceae > Tetrastigma > Tetrastigma voinierianum. The sequence continues at coordinate 225,682 of JAEQBH010004776.1, read as the reverse complement.
CAATATCACCCAGAAAGTGAATTTACAATTCAGGAACGCACTTCCTCGAAGTCGGTGTCCTCTGCTCGCAGAGCACATTGCCTGGATTAAATTAAACTTCCCAGATCTTTGATTCCCGAACCCTAATTTGCTTTTTAATGATGATGGCGATTTTCGGTAGCGTCGCGGCGTGGTGGCGTCGCGCGCGGCGTGGTAGCATCGCGTCTTATTCCCTTGTTTCGCTCCCTCGTTAAAGCCCTTCCAAAAGTTACTCTTTGTATCAACGAACACCTTAATCCGCAAACAAATGGGACTATGCAAAAACTAATTATTATAAATGTGATATGAAATAATGACCCGGCGAGTGTAAGGGTAGTGTTTTAGGCACTCATCACACCCCGAACTTAGTTTCTTGCTTGTCCTCGGCAAGGCAGAGCATCTCAGCGAGACACGCGACACCATCTGGCCTTCTTTAAGACGGTGGTGCACGTCTTTGAAAAGTAGGATCCGAGTGGGTGACTCACATACTCACTGTTTTTCTCAATGTTCAGTAAAGGCATACAGATATTTAACTTTCGGTAAATTCGATTGGGGTGAATGACTAGTACATCAAATCCTGTGGTGTTGTGCTTTCCCAAAATCCCTATGTGCTTATAATGGTGGCTTTCGGTGTATGCCTAGGTTAGATACCCCCCGAACTTAAGCTCCAACCCACTATTAGGAAGAAGCGAGAACTAGACAAGGATAAGACGCACCCATTTATTTATAATGTCCTCATACTGCGAAATTTCCTACGTACCTAAAACAAAAGAAGACCTAGTGCGAGAAGTTTTAGTAGGAGTGTTCTGTGTGGGGATCCATTGGTGACTCCCACCGGTTAGTTAAGGGCTGGGCATTCAATTCCTTCAAACTTCACCACAGGAACACTCGACCCAGACTCAGCAACCACTAGGTTGACTGAATGATCCATCTTCGCCGTCCCGTGTGACGGTGGTGATGACTCGGCCCCGGGTTGAAAGCCTAAGACATTAGGCTTTGATAGGCCTCGGTGTGCCTAGATTCGGAATTGGATGATCGCTTATTCCCAATACTTCCTATTTTCGTATTTCTTTTCTTTTCCTCTTTTCTATTGTTTTGTATTTTCTCTTTTTGGTTGGGGCTCAATGGCAATCCTCTTTTGATTAGGTGTCCATCCTTTCGAATGGTTCGAATCTCACTAGGTTGATCGAACTTTAGTAGTTAGTTCGGCACTTATGCATACTGCGAAGTCCTTTAGTGTGTGAGTGCGATGGGTTTTGAGCCCGGTTTCTTGACTGGGATTGATTCACTAACCCTTTTCAGCTATTCAATCTAGTCTGATCAACTAAGTATATGCATTTGAACAAGTTGATAGTGAACTCGATCCAAATTGATCTGATTTTCAACATAGCACAAATGTATGCAATTACACATAAAAAATGTCTAAAATATAATCAAACAACTAACACATGACTCATAAACATGAAAGCGCGATATAAAATAAACTAAAACAAAACACACTAATATCGAAACACAATAAACCACAATAAAGAAAATACGACACTACTAAAACCAAAACTTAATAAACAAAACCGCAAAAAACATGATACTGATCATAGCCCACCACCCCCCAGACAAAATATCCGGTGTCTTACTTAAGCGAGATAAAAGCGTAGAGGGTAAGGGAACTCTGAATATCCAGCTGGTGGTGGTGGTGGATGGTGAAAACCCGAGCTGGCGGCGGGGCTGCATGGTATTCTTCAGCTGAGTAGAATGATGGCTGAGTTGGCCGGGCGATCCACGCGTATCGGCGCCTTGGCGCCTCCGTGTCTGTGTGGGGACTCGGTGCTCTGGGTCTCATCCCGGAGAGAGGCGTCAAAGCGGCTGGTGAGTCACGAGCATGGGTCCTCGGATCTGAGTGAAGGACTAGGGGGTGGCGCGCGTGTGGCTCTTGGGTGGGTGGTGGGTAGATTTGGGATAAAGGGATGGAGGTGGGGTGGGACGATGGCGGAGGTGGGTTTGGGGCCAGAGGACTGGCCAAGGTCTCCACGTGGATCGCGACGGGGGATCCATAAGATTGATACTCATAAAGCTCGTCCTCGTCAGGGCTCGTGAGCTGAATCATAGGTCCTCGGGTTCTGCGGGACACAGTGTGTCAAACTGCGATATATGGCTTGTTAGGTGGAGCGAGAGTCTTGATGTCATCGAGGCACAGGCTTGTTGCCTGGCAAATGTCGGAAAAGGTGTCCCGGGTTCATCTTCGCATCTCGGTTGTGGAGGATCGCGATCCTCGATAACACCTTTACATCGAATGGTATATCATGGATAATGGCGAGAGTTAAGTAAGGGAGTATTTGGCGATCACCTCACACACATTCGTCGTCGGGATAAGGCGAAGTGATGAAATGATTCATAGGCAGGAATGTAGGCCAAATGCTTGGCCTTGAAATTGACCACATGGCGCCGCTGGTGATCCTCCCTCATGCCAGATCCTTTGGTGTCTGCCCGGATGACCTCGTGGTAGTCGGGATGCACTCGCGGAGTGATCGAAAGGTCCGGTGGTTGTCTCTGACCATAGAAACTATTGATCGACTCACGTATTTGAAGTCGACCAATACACCTCTTTTTGACCTTTTTGGGGACATGGGGCCCCGGTTGACGTAAATTCTGAGACTACGGCTCATCGCCCAGGCGGACGGGGGTTGGCGTAAAGCCTGTGCCGCAGCGCGATCGTCTTGCGGAAGAGTAAATCGAGGTGATGAGCCCCTTCTCCTTAATGAATGGTTTGCAGGTGGCCTTAATGGCACCAGCGCCTTCCACATTCCTGGCCGCGAGGCATGTGATGTGGGAGTCGGGTCACCATTTGGTAGGCCTTTCAGCAGCGAAGACGACCACTCTTGCCGGTATCTTGACTGAAAGCTGATAAAAGATTCGAACACCTAATGTGCACCCGACCAAACAACTAATAACTACCTAAGGACTCGAAAACACACAAATGAGACTGAAAACCCTAATGGGCCTAGGTAACCCCGAAATGAGGACTACGCTTAGCCCAGAATCTAGTCTGCGAAAGCAACGACTGAACCACAGACTCACGTACGAGCTAGAATGGGCTGATGGTAAGGATGCCACTATGACCCAAAGGCGGCGATGAGGGGTGACCACGGTGGTCGGCGAGCTCAACCGGTGGTGAGGTGGTCTCCGTAGGTGTACAGTGAGGCTCAGCCCAGGTCCCGGGTGGAGGCAGGGATCCCGAGGCTACAGGGTTTCAGTAGAGGTCGTGCGGTGAATGTGGAAAGTGAACCATTCTTGGGCTAAAAGCGAGTCACGCGTCGGCGTGCGGGATGCGTCGCGGCGTGGCGGAGAACAACGCAAAATGGCGATACAGCGGCGTGCGCGGGACCGCGTCAGCGGCGTGGCGAGGTGTATTTGTGGCGTCGCGGCGTGAAAAATCCACGTCGCGGCGTGAAATCCGTCAGCGGCGTGGCGAGGAAGATGAAGTTTTGTCGCGGCGGTAAAAATCCGTCGCGCGCGTATGGCTTCGAAAAATGGCGTCGCTGACGTGAAATCTCACGTCGCGGCGTAGTCAGAAGATCTCCCAGATAATTTATATACCAAAACCTCAATTTTTCGAGAACTCTCCACTTGTAAACTTCCCTTTCGGACTTTGAAACCTTTGCAAGCCTCGGACCTACACCTCCGTCTCCTGAAATTAAACCAACAAGTAGAAACACTGATCATGGATCACGGCCTGGGTTCAAAATTACGAAAACAGCAATGGGGCGCAAGCTTAAACAAAGTTTTAAACTTGGGTTGCCTCCCGAAGCGCTATGTTTAATGTCGTTAGCTCGGCGACCACGAATCTCAGCGTGTGATATGCTTAGAAGCCCAGGAATGCTCGCATCTCCTATAATGCTCTACTCCATTCTCGAGTGGGTGGAAATATTCTTAGTCATCCCGCTTTTCCGTCCGATTGTGGATTGCGTGGGTCATGAAACATCCTGAGTTTTTCGCGTCATCTTACGAAACTCTACGTAGCCAATGAAGTTGCGAGATATCTTCATTTGGATCGTCGTCGGGTGCTTGGTGGGTTGGAAAGCTATGGAAAGTGATCTCGTCTCCTTGGACTCTTGGTTTGAGTTCACTTCTTTTGCACATTGATACGAGGCTTTTCTGTGGCTGGAGTGCACTTGAGTATGATGGGGATAGGAGTCGTCTCCTCCATGTCTAGAATGACAAAGTCTGTGGAAGGACCCAGACTTACCCGACTTTTACTGGCACATTTCGACTATACGAGGTGTTGGTAGGACCCTGTCATGAGATTGTAGGCCCGATTGTGGTGATTTACCGGTTCTCGGCTTTAGCCCTTTTAAACATCGGCGGCATCGGTTTATCTTGGCTCCGAGTCACCTGAGCTAGCTTTTCAGATAAATTCTGCTCCCTATAGAGAATCCAGATAGCAAATTTTAATTTTCGATCTCGTTTCAGGAAGCTTCTGCGTGTGATGGCACGCATTCTCGCTTAAGGCAATGGTCCCATACTCTTCCACTTCTTTCTTACTTCACAAGATCTTTTCATGAATTTCCCACATAACTTGGCATATTCTCTAATGCTTCCAAAAATGGTATATTAATATGCGCTGTGATGTCAAGAACTTTGCGAACCGCTCCAATTTACCCTTTCTTCAACCTCTGAGGGTACGGGATTGGTATGATGTGCTCTTCTCGTTTTTTGTCCTGCTTCGGTTTCTCTCCCCCCGCTTTTATTATCCTGGCCGCCCCACATCTCGTGGTTGCTCATTTCATCCGGCCTGGTCAGATACTTTGCCTTGCTCTTAATTTTCAATTCTCTCTTACCGCTAGTCATGCTCCGTGATTTCCAACTCTTTCCACTTAGAGTGATGGCCTGTGCATTTCCTTTTCCTTTCCTCTAGGGTTTACTCCTGCACTGTTTGGCAATGATCCCGGGCTGCTTTTCTCTAACAGACGCCATTTGCCCCATTTGAATCTCTAAACTTCAACCGTGCCACTTGATTTGCTCAATCAAGTTGCCTCGGTCGTCGCATGTTCGCCTTTAGTCTCATTCATGAACGCGAATGCGGTTAACATCTGTGCTAGAGCTTCGCTCTAAACTACCTTCTTTGCGTGCGGTTCATTAGCTCCTGCTTGATGGCATATTAGCCTCGATTGTTCCTCCATCCATACCCTTTGATTGTTCTCGACTGCTCGGATTCGATTAGTACGCCACCCGGGCCTCGATTTTGATTCTCAGAAGGTTACCCCATACGGTCCTTTGCCGCTGTGATTGATTCTCGATTAAATCTCGACATCGCACCGGGCTTGCTCCACTCCGTAGGTTTCCCGACCGACATTCTACACTACTTCATGCCGCCCTCCACAGACCACACAACTCCCATGGAGCGGTCTCAGATAGCATGTGCTGTTCGCCGCCTATTTAGTCGCTTAGTCACCGAGCTTACATGATTTACCAGATTATTGAGGATCGCATTGTCTCGTGCTTACCCACCGTGTTTACCGGGTGTAGCCTTCTCTCTAGGCCACCGATTGTTGGTTGCAAAGATCTTCCACATTCCCATACGCCCGGGCCTCGTGGTTTTCATCAATGCATCCTCCAAAATTTATGCATCTATCATTGTCGGTTGTATTTCTGCACTATCAGAGAAGGTGGACTTGCATCCATCCGGTTAGTCGGTGGTGAGGACACTTCACACACCATGGAACCTGTCCTACGCCCTCCGCCGTGTTCTCCTCCACTGACCGAACGTATTGATCTCTTGCACAAGCTGTGCAATCTTCGAAGGCGGAAAGAACTTGGTCAGAAACTTTGTACTAACTCGTTCCATGTAGTAATAGAGTCTGGTGGCTGACCAATGCTTGGCCTCATCCCCAGCAAAGTGGAATAACCGCAATCTTAGGGCTTCTTCGGAAGTGACCCCGCTTGTATTTGATGGTATCGCAACTGAGGAAGTTACTTAAATGTATGTCTGGTTCTCGCTGCAGTCCATGGAACAATATGTTCTCAAGCATTTGTATCGTGGACTCCATCAATTCAAAATTGTTTGCTTGAATTGGCGGCCGTCTGACGCTGGTCAACAATCGTTGAGGTAACGAACTCATCTACTAGCATGTACGGACGGGTCCAATGTATGAATGGCTCAGCGCTTTGATTTCTAGTTCGCTTTTCTCGTGGTCTCACTGATTCTGACGCCAAAAATCTTGTTCTTCAAGTGCTTCATGATTACTGGAGTTCTACTCATTCTGCTCTCCTCGTTTCTACGCAACCGTGCGTAAGTCTTCTCGTTCCGATCACACAAGTGTTGATTAATTCGGCATTACGCATGTACTCACTAAACCTGCATCGCAACAACACCAACTAACAAAACCCAATTACTGCATTGTAAAAATAACAAAAATAAAGAAAATTCAGAATATTATCTATATGCTTACTTATATCAAATTAAACCTTTCCTGCTAGAATCCACGCAAAACTCGAAGGCTACAGCCGAAAAACGCCGTATAAAATGAATGCCTGGGCGCGCAAGGCAACGCGTAGCCCCAAGTAGTTATAGTGTACTTAACGTATGCATATCGACCACGTGGAAAGGCAAATTGACTACGTAGATTCGCTGTATTAAATATACAAGAATGACTTTAAAAGGGATTTAATTATAAAAACTAACTTAATCGTTGATTTAATTAAAGTGTTGTTTAAAGCCTAGGGTTATATCTCCCCCTGTCACTGCTCAATGGATTGTTTTTCTAAAGAGATTGTTATTCAATACATTTATAATCTGCCTATGGTGAGGTGATCTTGCCTACTAGATATCCTCTCTCGAGGTATATCCGCCTATCTCGCAAATAGAATCAGTATGTTCTCTCATCTCCCCGACTCAGATTCGAAATGCTTAAATGTTCTACCCTAAAGACCACCTTCAGTCCGAATATCTCTATTGACCGAACAAATTACACTTCACCCGCATCCCCACTCTCATCTCGAATCTCGGACTACTACAAGCATGCTAATGCTGGCCAAACATTATCATATAATTTAAATACAGGTATAGAGTAGATTCGACAATTTATAAACAATTGAATAACATAAAAGATCAATCCTTAATCCATATCGTATGACAGGGTTTGATGTAACCCTAGAAAAGATCTAGAACATAATGGAAGAAAAGATGAAACTGTTTAATAATGAAAACATTGTTCTAAAATCCGAAAATATACGAAAAGTCAAAAGCCGCTACACTCCCGAGCACTTCCTCGAAGTCGCTGCCACTCGCTTCGAAACCCTCGCGGCTCCGTCTCGCGCTCCCATCTCCCGATTTCCTCAACCCTAATTTGCTTTTAACGACGACGGCAAGATGCCGAAAGCTGACGCCGCTGACGTGGTGACGCCGCTGACGTGGTGACGCCGCGATGCGACGCCACTTCCTTTGTTTGCTCCTGTTCCAAACCGCCCCAAAAGTTACTCTTTATGCTCCACCGAACCTCGTAATCGCCACCAAACACAAATCGTGTGAACAGCCACAAAACTATACCATTATTATAAAATAAATGTGAAAATGACGAATCGACAAGGAGTGTAAGATGAGTGTTTTGTGGGTACCATCAGGACTATATTACGAGATTCCGCTTGTTAGAGAATTCCCAGATGTGTTTCCAGATGATATTGGAGGATTACCTCCGTATAAGCCGGAGTTCTACCATTGATTTGATTCCGTGGACTGAGCCCATTTCCTATTCCTCCAGATGGCTCCCCGCAGAGTCGAGGGAGCTTAAGGCTCATGAAGAATTTGTTGAGTAAAGGATCTATCTCGACCGAGCATATCCCCATGGGGAGCCCAGCTTCTCGTGAAAAGAAAGCACGGGAGCTCATGTCAGGTATAGATTTACAAAGTGTACCGAATAAAGCTACTCATCCGCAATCGCATTCACTTTCAGGATCGATGAGTTATTTGATCAACTCCAAGGATCTCGAGTATACCTAAGATTGACTTGAGGTTCGGGTATCAATGGGCTGAGAGTACAGAGAAACGACGTGACCTAAGATCGTATTCAGACACGCTACGGGCATTATGAGTTTTCGTGATGCCATTTGGCTTCGACTCAATGTCTCTAAGTAGCCGCTTATGGATTTGATGAACCGAGATTCCAAACTCGTATTTGGATAGATTCACATAATTTTTATTGATGATATTCTAGTGTATTCGTGTAGTTCACGTGAACATTCGCAGCACCCGATGATCAGACATGCACTCTAAGCAGCGATACTATATGCCAAATCGAGCAGTGCCATGGCTTGACAAAGTGGCATTCCTAGGGTCATGTGATTTCGTACGAGGGTGAGTGTGGATCCCTGCAAATAGAAGCAAAGTGGTAAATTGGAAACCACCAAAGAATGTGTCAGAGGTCAGGAGCTTCCTTGGTTTAGCAGTACTATAGGAATTTTGTTGAGGGGTTCTCCAGATAGCACCTATCAATTGCCGACAAGGAAAGATGTTAAGTATGATCAGTAGATGCCCTGTCAAAAGAGTTTTGAGGAGTTGAAGAGCGCATTGACTTCGCCTCCAGCTTTAGCTTTCATTTCAATGGAAAGATGGCTTGATTTATAAGGATGCTTCCCCAAGGCGCGCCTTGGTCAGGTTTGATGCGTAATGATAGGTGATTGCATATGCTTTGTACGTCAAAGAAACATGAGGGGAGGTTTATCTCCACACACGACTTAGAGTCAGAAATAAATGTGTTTGCCTTAAAATATGAAGACATTACTTATATGGTGTTCTCCTTGTGATCTTCACGATCACAAAATTAATACATTTTCACCCAAAAATAATTAAACCTGAGGCAAAGAAGATGGCTTGAGTTGATTAAGGACTATGACTGTACTATCGAGTACCATCCAGGAAAAGCTAATGTCGTAGCAGATGCCTTGAGTAGCTACCGGGAGAGTTCTTTGTCTCACATGAGGTCGCTATCTTCCACTATCGGGTGGACCTCGAGAGCTTTAGGGGTGATATTGAAGTCGAGGACTCCGAGCCTGTTAGCCATGTTTCATGTCGCACCACCCTAGTGGACCGTATTCTAAGGTGGCGCCGCTTGATCCATGGGGATGATTAGCTTAAGAAGAGATAGAAAGGAAGAAAGCAGAAGCTTCAGACAGGATGATGGCATGATGTTGAAAGGTCGAGAATGTGTGTGCGCAGTATGGCGAATCGAAAGAGAAATTATGGAAGAAGCACATCTATCTCTGCATATGCTATGCATCCAGTAGTACCAGATGTATAGAACTTTGAAAGAACATTACCGGTGGAACGGGACGAAGAAAGCAGATAGCGAGTTTCTGCTTCCAGTGCCTAACCCGCCAGTGAAGGCAGAGCAAATGCAGGCCCGCTGGAAGATGTTTACTCCCTATTCCGCCTTGGAAATGGGAAAAGATCACTATGATTTTTGGCAACAGGTCTTCCATGAACCTCGTGAGGCAAATACGACGCGATATGGGCATGGGCTGATCGATCGACAAAGTTCCGCCCATTTTCTCGCCATCGTTGAAGATTCTTTGGAAAAGTTGGCCAAGTTGTATGTAAATGAGATAGTGAGACTTCATGGGGTTCCAGTTTCTATAGTTTCAGATCGAGACCCCAGGTTCACATCTAGGTTTTGGCCTAGTTTGCAACAAATAAGTAGGGTATCGCCTACATTTCAAAGACAAAGATTTACTTTCGTGGATGGATGGGCCACTTAAAAGGACTATTCAGACGTTAGAGGATATGCTGAGAGCTTGTGTAATGGAATTCAAAGGAAGTTGGGATACTCACTTGGCACTAATGGAGTTTGCCTACAACAATAGCTATCAGGCTAGTATAGATATGGCTCCATATGAGGCACTGTATGGTAGAAAATGTAGGACTCCAGTGTGCTGGGACGAGGTTGGTGAAAGAAGACTAGTAGGCCCTGAACTAGTACAGATCACTTTAGAGAAGGTGAATGTTGTTCGTGATAACTTAAAGATAGCAAGAGATAGACAGAAAAGTTATGCAGATAATCGTCAGAGAGACTGCAAATGAGACAAAGCACTGCCTTTTTTGAAGATTTCACCTTGGAAAGGTGTGTTGAGATTCGGGAAACGAGGCAAGCTTAGTCCGAGGTATATTGGACCTTATGAGATCGTGAGAAAAGTGGGGCCAGTAGCTTATAAGTTGAAGTTACCCCCAGAGTTATCAAGGATTCATGATACATTCCATGTATCAATGTTGAGGAAATATATCCTGGATCCTTCACATGTACGAGAGAGCAAATAAAGGTGCTTAAAAACAGTAATTTGACTTTATGAGGAGATACCTGCAAGTGCATTATGACTTAAAGAATGTGTGTCAGAGGAACAAGGTGATCCTCTTTGGTTAAAGTCTTATGGAAGAATCATGAGAGGGAGGCGCCATCAGGGGGAGCGCAGGCCCGTACGCGCCCACGCATCCCCACCATTTTCCGGATGAGGCATGTTCCTTCCCCTTGTTTGAGTTTAGTTTTCATTTCGAGGACTCCAAATGTTCCTAAGGAGGGAGGATTTGTACACCCCTGTCCCGAGAGATTCCATACGATACCGTAGGTGTATAAGAGTACTAAATGTCACATAGTAGTATTTTGGAGACTAAAATATGAAATGAGAAATTATGGAACCCGAAATTGTGGCATAAACTGGAGGTGCCAATTGTTATTTAGGCAAAAGATTTTTGAAAAGCAAATCATTATGTAGAGATGGGCTAGCAGTAGGAATTTCAAAGTTGGCATTGCAATATTAAAGAGATGAGGGCTAATTCTCACCTGGGGCAAAATATGAGACTAAATGTGGGAGACAACCAAAATAATTCATTTTGTCTCATACTTTGGCTAGGGCTCCACGGTTTTGAGAAGAAGAGAGCCAAGAGGAAGAGAAGGAAGAAGAAGGAGGAGGAGAAGTCCAAAAATTAAGGTATGTTTGTCTTTGAATCAAATGTCTTTTGATGTCTAGGGCTTTAGTGTGAATTCCCCTATGGATTGTTCCCTCCTTTGTCTAGGGTTGTGTGGAAAGTTCACATGAACCTTTGAATGGTTGGGGTTATGAGAGTAAAACCCCAATTGAGAGAAAATAGCCATGAAATCATTCCATTTATGTGGTCTTATAAAGAATTGGTGAACCTTAGGTAGAGTTCATGGATTTTTCACCTAAGGTTTTGTGTTTTGAGGTTCCAAAGCACCAATTCAAATGTTGTGGAGTTGTTTTTAGATGAATTCCAAGTTGGTTTTTGAGATATGAATTATAGGAAGTTGTATGGAGTGAATTGGCATCAAAAGTGGGAAAAATAAAAATCTGGGCAATTTTTCTAAGGTGTACCCTGCATGAACAGTGAGCGCATTTGGTACACCCACCGTAAGCAAAGTGTAGACTGCACATGAACAAAGAGTGTACCGGTACACCCCGCTCGCTTCCTGCCGAATTGGCCAGATTTTGGCCATAACTTCCTCATTTCTTATCCGATTTGAGTGATTCAAGTGGCTACGTAAAATAGACTTCGATGAGAACCAAACTTAAACAGAAGGCATCGCCAAATTCTGATCCTATGTGGCCCAAAAATTCACTCAAAGTGGGGCCATGTGCAAGAAAAATTCTGATTCCAGCTTTGGACATAGAGTAGTCCGCTGTTTTACGCACCTGAGTTTCCTGGGTGTCTTCGACTGGGTAATTCCAGTTGGAATAGAACCCTTAGCACCTTAGCTTTAAAAGAGTACAAAGAGTGTGACTAGGTCTAGGAAGTACATTAGGTTATGCGATTAATATGTGCGTCGTATTCGTTGAGTTGTAGGTTAAAAGTAAAGGCGGGATAAGTGTGGAACTGTGCTCAAGCAAGCAAAGAGTGAGTGTTCTAAACTCATTTTTCCAAATAGTGTATTATTATTATTATTATTATTACAAATTGCTTTATTAATCGGTATTTCATGGTTTTGAGTTCAAACCATTTTCAAGAAGCAAACAATGAATTAGAAAGCAAGCAAATGGTTTTGAGTTAAACCATTTTTGAAAAGAAAGCATTGGTTTTAAATTGTAAACCATAATTAAGCAAATGAGAAAATGGTTTTGAATGATTAAACCATTTTCCAAGCAAGCAAGCAAGTAAGTCAATGGTTTTTGAATTGTAACCATTTTCACAAAGGGGCAACAAGCAAGTAAGCAAAATGGTTTTGAATAATTAAAACCATTTTTCAAGCAAGCAGCAAGCAAATGGTTTTAAATTTGTGAAACCATTTTTCAAAGAAAGAAGCGCGTTAAAAGAAATTTTTTTCAAAACAAGGCCTTCCCTGAGTTATAAGCAACCGGTCATATATTCCGTGACGTGAAATTTCTATGATGTTAGATTTCATACATGCATTGTAGTTTTGCCTGGTCGGCAAATCCTAGGACATACATCATGCATTTAAAGGAGACCGTGGCACGTACAGGAGTATATAAGGTTAAGAGCTCTAACTAAGTATGGTGATGGCGAAACGAGGTCAATTCCACCATATTCACCGGAAAAAGGTGATGCGGGACAGCGTCCTTCCGACCGCACTACTGGAAAGCACGTGTTCCCCGTGGTTCACTAGGTAAAGTAAGCAAAATAGCCTCCATTGGCTGATGCTTACAAACATGATATACAATTTTGAAAATCAACCATTGCCCGGTCGCCGTGCTTCCTGAGAGTTTTAGTTAAACGGTTGAGCTTCAACCTTCCGTTTAGATTTCAAACGATCGGTTGAGTCAAGCTCCCGTGGGTTCGCTTTTAAAGCACGCGTTATCTCTGTAGTTCCCATTTCTCTTTATGAAAAAGTTTTGAGAAACTTTTGAAGCAAAGATTGTGAAAGGTTTTAAGAAACTTTTCAAGCATGATAAAGCAAGCAAGCAAGAAAGATTTTAAGAAGTTTTATAAACTTCTAAGCAAGCAAGTACAAAAGCAAGCAAGCAAATAAAAGTTTTAGAAACTTTTAAAAGCAAGCAAAATAAAAGCAAGCAAGCAAAGAAAAGTTTTAGAAACTTTTAAAGCAAGTAAAGCTTCTGGAAAATATTTGTAAAAGAGAGTTTTACATTTTTAAGATATTTTCCGGAAAAGCAAAACCTTTATAAAAGCATACACTCACTGAGCTCGTTTAGCTCATTAGTTTCCATTTTAAAAACTATTTTCCTGTGTACAGGTACGCAAGACGCCGGGAGCACACAGATCGGGTCCCGATATCAGACAAATGTCGTAATTAAGAATAATATTATAAAGAACATACTTTGAATTGCAGATGGAACATATGTATGCACATAGTTTAGTATGACGTGGAACGTTATATGTCGGTTGCCATATTGATATAGTGTAAATTGGATGTATGCAGATTTGAATTTAGACTATGTGCAGTCACAGGTCGAATTTTTTCCGTCGGTTAAGATTTTACCAATCCTAAGTTTGAAAAATAAAAGAAAATTTACAGGAGGTTTAAGCAAGCAATACGTTTCGTCATTGTGGGATTTCAGTCATAGAGGTAATCACCTGATTTCTCAGGGAGGGTCCCACGCCCGCCACGGCAGCGGGTGTGTCATATATTAAATTCTAAAATTCTAATACATGTTACATCCAAAAGCATCAAAGCCACAACCCGGCTTTCTTCAAAAAATCAGCCTCTAACTGAGTTGTCTTCAAGGATGCTCCCTGTACCTGAAATGATATTCCCTCGACAAGGTGAGCTATCGCCCAGTAGTGGAATCACCCTAAATGGTTTACTCTCCACCTAAGTGCATATGCAATGCTCCAAAATAAACACACACTCAAGTAACACGTGATCCCATTCAATGTCTACATGATCACCCCATGTCACTCAGTCCTCACCGACTTACTCACACTTGCCTAAGCCATATGTATATGAGAAAATAATCATTTTCAAAACAAATCTTGTTGTTCTTGAAAATATACCACGAACGTGTCGGTAAAATACTGACTACTTCCTCCGATGCGAATTGGTTGGTGAGCTTCCGAAACAAATTTCATGGTCCTCATCCGCGATCCGCTTGCCCCAACTCCAATTCCCTCCTGAATATCATCCCCGCGAAATTCCTTTCGCAAACGTGCCCGTTTTTACAAAAATCTATGTCACGCAAATACCCTAACTTCTAGGTTACCCAAGGTAATATGAAAATGCATTATGCCATTTTCAAACCATTTATACACAATGTCGCGTATTTTCTGTCAAACTACGTTCACACACATGCGAATTCAACGCATCGACCATCACCCAGATTTGCTCGCCGAGCGGGTTCTGATATCATCGATGGCTTCTGACCGCGATATTATTCCACTCTGATTGTGTCATTATGTTAACACATTAAATCATGTCTTAACCTATCTATTTTCACACATGCCAAGCCATTCACATCAAACAATTTCCAATGTCAAAACACGTGGACATTTATGGTCCATTTCATACAATTAGGTACATTTTACGAGTCTAAAAAGCGAAGGAAAACATGAAATTTGTCCACGGGCAGCCACTCCTCCTCCCTATCCGGTTCCTCTTGATGGAGGCAGAGATTCCATACCATTCTGGGTCTCCTACTCACCAAAACATAATTTATTTAATAAATTATCACCCAAACCCCCAAAACAGTCCCGCGCTAGGACTGCCTGAATGGGTCTCAAAAATTTCCACACTCGGTTCCAAAAATTTGGAACCGATCAGTCAACCCCTCCGCGACTGGAAACAACTCAAACGTCGCGAAAGCAAACAATAAAGTGCAAAACAAGTAGGATGAAACCCTACCTCATGGGTTCTTAAGCTCAGAAAGCAGACCACCTACAGCGTTGTCCTCTTCGGGTAGAACAACACCTTCTTGTCTCGAAGAAATCAAATGAGTCAGGATCTCACTTGTCTAGAGAGAAGGAAGACTCTCTCTCTCTAAATCCACCATTTTTGAAAGACCAGCACACTCCTCTCCCTACTCCACGTTTCCTGCCCAAAAGTGGAGAAGAAGCCCTCCTTTTTGTCTCTCTCATCGCCACATGTCGTGCTGGTGGTTGAGAGGATTCTGCGTATCTTGTCGAAGTAGCTAGATTCCTCTGTGGCGTCGTCCCAATGTGTGTGAGCTCAAGCCCCGAGGCTCGATGTTTAGCTCTCCCAATGCTTGACACGTGGCGCCTCATGGGCCGCTCGTGAATATCACACAGTCATCTGTGCTCATACAATGTTATAAGAAAAAGTGAAATTCGATGTCGGAATTCGGCCAGTCGACGTGGTAGCTAGATATCATGAGAACCGATTACATGATGAAATCCGTTTCGATTATCAAGATCTCAGAAAAATTGGATTTTTCTACGAAATTATAATTTATCATGGCCCGAAAATCTGAATTTTCGAGTCTCCTGAAGGAAACATTAAAAGACCCAAAGACAAGTAATTTTTGTGTTTTCTTGTGGTAAGAATCAGAAAGAAGACATGAATCCCATAAAAGCTTTATTTCTGTCGGGTTTGGGTTTAAACTATGAGATGAAGAACTTGTGGAAATTTATTTTCTTTTTAGAAAGATTAACTGGGCGTTGATAATTCAAGATGTAAAAGTAAAAGATATTGATGTCTACCAATACGAGCCTATGAAATTATAAGGTATGTATAGATTTAAAGTTTTATGTGTGTGTCGGGTTTGTCTATATAGATTCAATAACGAAAATTTCTAATTCATCTTACATGTTTATGAAATAAATTGAAATTTGTGATCAAGAAACTGATTAACATAAGTCTTTTTTATCTTTTCCTTTTAATTTTTGTCCTTGATATTGAAATTTGTATGATATTTAATTGATTAAGCTTGCATTTTTGTTATAAATGTTTACATAGAGGCAGTCTTGATTGACACCAATTTTTAAATAAATGTTAATAATTAAAAGGAGAATGAAATAAATTGAATTTATGATCAAGAAACTCACCAACATAAGTCTTTTTTTTTTTTTTTGTTAAAAAAAATATTTCTATCATATTTCTTTTTGCCCTGATATCGTTAGTTATAATTGGTTTTCTTGATGAATTTTATATAATATTTAATTATTTATTTTATCAAGAAATCAATTTATGCTATAAGTCCTTATGAATGAGTTTGTCTAGATTGACACTAATTTTATTTTTTAACGAAACTGTTAATAATAAAAATAATTCCACGTATTCACTTTTCTTGAGCTCTCCACCTATTCATTTTTCTTGAACTCCTTGGATCCGAATAAAATATTTATTCCTTTTTTTTTATGTGTTTAGGATTTTTTTTTTCTTTTGAAAATTGGCATAATTAGTTGATAGTTTTTGTTGATTGTTAAATTAATGTACTATCGGTCGGGAGTAGTCTATAGGAATTCATTAGTGGAATGATGAGTCGAGCTCGCGGGTAGCTCAGGCAATCTCTCAGGTCGGAGTTCAAGAATGATACAGTACCAACCAAAGTTACTCAGCGAGCTTAATTGGGTTTACTATTTTACTAATCGAGGTTGAACGGAGACAAGTCAATTTGAATCGAGTTTATAGAGTCTGCATCGATGGATTCGGAGTAGTATGTTGAGTCGGTTGAGTATCCTGATACGACTTGAAGTTCGTGAGCTTAATCAAGTTTTTACATTTATTAATCAGAATCAAATTCGAGTTTGTAAGACCAGAAATTAATTTACAGAAAAGGCAAATCGTAATTTTGATTACAAAATTGTTATTCGGTTAAAAAAATCGAATTTATTCTCTAGATCTCGGATGACAAAGCGGTTCCGCAGATTGGAGATCGCGTAAATCCTAGCTAGCCGCATTAAACGCCGTCGAATTAGAGGCCCCATCAGGAGTTGACCGCGTTCCTGAGCATCGTGATTTAGGTCGCGTAAAATGATTTTCGATGCGACGAAAGTCACATATAACACGTACTCATGTTCCATAAGTGGCATGAGTAGAGAAATGATGGAAATGGACGGCCGAGATAGTGTCAAATGTCAAAATTGGGAAATGAAGGGACATAATAGGCATTTTGGGATTTGTTTAAATCACTAGAAGACAAAATAGGAATAGTGACTTGTTTTCTCTAAATGAAAAGAAGAGAAAAATGCGGGGGAAGGGAATTTTTGGTCCAGTAGCCGATTTGATCAGAATTTAGAGAGAGAAGAGACTGACTTCTCTCCCCTGAGAATACGGACGATCAGGCCAGTCGGTCTTCAGAGTAGAGAGGCTTCTTTCTATGGAGAGGGCTTCCGGCGTGGTGCTGGGTGGAGTTTCCTCTCAAACTCAGAGAGGTAGGGTTTCTCCCTACTTGGGTTTTATTCTTCTTTTCGGTACCATGTAAATGTTTCGGTTAGTTGAGGCCTTGAGCGACCCGGATTTGTTAGTTCAAACACAAAATCGAGGTACTTGGATTGAAACCCACAGAGCGTCCGTGTCGGTGTTAAGTGTGGAGTGAATGTGTGATGGATACGTTTCTATAAATCATGTATTAGTTTGTATGAGGCCGGAAATAGCCGTGAAAACCGGGTTCACCAAGTGAACCGACAATTTGTGCTTTGAAAAGACGATAACCTAGGGTTTCTTCATTCCAACAATCGATCTGAAATAATTTTTTGAAATATGTGTTCGTCGAAAGGATTTAAATTGAATTGCTCGTGTTCGATCATTAGCCTATGAGCTAATTTTGATGTATGAATTGATTAATTAAGTACGATATGATTGTGTGATCGGATATTATGTGGATATGTGCATGTTGGCATATTCGCATGTGATTGCATCAGATTGGAACTGGCACATGCATTCCATATGCAATCGGAACACCTCAGGAATTGTGAGAGAGCATGAGATGAGTCTAGAGGAAATGGTTCCTGGAGGGTGAAGCCTTAAAATGTTAATTATCGGAGGGTAGTCCAAATTAAAAGACAATCGTCTGGAGCATCAATCTGATATTCATCAAGGGTAAATTCCACAACAAATAATATATCAATCATCTGAGCGGTCACAATTGATATATATACATCTGAGGGTTGTCCACAAACTAACAAAACAATAATTCTCATACGAGGCTTAGGCGAGTGAGAGAGCTCCAAAGAGGACTCTGATATTAGTCATCATGCGTATATTCAAGCAGATCGCGACATTAATGTATGCTTTGGTTTGAACATCGTGACCGCACTGTGTGGAGAGTAAATTTAAGACGCCTAAACCCGGTCCGTTGACTACCCGCCAACCCGCTGAATACAAGTGGATGCTCTGCACTGCCCACGCTACTGTAAAACCCAAGCAGTCTCTTTTGTACCTAGGAGCTCTACCTAAATATAATTGCATGAAACTCTTGTCCCAAGCAAATTCAAATATAATCCCAACATGAGTAAAACTACCACTCTAGGCCCATAAACAATACTCATCACAATATATCCAAATTATATCTAATAGTTTAAGAGTTAATAACTTTACCTTATACAACATATACTAAAATGAAAAGCATTCTATTACATGTATACAATGTGACACCAAAGCCACATCCCTAGCTTTTCTTCTAAAATGTACCTCAAGGACGGTGTCCGCCCCATGCCCCGTACCGTAAAAGCGGGGATCCCACGACTCGGGCGAGCTAATGCTCAAGAGGGAGAATCGCCCAAACGGGCGCCACTGTTCAAGTGCGCAATGTTCCAAAGTAAACACACATTCAAGCAAACGACATGATCCTACTCAATGCCTGGCATGACCAACTCGTGATCCCGAGTCCCTCATCGACTCTCTCACACGCCAAGACTCGTATGAGAATATTAGTTTTTAACAAAGCTAATTGTTATAATTTCGTGACTTACCCTCCGATATAAATAGTGGACCGCCTCGATGTTATATTTAAAGATTACCCTCCAGATAGAATAACTGGGCCGCCTCGACGACATATTATGTGTGGACTACTCCTCCATGTATATCACTTAAGCCGCCTCCGACGATTGATATTTTTAGTATGGACTACCCTCCGATCATTATTATCACAGATCACTCCCTCCCAACCACATTTTCTCTGGGACTATCTCACGGAATTTACCCTAGTCCCTGTGTGTGGTGTTCATGGTATATGGAAACATGGTGGCGTTAAACTCAATGATAAATAATCACATAAATATAAACATGCACATATTCACATAATATCCAATCAGCTAATAACTTCAGCGTCATGTAATTAGTCATTTCAAATATCAGAAATTGAGCCTCACTACATTAATCAAACACGGCAATTTAATTTAAATCACTTCCGCCAAACACATATTCATAAAATACATTTTGAAAATAATCGCTTCGAGAATAGTGAAGCCCCTACATTATCCCGAAAAATCACATTTCACTCCGTCACTAGGGAACTGAGATTACTCACACATCGCCCCATGCATATCACCATACAAATCATCGCAGATTTCACAATTTAGCTAAATTGAAAATATCTTAATACTTCACGCCACTTGTTTCATAAATTATTTAATAATTTAGAACAATTCGTCCTAAGTTTGGGATCACTAAACATAATCTAAGGCCTCAATCTAACCAATACATAATTTATTAAAATTCATTCATCACATTAATTCCAAATGGGCCCGTAGGAATAGAAAAGATTCGACCGCTCGGGTCTCAAACTGATTCATTTTCGCCCAAGGTCTGAACTGATCAAATCCATTGCCTGCCTCAACCAACCTAAACATTCAAGCAAAGTACTTAAAAGAGGGTCAAAACCAAGTAGGAGAAACTCCCTACCCTTGAGTTTGAAGAAACTCCCTCAACTATACCCACACTAAGCCCTCCAGAGCATTTCTCCTCTTGTACCAAAGTCGACTGCTGATCAGATTAACCTGGTAGAGTAATGAGATGCTTCTTCAAAATCGCCATTTTAGACTTTGTAATGTAGGCTTTTCCCATTTCACGTGCTTTTTTGCCTTGGTTTAATGAAGGATGGTCACCACAGCTAGCTAGCAATAAGAATTTTTGTAATTCCACCCAAACGCCCATTGGTGTCCCTCCATTTCCCATATTTGATATCTTCGCACTCATCTCTACATTCATTTTCATCGCTTTCTTACCTATAACTACTTATAATATGATATGTTATTTGACTTTCTCGTTGTGATCGGCATCGCTTTACAAAGACCAATGATGTCTCAAAACGTGGTCAATTCAATTGTCTAATACTTAAATAATGCCGCTGAATAGATTTTTTGAGACTATTCCAATCTGCATAATTTATTTCGTCATCCGAGATTTAGAGAATAAATTACTATTTTTAACCCAAATTACAAATTTTGTAATCGAAATTACGATTTTGCCCTTATTCCGTAAATTGGAATTTCTGTCTTACAAAGAGCCCGGGGCCAGTGGCGATTCCACTACGGAGCATTAGCCCCATCTGCTGAGTGGAGATTATCTTTACGTGCACGTGAGCGCAAGGACACTCATCTCAGAGACGATATCAGAGCAGTCGCCTGGCTTGTCATACCACAAGATGAAACTTCTAATTTAGTGATATAATATATAAGAGAAAATGATTTCAACCTCAAACTATTGAGACAGCCTGATCTAGCAGAACTGGTATGTGGCTGACGGTGCATTGTTAATGGGTCCGGCGTCGCTTTTACCCATGTCGATTTATATCGCACCTGTTTGTACGTAATGCAGAACAGATTTATGGAGTTTCCTCCCATGTATTATGACTCATTCGATTTTATGAAGTGAGCGCCTGCAACCCGACATCCATCAGATTCCACGGTCACGTAGTCAACTGACCCTGGACTGGGCGCTACACCTTGGTATCGTATTTAGTGCTACGAATACCTAGGGAGCTCCTGTTTGGTATCCAATGCTCACCAGGTGTGGTTTGATTGTAGAGACAGGTATATGTGGGAAACCTAGAGACTGGGAGATCTGGTCTTGTGCCATACGTAGTAAGAAAGATCACCACTAGGTGTGGTTCGATGTCACAGTAATGAGTTTACCTAGAAACTCACTTTGACAAAATCAGACACACCGACGCACATGTGTTGGTATGTTTTTAGTGATTTGATACTATTAGTGATGGTGCAGAAGCATGCAAGGCAAGATGAATCATATATGATTGTCTGTAGGCTGGGTGATTAGCACTTAAATGTCAGAGAATCACAGAAAACAAATCTTGATTTTACCGCAAACCTGAACTGGCAGAAATAGCAGAATAAACTTAAGTAAATTTATTTGAGACAGAAATAGAAATTTTATAATTCTCTATTCAAAGAAAAGCTTAGATCAAGAGGCTGTTTAAATTTTGGACAACATGGTCCGTAATTGAAAAAAATACTAATATGAAGAAAAATAAATAAAATAAATTTTTAGAAACTTATTTGGCTGGAGGTGAAGAAAATAATTTTCTAAGGTTTCATATGCCAAAATTGAAGAATCAATAAAATAAACTTTTGCCACTATTTAATATTCCTGAGAACAAAAAAATTGATAGTAAAATTTTTTCAGTTTTCAGTCCAAAGAAACAGAAAAAAGGCACTATATATATTTTTGTGTTTCTAGTAAATGAAAAAAATGTGGAGGGAAGAAAATCTACTTAAGGCTTTTAGGTGTGTAAAACTAAAGAAAATGAAGAAAAAAATTAAAATCAAACTATAACTATTGGTGTAATGATGAATAATGGGAAAAATTGATGGGTATTTTTTCGCATTTCCCCAAAGAATGGAACACTTTAAAAAAAATTGAAAAAAAGGAAGATGAAAAACCAAAAAAAAAAAGGTGAATTAAACTTTCAGCACCCATTTGAAATATGGATATTGGTCAGCTGTTCATGCCATTGTATCACAGACATGGTAGTGTCGATAAAAGGCATGGTGGAAAGGATATCATTGCAACAGAAGGCTCTGCATCAACCTGAGGTAACAAAACCATTGGTGGTGGAAAACTAAAATTTCACAAGAAAGTACTCAGAGGCAGAACTGTATCAGAGAACAATGAATAAATAAGATACAAGGTCAAAACTTGTATCACTCATTATAAGAACAGGTAATTAAGATATTTTTAATAATTTTATCACAAATATACTCCTTTTAGCTATAGTTATCATTTAAACAAACTCATTGCAACTTAGAATACCGCGTGAATAAGAATAGAGAAACAATAGTAATTTAATTTTTTTGAAAAAATCTCAACCAACTAAACAAAAAGGGAGCAAAATTTTTCAGAAAAACAAAATTTTTCAAAATTAAATATTCAAAAATAAAATTTATTGAAAACAATATTTTAAATGCAAATTCGATTGCCTTGCATTATTTGTAAAATGTAAGATTAAATGTATACATAATTGATTTAAAAGTGAATATGCCCTGGGCAGATTTATGCCTCGAGATCCCGAATTGAAATCGAACGTGCCATTGAACTGTGACGATGGCTAGACGAGGACGAGGACGCAGAGGGCGCCCACTTCCGGTACCGTCGTGCACCACGTTGCTCGATCGCCAGACTTTGGCCGAGGCCGCAGGTATTACAAAATGAACGCTATCGCACAGGCCGGCATAAGAGAGACAAGAAGATCCTAAGAACTCCGTAGAGGTTGAGCACACCACCCTCCGACATTCACTGGGAGGAGATCCACGCTGCACCAACAGGTTTACGCGCAGATCGAAGGTGTTATAGGCCATGGAGATTACCTCTGACACTACCAGGATTAGACTAGTGTGAGTTCTAGCTAGAGAGTGAGGCCCAAATATGGTGGAATGGGCAAGACTCTAGACCTTATGGTCCTCGTATGAGTTCTCCCATAGTGGATTGAGCGAGAATAGGGGATGATATGTCGAGAAGGTCATGAGTCGAGATCTCGTGGACTCTACCACAGCGCGGACCGCAGGATCGCGACATGTCGTGAGTTCAGGCGTCATCCTGATGGATCGACCGATACCTTACGTGGTCGCGTATCGATCGCGAGGGCTACCGCCTCACACGGCACTTCCGCATCTTCCGTGGTATTTCGTGGGGACAAGCATGATATTTTGCCTCGATGCGATACGAAGCTCCATAGGTGTCGTGGATAGTTAAGGTCAATAGCAAGTCACCCATCAGACGAGGAGAGACCAGATCAGATCTACTCTGCACTCATGAAGATGTGGGTGTTTTTCCGATAATACCTTTGATTACCACCACAAAGGGTCGTAGACTTCAGATCGAAGCCACATGATCGGTACTACCCATTCCTGCGACTTACATAGATGGCACCAACAGTTACTGTGAACTCATAGCCCGGCAGAGGAGCTTACTGACAAGGGGTTTATCGTGACCGAGCACTTCACCAGTGGGGCGCTCCAGCTTCAGTTACAAAGTTAAGGACAAGATCCTTCGACCGCATTGTTTACCTGCAAGCTGAATTAGGGCGGCGTCAAGAATCTACATCACGCTATCGAGGGATTATTGATTATTTGACTATGTTGAGAGAGCGCTTAGCTCCATCACAAGATGTAATTCTTCAAAGATCGTTACCAGGTTAGGAGACGTATATCCCAGTAAGACAGCATTTAGACGCCGCTATGGGCACTTATTTCACGGTGATGCTCTTTCGATCGACTTACTCGCCACGCATTCATAGATCCTGGCACGTATTCCAACCCTATCTAGATCCGTTTGTCGTGGTGTTCATGGATGACATTTTGATATACTCCTGCACCGAGTGGGAGCATGGAGTTATCACGGAGGATTGTGTTACGCCTCGGCCGAGAGACCATCACCGAGATCAAGTTCAGGCAAGTGAAGCCAGCTTACTCCAGGTGAGATTTTCGGGGACATGCTGTGCTCAAGATCAAAGGTGTCGGAACTCTGCAGAAAGCCAGGCCTGATGAGTTAAGAGACCAAGTTGGTCTTCGAGATGACGTTTCTTTGATTGGGCTGGGCACAGAAAGATTCATCGAGGATCTCCAGCAGTGAACATATGACTAGGGTCGACCTTAAGGAGGCCAAGTTTGATGGGATGACCGATGCGCAGGAGGCATTCCAAGAGCTGAAGAGGAGACTTACTTCAACTCCCATCTTGATAAACCTTATTGTAGAGCTGTGGGTACATGTTGGTATTGTGATGCCTCGGGAGGCCGAATCGGGATGTGTTTCATGCGGGGCCCCAGAGAGGGTAGTGAGCTATGGTTCTCAGCTTCTACCAAGAATCACTGTTAGACTTACTCCACACGATACATGCTTTCATGGCCAGAGTCTCCCGCCTTGAAGACTGGGCGCCAATTACTCTATACCTGGGCGAGGAGTTCGAGGTGTACTCATAAATCATAAAAGTCTGAAGTATATTTTCACGCAGCTGACCTCAATATGAGTCAACGCAGATGGATGGAGTTCCTAGAGGATTACACTTCACTGGTATTACCATCCCAAGGAAAATGTGGTGGCCGATGCACTCGCCCAAGTCACGAGGAGCGGTCGTCAGTATAGCTTCGAGTGGCTGATGCTCGAGACTGTGGGACAACACAGCGAGCACTAGTACCTGGGAGTTTAGTGGCTACACCGTCATGGAGCAGAGTGATCGAAATCCCAAAGTGGCAGGACGCAGAGATAGTGTCCATCGGGACCGAGTACGGCCGTGCATCGTGACGCAGGGATGGACCGTCTAAGATAGATGGTAGTCTCATATAGGGATGGGTAGTGGTTCCCAATTGACCGATTGGAGAGGAGGGCCCGTGGAGTTTCACTAAGCCTCGATTCACAGATCCAGCGGGTATACCCAGCGGATCTCTCACCGCTGCATCATCGGAGGGGGATTGAAGAGACACGTGGGACTTTGTTCCATCGATGTCCCACATGTCACGAGTTAAGGCCTGCTAACTTGAGTCAAGAGGCCACTGCCAAACACCGAGGGATTGAGTGGTAGTGGAGCACACCATGACTTTGCAATCCATCTTACACTGATTTGCAGGCTGATGACAAAGATAGTGGACTGGATCACAAGTCTAAGACATTTTCAAATGCGATGACCTTCGCCTCGAAGATTCGGGCCGCGCATACATCGGCAGAGGGTCACACATGGCACCAGATCCTGGGGACATCAATAGAATCCAGGTTTACGCAGACTAAAGAGAGCTTCCAAAAGGCTATGCGCGCCACCACCACTATGAGTACAGCTTTTTCCACCCTCGCATGATGGTCGGCCCGAGAGGACTATACAGATGCCAGAGGACATGCCGCGAAAGCGACGCCACCCCGATCATAAGGGTAGCCGAAAAGCATTCGCCTGGTGGAATTCGCCTACACAGCTTATCGGGGCGAGTATACAGATGGCACCGTATTTAGCATTATACGGAGGCCGATCATCAGCGGCGTCAATCGAGGTGGGAGAGAGTCTACCAACAGTCCCCATTCACAGGCATTACACCTCCGAAGGTGAGCTGATATTGCCAACGTTTTCTCACTAGCCAGCCTAAGAAGAGCTAAAGTGATGCATAATGGCCGACCCTGAGTCTGGAAAGGTCAGATCACATTTTGAAGGTGATGCCTGGTGAGGGGAGGGTCGCCCCCAGCGGTGCCATCAACAGGTTCATTGGACCTCGTGATACTCGAGAGGGTGAGGCAATCATTACTGCACTTGCCAATAAGTATCACTTAAGATGTCGTGTGTGTCCACTTAGGTGTTTCTGGTCGTCCCATGCTCTGAAATATACTCCGATCCAGCCATGTGATGGATCGGGATGATCGAGGTTGACACTCGATGGGGACCTTTCGAGGAGGGAATCAATGTGCATTGCCTGGAGCAACAGACTGTGTTTTACACGTTAAGACCGCGAGGCTAGTGTTGGTGCGGCTGGCGCCTATGGAGGAGGAGCTCACGTGGGGAGCGCGAGGACACAATGCGGCCACCTATCCCTTCTTTAGGGATGAAGGTGGTCGGTTTAGTCGCTTTTATGATTTAAATGACTTATAATGCAGAAAAGCACACGCTGTATATGCATGTGAGTTATTAGGGGATCATTCCACTGACTTAATTCCTTTTAAGGATGGAAATAAGATTCCGAGAAATTCCACTCTTAAAAATGGAAAAATCAATTTAGATTACAAAATTGTTATTTCTGCTAAAAATCAGAATTTATTCTCTAGGATCTTTGATGATGAAACTGATTTCCAACGCTGGAATCGTCTCAAATCTAGCCAGTATGTAAAATTCGCCGAATTCTCGAGATTGTTTGAAGTTGGCACGCTTACTAGGGCATCGCGCACGTGCCGTGAAACTATTTCTTCGATGCGACGAAAGCCAGAGGCAACACGCGCTTTAAGCCATAAGAGGCATGAGTAGAGAAATGATGGAAACGGACGCGCCGAGATAGTGCCTAATGTCAAAATCGGGAAATGAAGGATACACATTGTGGGATTCATGGTCACTAGAAGACAAATATAATAGTGACTTGTCTTCTCCAAATGAAAAGAAGATAAAACTGGGGAAGGGAATTTTTATCCAAATAGTTTAACATTTGATTAGAATTTCAGAGAGAGGAGCAAACTCTCTCTGGTAAATACGGACGATCCGATCGGTCATAGCCTTCTGACAAGAAAGAGAACTCCGTCTACGCGAGAGGGTCGCTGAAATGCAAATTTAGGTCAACTCCGAGAGGTAGCTCTTCCCACTTTCGGGTTTTATTCTTCTAAGTACCATGTAAATGTTTTGCTGGGTCAGCCTTGAACGGCCGCTTGATCTGGCTCAAACCGAATCGAGATGCTTGATTTGAGACATTAACCCGATTGCAGCATGCATCAGGCGCAACGCAAGACATCGTCAAATCGCAACATCGATGAAACAAACAACGAACCGTTCAACATCTGACACCCATTCGAACAAACCGAATATTTAATCGCAACGATTTATCTTCTCGGAATGCTCGCTGAGTGATCAATCAATGAGTCGAATGATCATCAGCTCCATAATATTGACTGACGAACTGGTTGATCGCGGTTACTACCGCACCGATGTTGCAAAGATACGTCGTATTGATCAAATACGATTGATCCGTACTGAATTGAAGATTTAACCATACGCATCCAAACCTTCGTTAGATTCAGATTTGGCTACCAGAGCATCAGAGCGTTCGTTCCGGCGCGCCCGCGCCAACACCAAACACGCGCCATCGAACCGCGGTCGTCTTTGACTTCGAGCATCCATCCGAACCACATCAGCGCCGTTATCATCTCCATTCGGTTTGCCCTAACCGGAGCGGCGGAATACGTTATCTGCGTTCAATACGCTAACGGCGCCATTATTCCACGGCGTCGCGCGAAACAGAAAGCCCTTCGCGTCCGATCCTTAAACGGCTCGAACCACGGTGATCAGCACTTCATCGGATCGCGCCAGTTCCAGAATACCAACCCACTTTGCGAGCGGTCGAGTATTACCCACCATTCATCATCGCCCGCCTGTGGTTTTATCATTTACGCATGAAACGCAGCGCACCTCCGATCCGATTGTCGTCGGTCATTAAAGACATATTCGAACTCCATTCATAACATCGAACAGACAAACTCCGTACATTTATTAAGATCGAACGAATGTATTGACGAATATTATTGATATTCGGTTGTTACAATTCGAGTTCGGTTATATCGATCGTTATGATACATTATCACAGAGTTCCATAAAGAGATCGCTGATTGGTTCCAACCCAACCTAGATTCAGTACGACGTAAACCAGGTCTGATCCGCTCACAGTCAACACCGTCGGTCACTTCACTGATTCGGCTCTGTTCAGCCTCGTCATCGTCGTTATTTGTTCCGCACCTTCCAAACGGATCCAGGTCGTTCAGTTTAATCAAATCCATTCACTTCGCGCTATCGTTTTACCGGATCCTATTCGAACGACGAGTCAGATCACTTCAGCCAGTCATTTAACGAACAACACGATCCGGTCTATCGAGTTTGAGTTTGGTTTATCCGGTCCAATCGGTCGTTTTATATCACCATCCTTCGTCATATCCCCATCACTTCATACCATCGTTATTGACGCAAACGCCTTCTTATACAGAAACGCACTTATCTTCCGAAATCCATCCAATTCAAGATTCAACGCGGTTCATCCACGTCGACAACATCACCCAGTTTATCGGGCGCCCGCTGGTTCTTTCAAATGTTCACTTGACTGTCCAAACGAAAGACAGTCTGTCGCATCTCACTTCTTACCAAGAAGATCATATATTACAGTTAACACAAAGAAGAAGGTTTACAACAATATTTATTTATATTAATAAAGTTAAATTCAGAACAAACAAATAAACAACATGATAAATATATGTTAACGTTCAAAGTCTGATTACATCAACCCGCAACGGAAGTTTTATTCTTCTGATTTATTTTGAACTGCAACTAACTGAGGATAAAGTGATTATCCAAAAACATTCATCATTATCGTTAACTGTCCAACCAGATCTGAACTCAAACGATTCAGTGATCGATTTGATCTGATGAAACATCATGTCATCATTGATCTGACATTTAAACGTCGCCAAAGCATCGTCAGAATTTAAACTATACCTTCTTCATTTAATTTGATCATCACGTTTGTCTTGAGCGAACCCACTCATTATCAGATTATTGATGTTGTTCGGTATTAACCACCTTCCTCTCTTTCATTCAACGGATCGAAAAACGTTGCTTCAGAATGACATTCAAGTTGATGCACAACGATGTCCCGCCCAGACTTATTAACAACCAACTGAACGTTTACTACCCATTCTACGCAGTTATATTAACAATCCCGATCAACCAAATCAACTGAGTCTTTCCGTGAACAATCGTGTTATGTTTTATCTCATGGTCTATCCATCGAACGAATATTAACAAAGATATTACACGCGTTTCAACATACACGTCAGATATCCACTTACAAATATTATTACTCATTATTACTGTCCGGTCATTATTGATTAGTAAACATCAGAAATACGACCAACCAAGACGGCGTCGAACCGATTCTGATTCAATTGAATGAAGATATACATGATGAAACTATCACCACTGATATTCAGTAATTGATCAGAACCATACGGAAAGACATTATATCCGTCCGCTGATCTCGCCCAATTATTATCTAATGATATATTATGAATATCGGCTGTTCGGTTTGATTTTACTTTCCGGTTAACAAACTGAATTAACATTTTTGAACTCCTCAATGATCGCAACAATCTGCTACTGTCAAATGCTACCATTCCAATGTCACATTTTCAAATACAACAGTTTAATGACAGATCAAGAACAAAGATATTCCATACTGAAATATACTATCTAAGAAAAAGATCTGTCAATATTGATCACAAGAATATAATATAGAATGTTATAACGAATAATATATCATCTGTTTATGTTGTTTACATGAGAAAACAGATAATTGTAAAGTTTTTATTTATTTATTAAATTAAACTCACTTGAATTATTATAAGAAAATATTCACAATTCACTGTCAAGCTCATCAGATACTCATTTATTTATTTAATGCTAAACAAATGTCTGTTTATTATTATGTTTCATGTTACTTGATATATCTCTACATTTAAATAATATCAATATTTCAAAAATATCTTATTTCTATAATTATAACTAAAATGAACTTTAAAGTTAAATATTTACTATTAACCAGAATAATTTATCTTTTATCCAATAATAAAAATATGATCCATTTAGAAGTTACAATTTATCTTCTAATGATAATATAATATAATTGATATTCCACTATAATATCTAACTGAAATGTTTATTTATAATTAACATTTATTCAAAATACCCATATAATATATTATATGTATAAAAGTTAAGTAAGAATATATACTTTCTGATTTTAATGAGTTTCCACAAATCTCATATACAACGTAACGTTTTCCATCTGTCAATATCAACAAATGATTTATTTGTCTCATGATAATAACGAATCAACTGATGTCTATCAACGTTTTCATATCTCTCTTCCATCTACGAAGTTATTAGATTAGTCAACATTATTTTAATAACAATATTATTTAAATATTCGTTATTGAAACGATTGATCGGATCAAAGAATATTAAATATTACACCCCATACCTATATACATTAATCATTCATCGATATTTTACGTAACATGATTATATCAAAAATACTGAGCTCATTATTATTCAAACACCATGAATTTCATCCGAACTGCGCTGAGAACCAACCATCAAAGTTTATTCATTCGAACACTATTTTATTATCATTCGGAAGAAACATCAACATAAACACTCCATTTAACATCTATGATGAATATTTATAAATGTTAATGATTATTCATAAAGATATTAACTGATCATATTAACGCTGATTGTCGAAAGATGATCCAAAGAATGTTTTCGTTTCATACTGAGAATAAACAATATTTGTCCAAGATCTCGCAAGAACTGATATTCGCGGTGATTCGATTTAATATTATATACAAAGATCATCGATTCATTTGATGTCCCAGATCCATTTCCATCTAGTCGCGAAAAACTCTACGATTATTCACCACATACTCCTTCTTCGCATCGCATTATTATTCAACTGAACCATCATCTCAGCAACGCATCGCCAAACATTAACGAACAATTCGTCATCGCAACATGTTGATCGCACATTTGAACGAACGCATCAACAACAACGCAACAACCAACGTCGCGATTAAAACATCGAGTAGCACTCGAACCGTCCGCTTGATATTGATCGCGCGGCGACTGATCCGCCGATCTTAATCAAACCAGCGGTCGGCAGGTTGTCACGTTAATCGACGACAAAACAACCGCTTCGCTTCGATCATCTTTGACAGATAGACAACCATCGATCACCGGTAACCGGGCTCGGGCCCATTGAAAACGCAAAATGGCTTTCCTTTTTCTCAATCCACGAGGCCTTATAATCGCTTTAATATATAAAACTAAAGAAAACCTTTGTCTTTGTTCCATGTGGGACATACAATCTTTGTTTTGTCTTTATTGAAAAACCATTGAGCTTGGCAAATAACTTCACATATTTCAAAAGAAAGAAAATCTTTTGTATTTAAAACATATTGTTTGGAATAACATGGAAGAAGATGTTAATGCTCTTAAGTTTGGTGTTCAATGAATCCATGAACCAAACATAGATGAATAAGGTTTAACTTTACGAGTTTTGGTGAAGCCGTATAGCTTCGGCGAACTGCAGTACTTTTAATCAGAATTGTAGGACCTTATCACTCCACCACACATCACGATTCTTGCTGTTCATCGTCAAGCAGCGATTAGGCCATGCGCCGCTCCTCGATTAATTCATAAGCGCTCTAGAAATCTTTGCCATACTCACTCCATAGAGCGTCCCATCACACTTGCAGATGGTGATTTCATCAAATACATACCGCATTTATATGTACTCCACCTATATGGGATATGAAATCATTAAGGAATATTAATCAACCTCTCAAATTATGCACTAGCACCATAATCACACAATTGTTAGAAAGGGACCATTTTGTTGGTGCTAAAGGTGGATTACCAAGTAATTTGTTATTACCGATATGAACCTTCTTCATGGATCTCCAATCACAAAGGTCGAAGCTTCCATCATCATAATTCTATATCGCTTAAGTCCCATTCCACTCGATGTTTCCAAAATTAATTTTCTTCCAGCATTTAATGAGGATCTACAAATCACTTTATGACTTACATAATCAATGGAAATGATTCATCTTCAACATTTGTTTCACTACCTCATGTCTTGTGACGAATATGTCCTGCTTTTTCCATTAAACGCTTTATTCTTCAGAATCGATATTGCCGCCGGGCAATCACAATGCATAGACAATCGGTTGTTGGTCAGATTCAAAAGGAATTCCCGATAGTAAGTCTTTATCCACTAAATTTCTTTACCCTCGTAGATTCAAGAGCTATAAACTCCGATTCCATGGTAGAAGAAGCAATGAGAGTTTGTTTGAGATGATTTCAAGCTATAACACCGCCCCAGCAAGTGACATAACCGCAGTGGATTTTATCTCATCCGAATCAAAGATCCAGCTTAGCATCACAGATCCTTCCAACACAATGAAATCCACTATATTAGATACTGTTAGTTCGGTACCCTTAAGTATTTCTATTAATGAATAATGCACTCCAATGATCATTATTGGGATTATGTATATCATTTAATCTACACAGATATGTTATGTCGTGTCTAGAAAATTCATTAAATGCACGACTCCCAATAATTTGTGCATACTACCGACCTAATAGGATCACCTCTATTTTTCATTAAATGAGTGTTTTCTACCTATATGGGTACTATGGATGTTCTCAACGATATCACTTAAAATGACCGAACCTCTCGGTATTTTCTCAACATAATGTTCTTGTGATAGTATTGTACTATCACCCATCCTTATGATTTTCACACCCAAATGACCTTAAATTTCTTCGCCTATACCTTCATGTCAAACTGCAGTTAGAAATCTCTTGGTACTATGTACCATACTCAGGCTAGTGCCAAAGATCAACATATCATCTACATGAAATGCAATGATTACACATTCTTTTCCTATACACTTTGTGTATACACATTTATCCACTTCAACAGATAAAAACCCGTTTTTCAACAAAGCATTATCAAATTTCTCATTCCACCGTTAGGTGCTTGTTTTAAACCATAGAGACTTGTTTAATTTGCAAACTTTATGTTCTTTCTGTGTGTAATACAAATTCTTCAGTTGTAACATGTAAATTTCTTCATCCAAGTCCTATTTAAAAAGGCCGCTTAACATCCATTTGATGGATAAAAAGTTTGGTGAATTGAAGCCAAAACAATTAAAATACGAATGGAAGAGATCCTAGTAACAGGGAGCAAATGCATCAAAAATAATCAATATTTTGTTTCTTTGAAAACCTTTTACACAACCTACTATTTTTCAATGGAACCATCCGAAAGTATTTCTTTTGAAATCACCGTGTTCAATGGGTTTTGGCTCTTTGAAGGTAAATCGACTAACTCCCATGTTTTATTCTTTGTACAGAGTCAAGCTCTAAATTTTAATGGCTTCTTTCCAAAGTAATGCATCGGGGAAGAAATCGCTTCAAAATAAGACTTACTTCGCTCATTTTCAATTAAGTAAGTATAAAAATCATCTCCAAAGGAAACCTCTTTTCTTCTCGTCTTTACTCCTTCTCAACTCATCATGAGAGTCATATCATCCACACAAGTGAAATATGCTCATCATATGATTTTTCTGCATCCACAATTAAAAAGTGAGAAATTTGTTCGTAAAGTGGGAAAATTATTCAAATGACTGGCATTTTTCAGTTCTAATAATAGTTTTGCTTTCTAGAACATTACTTTTCAAAACTAGAAATCTATAAGCTGCACTATTACTAGCATACCCAATCAACATGCAATCTAGTCTTGACCCTATTTTCCTTTTTGATCAGTAATATAATCTGGCAAGACACCCCACACTTTTAAATATTTAAGGTTAGGGTTCATGACCTTCCATAACTCAT
This sequence comes from Tetrastigma voinierianum, assembly GCA_016808115.1. Taxonomy (NCBI): domain Eukaryota; kingdom Viridiplantae; phylum Streptophyta; class Magnoliopsida; order Vitales; family Vitaceae; genus Tetrastigma; species Tetrastigma voinierianum. The sequence goes on along the minus strand of JAEQBH010004776.1, from coordinate 192,154 downwards.
GGGTAGTTTTACCGCCAAAGTGGAATTCATTTCAAGATGACATGTGTGAGAGTATGGCTTTACCCGCATTGTTAGGTCCTCAAGCACTAACAAGGTAAATTCACTTTAAGAGTCCCCATTTTTCCATTCAGCAACTCCATCTGACTCCCTGGGTGAATATGAGAGCCACTTCATGAATTTATTCCCTTCCTTTCACAATAATCATTTAAAGGGATGTATTCGCCCCCTCTGTCAGATCTAATCCTTTTGATTTTTCTATCAAGCGATTTTCTACTTTAGCTTTTATAGCTTAAGAACATGTCAAATGCTTCATCCTTATTTCTAAGTAAGTAAATCTCTACTAAACTTAGAATAATCATCAATAAAGGTTACATAGAATTTCTTTTACTCCCTAGTCATGGTTTGTTTTAAATCTCCTAGATCGAATGAATGTCTTTAATAACTTTGCTCTCTTAGTCACTCGAGCTTACATTTCTTTTAGTTAGCTTAGAAGTGGCATACACATATTTGGCACTTACTTAAGCCTCGAATAATCATTGGCTATTGATTAGCCTAGAGTTTGCATTTTCTTAATATATCCACTACTCATGTCCTAATCTAAGATGCCATATATCATACAAATCAAAGTAAGGTAAGAAGAAGCATTCTCATTCATAACTTCGTAGATACTAAGCACAAAGAGCCCCCGACATAAAACCCTTCCTACAAAGATATTATCTTTGTCATTATAATCTTGTCAGGATTCAAATGACACTTTAACCCCCCACCTTCCCAATAGAGCCACTCCAAACTAAATTTGCCTTTATATTGTGAACATGTTACATTACTTAAGGCCGTAGTTTTCCCAAAGCGAGCTTCTTTAGCATGACTTCATTCTTTCCTGCACCTGAGCAATGTGAGAGCCGCCAAGGCAGACAACCTTTTCTATCATCCCCTACTGGAGTGCGTGGGGAGGTAAAAGCATCTTTGTTTGCACAAATACGCCTTGTCGTAAGACCCGAGAAATTCCACTATGGAAAAAGGGCAAAATCGTAATTTTGATTAATAAATTGTAATTTCAGCTAAAATCCAAAATTTATTCTATATCTCGATGATAAATGTCGAACGCATCGTTAATCGTCTCACATAAATCTAGCTAAAGACGTCGACATCGTCAATCTTGTGATAGTCGGAATCTCATATGTTTTCAGGCATCGCCGTGTCGTGAAAATGATATTCGATGTGACAAAGTCACATATAACACGTACTCATGTGCCAAGCGGCATGAGTAGAGAAACATGAAAATGGAAGGCCGAGATAGTGCCTAGAAAATAAATCTGAAAGAATGATATAAAATGTCATTTTTTGGAATTGTTTAAGTGAAAAAGACAAAGAGAAATGTTGTCGTTTCCATAATGGAAAGAAAGAAAAATGTGCCGAGGAGAAAAATCGACATGGAGTTTGAGCTGGGTTTTCTTAGCTGAGAGAATCGCTCACCTTCCTCTCTAAGATCGTAGGAGATCCGACCGTCTAAGTCTTCTGAGCGAAGGAAAGTCAGTTTACGCAGAGACCCCACAAGCAGGCTCAGCTGAGGAGTTTTGAAAAACCCGGGAGGCAGGGCTCTTCCTACTTGCTTCACTTTGCTCATGCATGTTTACAATGTTTGTCAACGAGGCCGTGAGGGGGCCATTGATCTGGCTCCAAAGTCAACTGGCGTGAGAAATTTTGAAATCGTATGTAATACCGTGACTCATCTTACCCGCTGTTTTGTTGCTAATTTGTGCATTTATGTGTTAATACATGCTTTGATGTGTATGAGGCCGAAATGGTTTGAAATTTTGGGTTCACTATGAATCGATGATCGTGATTTGTGTGGAATAGTAATTCCAGGCTTCACTATTCCCAAGATATAGTGTTCACAAAATACCTTGTGAAATAATGTGTTTGGTCGAGTAATTCAAACTTAGTTGCTCGTGGTTTGACCATGAATTACGTGAGCTAATTTGTTGTAAATTGATGGTGAAATTACATGACATGTTTGTGTGATTTAAATTATGTGAATATATGCATGATTATATATTTGCATGTGTTATAGAATTGTAATGGAATTGGCATCATGCATTCCATATGCACTGGGGGTATCCTAGAATAATAGGAGTGAGTGCATGAGGTAATTATCGAGAGAGGGTTGACTAAATAATAATAACTATTAATATCTATAAGGGCCCATATATAAAATATCAATCGGAGACGGCCCAATTGATATACATCTGAGGGTAGTCCAATTAAATATAACATCTGAGATACCACTATTTATACTCCAGGGTAGTCCACAAATGATAACAAATAGCTTTGTTAGAAAATAATGTTGCTCATACGTGGCTTAGGCAAGTGTGAGGGAATCGGTGAGGACTCGGGGCATGAGATGATCCGTTAGACATTCAAGTAGGATCATGCATTTGCTTGAATGTGTGTTTACTTTGGAGCATTGCATATGCACTGTGCAGAGAGTAGCCTATTTGTGGTGATTCCGCATCGAGCATTAGCTCACCCCGTCAAGGGAACATATTTTCGTGCATGCGGAGCGACGAGGAGATTCGCCCATCCTGTGAGGCCGAGTTTGTGAAGAAACCCGGCCGTGGCTTCGACATTTTAAACATATTAGAACTCTATAAGTTTATATGCTGTATAAGTATAATTTATTAACTCTTGTAACTATGGTAGATAGTTATATATTGATGAGTATTGGTTTATGGGCTCAAGAGGCTGTTTTTATTCATATGTGTATCATGTGATCATGTCAACAAAGATTTTATCCGGGCAGAGCCTCCACAAAGGAGATCAATGTACTGAGTGTTCGTGGTAGGTTACCCGACATCCACGAGTATTTCGCGGTCGATCTGCAGTCAACTTGACCCGGAATCGGGCTACACATGTTGCACCGTGAGGTCTACCACCCAATTCCGAATCGGTCATCATATTAGTCATGAGATAACAACAACTATTAAGGCCATCTCCTACCTCAAGTCAGCTTTAGAGATTTCCACGTTTCCGCTTACTCTTCGCACCGTGGTGCATGATGGCATGGTTTGCCACAAACAAAACAGGTACCTCTCTTTTTTGAAAGCATGAGGTTAGAAATTTCCTGGGTTTGTTCCCCCAGTTTCGAGATTTATGTCTGCACCTTTTCGTGCCTGTCGTCGTTGCCTGCCTTTATCGCATCCGCCGCCGCTACCTTTTGTTCTTATGCCTGTATCTTCCATAATGATGTGAGTGATTGGTTGAGCTGCGACCGGCTGCCCGAGTGGTGCGCTGGGAAAACTACGCCTATATCACAGGCGGCTGAAGTCATTGGAGCATTTGTTTCCATGATAAAAGTGGTGCAAAATAAATTCCTAAGATTGTTAAATAAATAGCAATCCAACATCAACAGATAAAATGATGTAGATATACCATAGCGAGGATGACGGTACTTAGCCGAGGATGATAAGAAGAAGATGATCGTGAGAAGAGAAGCAAGATGTGAACAAAGAAATTACTGCGGCGGAGCAAAGATGAAGAATGAGCGCGCTGGAAAAAGAAAGAAGTGGTCAAGTAACTAGATTCAGAAACAATAATCGGAGATGCGACGCAAGAACCGTAATCGAGGACCGAGGTGTGTATAACACTGCCCCCAGCAAGGATCAAAAATATCGTAACACGACATACTTCCAGAATTAATCTTACAGAATATCTAAATATCGATAAATATCTGGGTGGATATTTTTACAAAATATCTAAGCATAAAAGTTTTCTATATTTTAATTATATGGATTATGAGTAGGTGCTAATGATGCGAGTCGAAGTTCGAAAGTTCGAATCGAGCTCGAGTCGAGTCGTTAACATTTCGAGTCAAGCTCGAGCTCGAGTCGAGCTTTACTGAGTTGCTTAACTCGACTCGCCGAACATTTCCTCGAGCCTTCAGCCCCGGCGCTCGAGTCGTTTACTCGAGTCGCAGTTTTAACCAGTTTTGATCGAGTTTAGTCCGAGTAGTTCGCGAATTGTCTCGCTTCATAGCAAATTCCCTAATTATCAGAACGCCCGCCCCGTAGATGGTGTAATGTGTATGTAACCGTAGGGTCGTGAGCTCAGACACCAAAAGACTTTTTAGCGCTATCAGAAGATTCTCGAAGTTGTTAAGGATAAAACTGTAAAGTTTTCAAAGAATTGTGGCATATAAATAAGGAAAGTGGAGGGTGAAAGCACAAATTTAAGGGAATCTCAAAGATAATAATATTAATAAATTTTACAAATAGTTCTGTGGTTCCCAGAATTTCAGATCTCATGATTTAAACAAATCGAGCCGTTAAGTTCGTCTTCAAGAAATCTAGTGACCTAGAAAGCTCTATGAATTCCTGTGAGACACCCTATATTTTATGAATTTCTAGCGAGCAGTGGCAGAAAGAAACTCTTAAAACGACGGAAAATTCAAAATGGCGTGAGTATTTAAAGTTAAATATTCATCAGACAAGAAATTGAAACGGACAAAATAAATTGTTTCCTTGGCTGAAACGGACCGAGAAAGGGAAGAAAAGGGACATATGTGAATCTTCTTCTGTATTTACGGAATGACCACGACCATCGCCAAAACTAAAATTTATCTGATGCCATGGTGGCACTGTAGATACCAAACACGGGGATTCTACTTTATAATATGCAAAACCTGAACCCAGAATTTTTGGTTTTTTCTCGGGATTTACAGATTCTGGGCTGGTCAAGATTCTTCTGACTGAAAGGGGCCATCACGCCACTCAGAGCCACATGCTGGAATTCAAAATCCATCTGATTCTCACGGATTTCCATGAAAGATGAACATGCATAACACGATGAAATATAATATGCATGAATGGCGATAAACAATTTCCATGCAAGTGCATAGTGAATAGCAAATATATTTCGCTGGCAGTCACTCTTGATGTGGTTCACATCGAATGTGTAGGCTAAAATAAAGTTTCTGAAATTTCAGAATCGTGTCAAATCTTAGCAAGTAATAAAGGGAGTGTTCTAAACCTGAATTTTCTCAAATACTAGTGTATTAGTATTATAAATTGTTTTTACACTGGTATTTAATGGTTTTGATTTTAAAACCATATGTGAAAAGCAAATAAATAATTGTTTTGATTTATTCAACCATATTTGAAAAGCAAGTAAGGAATTTAGGCGGGGGCAATGGTTTTAAATTGTAAAACCATATTTCAAAAACAAATAGCAAACGGCTCTTTAATTTATTAAACCATTTTTCAAGGAAGTGTTAAGTAAGGTAAATGGTTTTGACGAACCATAAATTTGAGCAAGAAACAAGCCAATCAGAAACCATTTTTCAAAGAGCAAGCAAGCAAAGCAAGGCAAAAGAATTATTTAGAAAACACTCTAACAACCAAACCTTAGTTCTAAGCAAGAATACCGGCTCGAGGTATTCCGCACGCGCACAGTGGGTGTTAGGATATCATACGCAGTACTTAAGCCTTTGCCTGGTCGATTAAACTTAGGGCCATGCATCATCTCATTTAAAGGAGATCGGCACGCATAGAGTATATGGGGTTAACGCTAAGAAGCAATATAAGTAGTACACACAAGGTCAATTCCACCATATTCATCGAAGGTGATGCATACAGTTCCTTCCACCACTTCGCCAGCGCCCAGTTCTCGGTCACTGAGGTGCAACAAGGCGATAGGTCCCAGTTAAGCGACACGTTTATACAATGACGGCGTCTTGCAAAATCAACTATCGAAAACGGCCACCAGGCTCGAGAGATTTGGCAGCAACCGCCGTTACTGAAGTTCGCATCAAACGACGCGAGCCAAGCCCGGTGATTTTAAATGTGATCGATCGAGCCTGTGCTCCCGTGGTGATTTAAAAACTGGCTGAGCCCAGTTCCCGCGGTTTATAAAAGCTTTATGAAAATGAAGAATAGGTTTGTAAAGGCCTTGAGAAACCTTTTAAAGTAAGAGATTTGAGAAATGTTTTATACATTTTTAAAGCAAGAGGTTTATAAAAAAGTTTTATAAACTTTTAAAGCAAAGCAAGGTAAAGCAAGCAAGCAAGATAGAATCAGAAAGTTTTATAAACCTTAAGAAAAGAAAGCAAAGCAAGTAAGGGGTGGCTAAAGTTTTATAAACTTTTAAAAGGCAGTACTGCAAAAGGTTTAGAAACCTTGAAGTAAGTCGCGCAAGACTGAAAATATCTCAAAAAGAGAGCTTTCCTACAGCCTTGAGACATTTTTCAAAGGAAACATTTTATAAAACATACACTCATTGAGCTCGTTAGCCTATTGTATTTTATATTTCAAAACTATTTTCCAGTACGTGGTATACTTAATGAGCATAATAGATTCTCCACATTGAAAGAGCATTTAATTTAATAATATTGTATGAAAGCACTTGAATTTATATAATGATACATGTGCATGAAGGTAGTTGTAAAATGTTTAATATTAATACAGTTATTTAAATATGTTGTATACAGATTGAATTATCCTATAATAATAGTCAGAGGTTTTACTGTCACATTTCCATATAATCCTAAGCGAAAAAGAAAAGTAAAATTTTTATAATGGCGCTGTTAAAGAATACGCTTTCGTCAGCGAGCTTCAGTCATAGATGTAATCGACCTGAGATTTGATACGCTTTACACTCCGCTCGCTAGCAGGTGGGTCAATTATATATCCAACTTTAGAATCTTAGAAGTATATATATATATATGCATATATATATATATATATATATATATATATATATATATATATATATATATATATATATATATATATATATATATATATATATATATTTATCACAAGCTAGAAGATCTGTAAATTCAATTTTCCTAAAAAATCGTAATTTTTATTATAAAATCAAATTCTTGCTAAAACATGAAATTTATTCTCTAGATCTCATGACAAAAAACTGATTTACTGCTAACCGTATCACATTTGAATAAAATGCAATTTCGTCATCCTGGATGAACAACTGAGATATCTTTTTCAGCACCAGTATCTGGGGTGCCTGAAAATAGAAATCAGATGTGACAAAGTCACATATAATATGTACTCATGTCACATATGCATGGGTAGAGATCATGAAAATGGAAGCGCCGATAGAAAGTCAAATGTCAAAATCCAAGAGGAGGACACATAGGCATTGAAATTGTTAAGTCGATAATTAGACCTAAAAGTGACTAAGATCATCTCAAAGTGTAAAAGGGAGAAAACGTAATATAAGGAAGGAAAAAGATCGAGTAGCAGATTTTTATCTTTTCTAGTGAGAGAGTATCCAACTTCTCTCTAGATTTGCGGGCGATCCAACCGTCGGAACTCTTCGGGCCAAGAAGCAAAGTTGCTCTACGTGACGAGAGCTTCACGTGGGCTCCGGTTTTAAGGAGTTTCGACAAACTCAGTGAGGTAGGGGTTTCTTCCTACTTGGGTTTTACACTTTGTTGATTCGTGCTACCATGAGGTGAGCGTGAACTTCAACAAAATTTATATTCCTGAAAGCCTTCCTATCGCGTAGTCAAGCTACCGGCAGCAAAAACCGCTCTAGTGGTCGAACACTCTGGATGGGTTTTCATCCCGGGAACAGATCTGATCGTATATGGAAAAATACAGCTTTTAGTTTGATTTTTGGAATTTTGTTTAAAAATGTGGGGAGTTGTTTGGTTAACAATAACTCGTAAAAAACCGAAGTGAAGTGTGAAATGGTAACTTTGGAAGGTTTGTGTCACTAACTTGATAACATGGGGCAAACAAGGTCTCGTTATATCCTCGCATCATGGCAAGCAACCTATGGGGCCCCAAGCCATAACTATTCTTTGTTTAACTAGAAAACCTTAACCCTAGAAACCAATTCCTATTTGAGTCAACACAAAAAAAATATGCATCCATAGCCCCTTTCAGCTTTAAAACCCTAACATTCAACCTCATTTCGCTGGTTCGTAAAGGCCATCTAGAAGAATGTTGCATCTATCAATAAGTATGCCTCAGCACTCCCAAAGGAAGTATCACAAGGTAATGACATCAAACGATATCTAACCCTAGTTTGAAAAGCTCGAGCCATAAATATAGTAATTTAGCATTTAAAACATGAGAACAACTCGTAACCCGCCCCAAAACCAAGCTAGCAAACTCTCCTCTTCAAAGTTATGAGACTTGGTCACACTGAAATATCCTCAAGAGGTGTTCGTGATCAGAAATAAAAGTGAAATAGAGAGAGAAAAGAGAAAAAGCAAACCATAACTGAAAGTCATGAGATATTTACATAAAATGAAAATGCCAAAAAGATCTTCCAAGTTGCTTAGGGTTACAAACCATGGGGGGTTTATAGACCACCCAATGTATGAGTCACAAGAAAGCCTAAAGTTTCTTACAAAACAAAGGATAAGAAGGTAACAACCAAACTAGGTCAGTTGGTACAATTACACAAAAATTAACAGGCAGGAATTCGCTTATGCAGAGAATTTTCACAGGAGAGTTTAAAATTTCCTGAAAGAGGCCTTAGGCGAAATTGTGCCAGAGATAGCGAAATCACAAAATTTCGCTATGCACAGTTGAATTCGGCTAAATTAGTGAAATTTCGCTAGCCCAGCGAAATATTTCTTGTAGATAGCTTAAATCAAGAATTTCGCAGCACAAGATTTTCGTTTTACATAAATAAATTCCCCGCCAGCCTAGCAAAATTTCTTTGACAGTCATAGGGATCGCTTAAATTTCGCCATGATCGCTGGAATTTTCGCATCCCGCGAATTTCAATCATAGCGAAATTTCCGGGTTTCAGATACCGCCCGTTGCACACCGCATCCCTCTACGGTGATCCATTTTCATCACCTTGCCATCATTCCTTCATTGAATTTGATATGTTCGATGGCTGATAAATGGGTTCAATCTTTCATGGTTTAGCACACAGTCTCATATTTAACCCCAAGGTATGCAAAACCCAAAATAACCAAAAGAACTTAAACTAAGATAAGTGATACTAAGTAGACCCGAACACTTCAATTGGCTTAATCGACATGATTAGTGCGCAAAGCACTCAAAACCCCATCTCAAATAGGGATTTCAAATAGCACTTTTTGGCACTAATCACACCCCCAACCGACATCGCGCAAATCCTCCTTAGCAATGCAAAAAACAGTAAGGGCATGTAGATGCAGTTGGATTTTTCGTAAAGTTTATGGTCTCAAAAGGCGTATGTACAAAAGCATTACTCTTTAAAATGAAGAATTGATACCAAGTTTGAAAAACCCGCATGAAAGAACGTAAAACCATACAAGAACAATTTTATGTCAACATCTGGATCCATGGTTCTCAACCCGAATTTCCACCAAAGTCTAACACGATTCTATAAATGCAACCGCACTGCTCTCACCAGTGCATCATTTTCAACTCACACGGCATACCTTAAGCCGTTAACAACCCAGATAGGGAATATTACATTCTTCTTTCTTTATTTTACTACATCGTAGGTGCAATGCTCAAAGCCTGATTTTACCCAAAGTCCGTGTAACGGGGTCCACCGATGACTCCCAACCAATTATGCCTAGTGGCATCGTCAAAAGCGATCACTTGACCACAAACTCTACAGTTTCAATTCCGATCCGGAACACTCAAAATCAAGCACCTACAATTCGCTAAACTCTACCCATTCACCCATGTAACGAACATTAAGTCGATGACTCCCAACCAATTAAGGCTTAGGGCATCGGGCTTTAAAGGCTTTCGCCATATACCCCTCCGACCGTGTTCAGTCTTCAAGGCAAAGTGTGTCACGACTTTTATTTTTCTTTTTTCTTCTTTTCTTTTCTTTTGCTTTTCTTTTCTTTTCCTCTTTTGGAAGACTACATTGGTCTTCAACATGTGCAAGACAAACCTATTATGGTTGCTTCAACATACTCAAGGCCGGCTATGCAAAGTGAAAGGAGGCAAATAATTTGACCGCCTATTGGAACAATCTGGTGTGCAGTGTGTGAATTAGCCAAAGGCGACGTTCTCAATGTCGAGTACGCCGGGAACTTCAACTCGACCAAAATCATTTCAAACATGGAATTGTTCTAGCATTAAGGTAACATGCTAGGCTTCAATTTTTCAATTAAAGGCAATTCAATTGTTCAATTAAAGCAATTCAATTGTTCAATTGAAGACAAAAACGAATAAACAAAGGTGGCACAAAAAGTGATACGCAAAAGTGTAATGCTGTATATATATACTGTATAGCTTTTGATATAGCCAAAATGGCTAGTACATGCATATCAAAGCTAAATATGTTAAAAGTATCACCGGCCACGCGAAGCACTACATGATTCCCACACAAAATTAGTAGCAAAATGATAATGCCTTAAAACTATACAAAATCATAAAAGAAACCTAACCACCTCACCGCTCAGGGTGTGTGGGTCCTAATCATTACGTCATCGTCACAGATCCAAAGAGTCACGCAGCACTGTGCCTGATCCCTCCGAACGTGAGCACACGGAAGACCCAGCGAGTCACATGATCTGCCAGAAGATGAGCAGACAAGTGGATCCAAAGTGGCCTCAAACAGCCAACCTCCTCGGTCCTCCGTGGCTTCGCCCGGGTAGGGCCAAGAACACACAACATCCATAATGGTACTTACTAGCCTTCGAAATGACGTGTATGTGCTCTGAGAATGATGCCGAGTAAGATGGGCTGTGAGTATCACCGGCGCACTGGATGTAGAAATGGAGGAGGAGTATGGAGGGACATATGCAGTCGACTTTCCAATTCTGGCTCGGGGGCTCGACCGTCTGGTCTCTATGGGAGTCCTCGCCACCGATCCGTGCACTCCTCCCCTGGGCCCCGCCGGGCCGAGGAGAAAAGATACCGGGCATGACCATCGCCTCTCCATCGACAGTGACTCTCGCAGGGCAATCGAACTCTCCTTCTATCCGGCTCCGTTGGAAAGCCCAGTGCTCAGAACTCCGCATAATAGTTCCGAAGACAAGAAGTGGAAGACTCTCAAGACGAATCCAAGCCCCCACTGGACCTATCCTCGAAGTGCATTAGTGGAGGTGTCATCACCGGGCCAGAGCATCAAACCAATATCCCTCTGACATCCTATAAAGCGCCTCTAAGATGTCCCCCTACGGGCCAGACAAAAGAAGGCCGCAGCCGGAAAAGGCCGGTCCCTAATAGGTGATCGAACAAGAGCATATTATGAGGCGAGAGCCGCTCCCGGCGAGAGTACCGTCCCTTACTGCAGTTCGAGCTGCCGTAACGCCTGGCCCCCAGGAAAGGTGTATAGTACATGTAATCAGGTAGTGGGCGTATACGAAAGCAATTCGCGTGCCATTATAATAGTTTCTGGGAGTTGTTATTAATGATAAAAAATTACAGTAACCCTGAAAATTTGAGGTACTAGTACAAGGGTAAAGTGGTAAATTCCAAAAAGATATAAAGGGTATAATTCGAGAAGATAAGATGCCAAAATGAAAATAATACAAGTTGATATCAAATATTTAAAAGACGAGACCAAAATTTAATCAAAGTAGAGATGCATTATTATACAAATAACAAGAGTTGATGTGCAAATATTAAAGAGATGAGGATTTAGTTGCAATTAATGAAAAGTTGATATTATAATAATGGGAAAAACAAAAGCCAAAATTCATTTGGTCTCCAAAGTTAGGGCTCACGTAGGAGAAGAGAAGAAGAGCAAGGAAGAGAAGAGGAAGAAGAAGGAGGAGGAGAAGTCTAAAGATCATGTATGGTTTTGTCTTGTGGGATCATATGTGTATATTGGATTCTTAAGCTTCTGTATGGAGAATAGATGCTCCTTTGGTCTAGGTTGGGCAAAGATCACACAAACCTTAGGAATTGTTGGGGTTAAGAGATTAAACCCCAATCGGGAGAAAATAACCATGGAATCCTCTTATTTATGTGGTTTTAGTAAAGAATTGAGGACTTTAGGTAGAGTTCTTGCATTTTCACCTAGGTTTTTGTGGTTTGAAGTTCCAAATCACCAATTCAAGTGTTGTGAAGTTGGTTTGATGAATTCCATGTTGGTTTTGATGAATTGCTGTAAAGAGAATGTTAGGTTTTTAAAGGAAATTCTGTCAAAATTTGGTAAAATCCACTGTTTTTGCTTTGGTTATATAGATTAAGTTATAATCATCCAAAATGAATTGATCTTGAATTGGTAAAGAACCATAAGAGATAGGGACAAATGTATAGAAGGAACTAAGAGCAAATTGTAGCTCTAAGGCTCCTAAATACGACTGAAAGGTGAGCTCGTGTACCTCACTGATTTTGCTCTTGTTTTGGGCATGGTTGTAGTGTTTTGGCCATATGGAGTTTCACCTATCCAAATTGGAGTGATTCAAAATTTGCATATAGATATCTAGGGTAATAAGTTACTGAAGGAAGTGCATGCAAATTTTAAGCCAAAAGTGCCTAGAAAAATTTTTCAAAGTGGAGCTATGTGTGATCTGCCTGCCAAATTGAGCCATTCAGATGTAAAATACACACTTGAGTTTTGGTGATCCAAATTGGGTGATTCCACTGAGAAGAAACCTAGAATCACAGATTCAAATGAGTGAAGTTAAACCATTTTACCTCTATGAGCAGATCCTAGAAATCAAGGATACAGTAGATGATTCAGTGAGTTTGAATCAAAAAACATGCTGTAAATTTCAGGTTATGGTTGAGGGCCTTAGAGATGAATTTTCATTGAAATTTTAAAGTAGATGTTTATTGATATATAAAGGATTGATTTGATATGGAGGTTCATAATTTTTGAAGACCTTTAACAATTTTTGGGTAATAAAGTCTGATATAGAGTATTGTTGGAAAAAGGTTACCAAAATGAGTGGTTTTTGTTAGGTTTTTTTTAGTGCTCAAGGTAAATTGTTAATTTAATTTTATATGAATGTTGTAAATCTAAAGTGACTTTATGTAAGTACGTTAAGTTTATACGCCATACGTAGGTGGATTAATAATGCTGCCGTATCTGCCTCGAGTATGTAGGCTAAAAAGCAAAGGAGGCAAAGTAGTGGATTTAGTGCCTAAGGTCGGAAACAAAGAGGTGAGTGTTCTAAACTCATTTTCCAAATACTAGTGTATTATTATTATTATTATAAACTGTTTTGAGACCTGGTATTTCATGGTTTCAGTTTAAACCATCTTCGTTACAAGTGGGTGAATGGTTTTTTGAATAATTAAACCATTTTTCAAGCAAGCAAGCAAAATGGTTTGAAGAAAAACCATTTGAAAAGTGGCAAATGGTTTCTAAATTGTAAACCATCTTTCGTTAAAAGTGAAGTAAGAAAATGGGTTTTAATAATTAAAACCATTTTTCATAGCAAGCAAATGGTTTTAAATTGTAAACCATTTTTTCAAAAGAGTAAGCAAGCAAGCAAGCAAGCAAAGAATGTTTGTGAAAATGTGCCTTCCCTAGTTCTGCAAGAAAACCTGGCCGAGGTATTCCGTACGTGCACCTGGTGTTAGGATCTCATACATGACGTTTAGCCGCCTCGGCTCAAGAAACGAGACATACATCATGCATTTAAAGGAGAACAAGGGCGACGTGACAGAGTATATAAGGTTATGAGCTCTAACTAAATTATGGTGATGGCGACCTGTGTCAATTCCACCATATTCACGCCCAAAGGTGATGCGACCTGTGTCCTTCCACCCGCACTACCCAGCCCCGTGTTCACTAGGCACAAGAAGCAAAATAGCCTCTAGTGGTTGATGTTTTATAAGCATAATATACGTTTGAAAAATCAACCATTGGTTCCTTGGCCGCCTGTGCTTCCTGAGAGTTTTAAAAGTGCCCGCTGAGCCTGTGCTCCCGCTTTATTTTCAAAGAACGCACAGCCTCAGTTCTGCTTTTATGAAAAAGTTTTGAGAAACTTTAAAGCAAAAGGTTTTGTGAAAGGTTTTAAGAAACTTTTCAAACAAGATAAAGAAAGTAAGGAAGAGGCTCTGAGAAGTTTTATAAACTTCTAAGCAAGCAAACAATAAGAGTTTTATAAGCTTTTAAAGAAAAGCAAAGCAAGCAAGTAAAGAAAAGTTTTAGAAACTTTAAAAGGCAAGTACAAAAGCAAGCAAGTAAAGAAAAGTTTTAGAAAACTAGAAAAGCAAAGAAAAGCCGGAAAATAATTGTAAAAGAGAGTTTTACATTTTTTGAGATGTTTCTCCTAGCAAACGCGCTTTATAAGTATACACTCAATGAAAGCCTGCTTAGCTCATTATTTTCCATTTTAAAACTATTTTCAGTAATGTAACAAAGACGCCTGGAGCATAATAGTAGTTTGTCCCGACATTGTACAAGCTTTCGAAAAGAATATTATGTAAGAAAATTATTTTGAATATGTACATAATGGAACATATGTATGTGTACATAGAGGTAGTTTCATGGTGGAGAATGTGTTGGCAAGGCCGGTTGCCATATTTTTGGATATGGTAAGGTAAATCGATAAGGCGTGACTGGGGACATGTCCTACATGCAGCTTGTTATGTCGCCGAAATTTTATAAATCATAATGAAAAAGAAAATTTGACAGGAGGCCTTAGCAAGCAACACGGCTCGTCTCACAGGAGTTTCTAGTCGTTAGGAGGTAACTACCGGGATTGCGGAGGAGCCAAGACGCCGCCACCGGGAAGCTGACGGGGTGTGTCACCGGCGACCATCTCTCTCCCTCGAGCCTGGCGAGGCCGCCCCTATAACCTCCGAATTGGCATGCACCGCCTCGCAGCCCACCGCCGAAATGTCCCCGCCGGCCTCAAGACTCCGGGCGATCGTCACAGAAACTAAGCTCGAGCGACTAGGTGCTCCCCGAGGTCATCGAATGGTAGAACCCGCAAAACCACCCTGGGTAATAAACCCCCTGTCATGAAAGCCGCGCCAGGGAGTAGTTCTCGATCACGCACGAGTCCCCGAACTGATCGCCATCAACGCCGGACGTCGTGAATACAGACCGGAAATCTCTCGAACGGCGACGCTCCTCTGAATGCGCGCCCGACAGAACAAACTTTTCCCAATCCCGGAGGCAGCGATATAATCGAGGCGGCAGGTGTTCTCCCGCTTTTGACGTAGTCGGAGACTACCGAGGTCCCGGATGAAGATGACTTCCACCGGCCCGGCACGGCCCGCTGAGGGCCGGTGCCTTCCAGACTCAGCCGAGGCACGGTGACGGCCCGGTCCCATCCGGCCCCGTATTCCCTCTCTCTGCACCCCGAGGCTCACCGGGATCGCTGACCGGAGCCGCATGGTCTGGAACCGGAGCCGAACTCCGGCTCGCTTCCTCTCGCCCGTACCGGGACCCGACCCGAGGTCAAGGCGACCCACTTCAGGCGAACTATGGGCCTATAGTCCGTAAAGGACATCGGGCGTGGCCTCCGACCAAATGGAACAAGGGCTCATCGCCGCGAACTCGAATCTGTGATCAGAGTACGCTTACTCATGTCAAAAGGGAGACAGTGGTCACTACGAATTGCAGGGAAGCATGGTGGTCGATGCCATGCACAGAGTAGCAGACAAGGCTCAAGAAGGCAAAGGACTCAGAGGTTGCAGGCTCACGCAGGCGTACGGGTACGCGGCGGCAGCAGCAGTGTGGAAGGGCTTGGTGAATGGACGGCAAGTACGGCAGAATAAGCAGTCAGGAATCACTGAGCAGCCGTGGCTCACATTAAGGGCTACGGCTGTCGATCTCAAGATCGGAGGGAAGCAAGACAGCGCGGTGGTGCTTCCTCCCCGCCTTCATTTTATAAAGCATTAGGCACCAAGAGCCACCGCACGCTCACTATAGTAGCGAAATCCGTCAGTCATAGATTGAATTTTTCGCATTAAACAAAATAATACTAAATAAAAATTAAAATTATTATATAATATATATCGACTAAATTAACATTTTCAAAAATAAAATAAAATATATACACAAACAAATTGCTCAAGAGGGAAAACCGTCAACAGAGAAAGTTTCAAAAATAGAAAGTTACTAAAAATAGAAACTATTAAAATCGACCAAATTAACAATAAAAGCAAAAATTAATAGCCGTAATCACTCTGTGAGACCAAATCAGCCTAATTTTACCAATTGCTCAAGGAGGGTCAAGGAGGAGTATCTCCTCAACCCCCAGCACCCGAGCCGATTCCTGCGGTCGGATGTCCCATTGTCGACTCGGGTTCTCACCGATTGACCTGAACTGAGTAATTTGCCCCGCAGTGGCTACTGATAGCAATACCAAAACCTCTTCTTCACTCAAGCTGACTATTCCTTGCAATTCCCGGACACTCGCCTCGCATGTCACCAATCAACCAACTCCCATCAATATTCGATTTTCATCTTCCGCAACTCATAGGTTTGTTGTTCAAAATGGAATATGTTCAGCTCCAAGGTCATGCTCAAATAGTTGCATGACTCATTCCTGGCATTGATGATCGTATCATGTACTTAAATGCACTTCCTAGGATAATCGGCACTACGATCGCTCGCTTAATCGGGCCTGTCAAGCACCACAGCCCACCGGATAAGAATCGTCACTTCACCAAGACATCCTCAACTATCCCCGATCTTTACCAAATCTAACGCCAATGATAATGTGATGTTGGTAGGGTTTAAGTTCACCCAAACCTAACTGCCATATGTGAGTACGGCAAAGAGGTCTCAATCGGCTCCTAACCCAGCGCTGATTTGTTCACACAAGTCCCACCAATATTTACTGAAATTGTGGGGGATCCTGGATCCTTGTATTTGACTGGATTCTTGCTTTGGATTATGGCACTGACTTGTTCAGTAAGAAAGGCCTTTTTCTCAATGCCTAATCCTTTCTTGATTGTACAAAGATCCTTCAAAACTCAGACAGCTCGAATCCTGTTCGATGATGTCTAAAAGAGGTATGTTAACCTTCACCCGCCTTAGACTTCTAGATGCCCGCTTGCCGAGATGCCTTTTCTGCTTCTAAGTGCCTGTGAAATCTGGAGGCATGCTATGTTTCATTGAGTCCTCTTTAAGAAAAAAATGTGTTCGCTCCATTTCTACTTCTTTCCCGGTTTCCCAATTGTGTTTCGCATTGGTTGATCAACCTCTTTCCACTCCCGAGTGATTATAGCCTCACCTCATCCATTCCTAAATTGCCGGATGACCTACCTCATGGATTCCTTAGGTTTGGCACTGCTGGGCGGAACCTTCCTTTCCTGTACCTCCAACAACTTGTTAATTCGCATCAGTGACGCAGTTGTCAATTTTCTTCGTTAAGATCGCTTCTCTCAAGCCCATCTATTCTCTTGTTCAAGCAGTTTCTATTAAGACAATCCTTGTGCCAAGCTTGCACATTGATCCCTTTTTGTTCTTCCACAAAATTACCCACCACCTTACTCAAATTTAAAATGGCTTGCTCTGTTCGGAGATGAGGACAGGTGGTTTCGGGTTGAGATTGGGAACCAAATTGTAGTTTGGCACTGGGGCAATATAGGCGTGGGATTGCTTCAAGAGAGGTTAGGGTGATTCTCCAATTGGAATTGTAGGTATTACCATATCGGGCATTAGGTCGTGGGTGGCTTATATCAATTTACAACATTTGCATGCTCGACATCAAATCCTTCATTGATGGAGCACTCGCATCATGTTCTCCCCGATTACCGGGTTGGAACCGGTGAATGGGTTGGCTCGCGCAGTGTTTTCTGGCCATCGTGATGCACTTCATGGAGCCTTTTCCTTCAAGCTCCTCCACTTTCCTACCTAGGGTCGAGATTTTTGCCTTCATCTCTATGTCCTCCGAAAGTGTAAAATTCCTCCCTTTCGTAAATGAGGGCCTCATTTTTTCCATTTCCTCTCAAAGTTTGGCTCATCCCAACCCCAGTTTCAATCCACATAATTTAAAAATCCATGGCTTCATCAGATGCTTGCTCGTAAAATCTCCCCACACACGTGTTTCCAATAATCAAGCTTACGGCAGTGAGACATACCACCATGTATGGCTTACCAAAGATCCATGTATCAACCCATGGTGTGGGCATGCTCGATAGTTCCATGAATCTCTCCCCAAAGAATCGGTAGAACCTCTCACCATCTGAGCCGCAAAGGTGTAAATTTGTCTCTTCAAATCATGGTCTTATGAGCACCGGCAGCAACCTTCAAAATTCGCCCGCAACTCTCTCCCTAATTTCTTATGGTTCCCAGCTCCCGCTGAGTCGAGCCACCCGGCCTTGTCCTTTAGGGTCACTGAAATGCTTTCTCACTTTAGGGCAAATCCATGCTTCAATCATACCTTCAAAGGTAGTGCAAACCTCCTCAAAATCCCTTATATGTGTGTATGGATTTTCATTCTCCATACCATGATATGGGAGTAGGGGTACTCAAATAGGGCCTCACTCCGCCACATCTTCGCCAGAGGTATGATGCAGAAGGGGCACTCCAATCAGGAGGTGTAAGGGGGAACCTCATCGACCTATATGCAAATGGGATCTCATCAGTACTGGTCGACTCATTGCCTCGCAGTGGATCCATTCCGTCAATTGGCACACTGATGTCACTGCCTTGTTCAATTGGTGCACTGATTCTATGCAATCTACCTGATGTCTCTCTTTCCCAGTGGTGCATAAACACCTGTTACACAACTGAGACACAACAAAGAGCACAATCCAACTTGCAAAAAGGTTAGGGTTAGTTAAAATAAAAACTGACGGTATGAAAACAAAACAAAAACAGTGTAGTTACTGCAAAGTGATGAAAACTTTGCGCCACAAAGAATCGGGATACAAAGGATTAAAGGTCACCTTCTACTTGTAATGAGGATTACAAGTACACTTCAACTCATCAAACGTGAGTTCGCACCATCCCCAAGAACGGCACCAATTGATTCGTGCTACGCAGGTGAGCCGGAATCAACAAAATTCTATATCCTTAGTTCCTCCTAACGCCGTAGTCAAGCCACTCACACTCGCCGCCCAACACGGGATGGTTTCTTCATCCTTGAATTGACTCGGCATAAGTGTTTAAAATGTGTGAGGCTTTTAGTTTGATTTTTGAATTTGTTTTAAAAATGTATTGCTGTTATCAATAACTATAAAAATTGAAAGTGAAGTGTGAAATGGTAACCTTGAAGGTTTAGGTCACCAGCTTGATAACATGGGGCAAACAAGTGTCCTCGGGTCATATCCTCGCATTATGGCAAGCAACCTATAGTCCAAGCCATAACCCGACTTGCTTAATCTAGGAAACCTAACTTAAACTAATTCTATTCGAGTCAACATGTGCAACATGCATCCATAGCCCCCTTTCAGTTTAAAACCCTAACACTCAACCTCATTTCAGTGGCTCGTAAAGGCCATCTAAAGAATAACAAGCAGACGAGCAATAAGTATGCACTGTACCCCAAAGCATGGTGTGACACAAGGTAATGACATCAAATGATATTCAACCCTAGTTTGAAAGCTTGAGCCATAACATAAAGACTAGCATTTAAAACATGAGGACAACCTCCGCAACCGCCTCTAACCGTTAGCAACCCTCCTTCAAAGCTATGAGACTTAAAGCCAAGCATCTCTTGAGTTGTCATCCTCAAGAGGGGTGTTTGTAGCCTAGAAAATGAAAGAAAGAGGAGAGAGAAGAGAGAAAAGCAAACCCTAACTGAAAGCTGCGGGAGATATTTACATAAATGAAAAGTTGCCAAAAAGATCTCTTCCAAGTTGCTTAGGGTTACAAAACCATGGGGGTTTATATAGACCACCCAATGTATGAAAATACAATAAAGCCTAAAGTTTTGGCTATATTAAAGTGACAGAAGGTATTAAAACTAAAATCTAGGGTCAGTTTGGCATTAATTAATACAAAATTAATAGTATAAGTGAATTTCATGATGCAGATAATTTCGCTTAGGTAGCTAAAATTTCGCTTAGTTTAGCGAAATTTCGCTAGCCTAGCGAAATCGACAGAGATAGCGAACACAAAATTTCGCTTATGCACAATAATTTCGCTTAGTTAGCGAAATTTCGCTAGCCTAGCTTAAATATTTTAGAGATAGCAAACCGAAGAATTTCGCTAGGCACAAGCAGGTTTTTCGCTACAGCGTAAATTCCTCAAGTAGTTTCCAGCGAAATTTCTCAATTTCGCTACGATTGCAAAATTTTCGCCATGATTGCGAAATTTTCGCAATCCTAGCGAAACCGGGGTTGGCTAGGCACGTTGTTTTCACATATAAATTTCGCTAGCCTAGCGAAATCTCTCAATTTCTCTAGGATTGCGCAATTTTCACAGGACATAAAATTTCGCAATCCCAAATAAATTTTCAATCATAGCGAAATTTCCTGGGTTTGCATACTGCCTGTTGCACACTGCATCCTCTACGCATCCATTTTTCATCACCTTGCCATCATTCCTTCATTGAATTTGATATGTTTGATGGCTAATAAATGGGGTTCAATCTTCATGGTTCAAGACATATCTCGGCATGTCAACTCCCAAGGTATGCAAAACCTCGCAAAATAACCAAAAATAACCTCGAAACTAAGATAAGATACGGGCAGACCCGAACACTTTCAATTGGCTTTAATCGACATGATTAGTGCGCAAAGCACTCAAAACCCATCTCAATAGGGACTGGGGCTAGCACTTTTTTGGGTAATTAATCATTTGTTTAAGTGTATTTACAATGTTTGAGTTGAATGAGGCCGTAAGGGGCCGTTTGATCGGTTCCAAAGCTTGGAAACCGAGGTGGAAATTTGGGGCCCATGTGACAGTCCAGGATCGCCCACCGCCGACGGTTGCTAGTTTGTGCATTTATTTTTAAATGTATGCTTTGATGGGCGAGGGCCTAATTGGCCGAGAAATCTCAGTTCAGCGAACCGATGATTTGATGAGTGACACGAAAATCAAATTTGCAAATAATGTGTTTGGTCGGTAATTCAACTTGTTACTGTGTTTGATCATTAGCCCACATGATTAATTTTTGATGTAATTGATGGTGAAATTACATAACATGTTTGTGTGATTTAAATTAGGAATATATGTATATGATATATTTCCAGATGTTATATGAATTATCGAAATGGCATCACAATGCATTTCATATGCACTGGGGCACCCTAGAGAGATAGGAGTGAGTGCATGAGGTAGTTTCTTAAGAGAACTGTTTCGGAGGGTAGACTAATAAATGTAAAATATCAATCGTCGGAGTCGGCCCAATTGATAATATCGGAGGGTAGTCCATATAAAATATCAATCGTCAGAGTCGGCCCAATTGATATACATTGGAGGGTAGTCCACTAAATAAAACATCGAGACTCAGCCCACTACTTAGATCGGAGGGTTGACCACAATTAAAACAACAAATAACTATGTTTGAAACTAGTTTTCTACTACATGGCTTAGGCAGTGTGAGGGAGTCTGAGGACTCTGGTATGAGATAATCACTTAGACATCTCGAAGTAGATCATGCATTTGCTTGAATGTGTTTATTTCTGGGAGCACGGTATATGCACTCTAGGTGGAGAGAAGTCACTAGGTGATTCCACTACCGAGAATTAGCCTACTCCCGCCGAAAGGAACATATTTTCAGTACGTGGAGCGACGAGGAGACCCGCCGTCCTAGCGGCCGAGTTTTGAAGAAAAGCCGTATTTGCGGGCTTGGTTTATGATGTATGACATGTATTGTGAATTCTCTAATTTAATATATGGTCAGATAAGAGTAGAATTTGAACTCTTGAAACTATCGAGATAAGCTTGGATATATATATCAGGAAGAATATTGTAGTAATGGGCCCAAGAGGCCGTTTTTATCCATATTTCTATCAGATGATTGATATTGGGATAGATTTTTATCCGGGTCGTAGCCCCCGCACAGTGCTGAGATTCCCGGCCCGATTTTCGCGAGAACGTCTGTCACCCAACATTCACGAAGATTTCGCGGTCGACGGTAGTCAACGACCCCTGAATCAAGGCCACGCTGCTTATAATACTAACTTATTAATATAATTTATAGAATAATATCCTATTCTCTTACATCTTTTCTTTAAAGAAAATTAATTATTTTTAAAATAAATATATTTATAACTAAATAAATAATAAAAATGTATGATTGTTTAAGAATAAAAAAAATAAAGATATATTATTTATGACATCCCCTAAAGTAAATATATCAAATTTAAAAAGAAAACTTTTAAAATTTTATATACAAAATATTTTCGAAGTTTCGAGCTTTTCAAGTCGAGTTACGAGTCGTTTCTACGACTCTCGCACATTTTGAGTCGAGCTCACCGAGAATAGTGTTCACAAATACAATTTCGCATGTGAGCTACCTTGATGTGATGAAATGCGAAGTTACATAACATGATTGTGTGATTTAATTCTTATGTGAATATATGCAGGATTATATATTTGCATGTAAGTTATGTATCACGGAATTGACATCATGCATTCCATATGCACTGGGGCACCCTAGGATGATAGGAGTGAGTGCATGAGGTGGGTCTAGAAAGAATTGTAACACCTCGTCCCGGGAGAGTCTACAGTACATGACACTGTAGGGGTGTATAAGAGTACCATGTATCACATATTAGTATTTTGGAGACTAAAATATGAAAAGAAATTTGAACCCTGAATCTGCGGGTAATAAAACCAAGGCACAAATGGTCATTACAAATGGATATGAAATTAGAAACAAATTAGAGATGGCCATAGTAGAAATTGAATAAGTTACAATTGCAATAATTAAAAGAAGAGGGTTATTTGCAAATTAATGGAAAGTTAATTTAACAAAAGGAGAATTAAAAAACCAAAATGTCATTTTGGTCTTAAGGTCGCTCTAGCAAACTGTAAGTGATAAGAGAAGAGAGCAAGAAGAGGAAGAGAGAAGGAAGAAGAAGGAAGAGGAGAGGTCCAAAGATTAAGGTATGCCTTTGTCTTAGAATCAAGTGTGCTAGATTTCTAGGCTTGGGCATGGAGATTAGGTTCCTCTTGATCTAGGCTCTTGTGCAAAGAGCACATTAAGCTTTGAATTGTTGGGGTTATGTGAGTAAAACCCCACTGATGTAAAAGAAACTTGGAATCATCAAATTCATGATGTTGAAAGAATTGGTGGACCTTAGGTAGTGTTCTTGGATTTTCACCTAGCGTTTTGGGTTTTGAGTTTCCAAAACACCAATTCACATGTTGTGGAGTTGTTTTTAGACAAATTCCAAGCTGTTTTTGAGGTATTATGAATTATAGAAGCAGGAGGAATTGGCATCAAAAGTGGGAGAAATAACAAAACTGGCATTTCGTGTCTTCTACCTAAGATAATTGAGTTGTACTTGCATAAGCTTCATCATTTTTGGCCAAGTTGTACTGTAGAAGTTAAGTTGTACCGTACAACTTGTTCTGTTTTCTGTTCGACCAGGTGCTGTGATTTCCTCGGCCATAACTTCCTCATTTCTTATCCGATTTGAGTGATTCAAGTAGCTACGTAAAATAGACTTCAAGGAGAACAAAACTTAAGAAGTAGGAATCGTCAAATTATGATCCTAAGTGGCCTAAAAATTCACTCAAAGTGGGGTCATGTGCAAGAAAAATTCCTGCATCAGCTTTGGACATAGAGTAGTCCGGGTTGTTTCGAACGTAACTTGAGTTTTGGTGCTCCGAATTAGGTACCTGAAGTGAAATAGAACCCTTAGCACCTTAAATTTAAAAGAGTGAAGAGTGTGACTAAGTCTAGAAGTACGTTAAGTTATGCGATTAATTTATCGTCAGACATTAGTTTGAGTTGTAGGTTAAAGTAAAGGCGGAGGGTGTGGAACGGTGCCTATGTTAAGCAAGAAAAGAGGTGAGGTTCTAAACTCATTTTCCAAATACTAGTATTATTATTATTATAAATCATATTAATCGGTATTTCATGGTTTTGAATGCAAACCATTTTCAAGAAGCAAGGTTAAAGGCAAATGGTTTTGAGTTAAACCATTTTTGAAAAGCAAGCATTGGTTTTTAAATTGTAAAACCAATTTTTAAGCAAGCAAGCAAGGAAGTAAATGGTTTGTGAAAAGTTAAACCATTTTTCAAGCAAACAAGCAAGTAAGTAAATGGTTTTGAATAATTAAACCATTTTTCAAGCAAGCAAGCAAGTAAATGGTTTCAAAGTGTAAAACCATTTTACAAAGAGCAAGCAAGCAAGCAAGCAAAGAAAGTGTGAGAAAACAGGCCTTCCCTAGTTCTAAGCAAGCAAACCGGGTCAGTTGCATATTCCGCACGTGCACCCGTGGAGTCGTTGTCTCCATACATGCATTTTTAGTTTTTGCCTGGTCGGCAAACTTAGGACATACATCATGCATTTAAAGTAGACCGTCGCACGTACAGGAGTATATAAGGTTATGAGCTCTAACTAAATTATGGTGATGGCGACACGAGGTCAATTCCACCATATTTACCGGAAAAAGAAAAGAAAAGGCGACAAGTGACAAAGGTCCCACCGCATGGTTGAGCTAATGTGCTCCCGCAGGTTCACTAGGTAAAGTAAGCAAAATAGGGCCTCCATAAAGGGGTTGATGTTTTACAAACACGACATATAGATTTGAAAAATCAACCATTGGTTCCCTGGCCGCACAAAGCCTCTGAGATTTTAAAGCAAACGGCTGAGCCTGTGTCCCGTTTTTAGATTTTAAACGACGGCTGGAGCCAAGCTCCCGTGGGTTTTATTAAAGCAAACGGTTGAGCCCAGTTCTGCTTTTATGAAAAAGTTGTGAGAAACTTTAGCAAAGGTTTGTAAAGGTTTTAAGAAAATTTTCAAACAAGATAAAGCAAGTAAAGAAAGAGAAAGTATGAGAAGTTTTATAAACTTTCTACAAGCACAATAAGAGTTTTACAAGCTTTTAAAGAAAAGCAAATAAGCAATTAAGAAAGTATTAAAAGTTTTATATACTTTAAAAGGCAAAGATAAAAGCAAAGCTAGTTAAAGAAAGTTTTAGAAACTTTCAAGCAAGCAGCACAGAAAAGTTTTCCTGAAAATATTGTAAAAGAAAGTTTTACAAGCAGGTTTTCCTGAAAAGCAAAATCTTTATAAAAGTTATTACACTCACCGAGCTCGCTTAGCTCATTATTTCCATTTTAAAACTATTTTCCGTACAGTACGCAAGACGCCGAGCACAATAGGGATTGTTCCCCGACATCAATTTAAGTGTTTACACTATATTTTATAAGAACAACATACTTTGAATTTGTAATGGAACATATGTATGTACATAGAGTAGTTTTATGGGAATGTGTTGGTATGCTGGTTGCCATATTTTGGATATAGTGTAAATTTGATGTATACAGGATTTGGAATTTAGACTATGTACTGGTCATGTCGAAATTTTTTCCGTCGTTAAGATTTTACCAAATCCTAAGTTATAAATAAAAGAAAATTTTTCCTGTGAGGTTTAAGAAGCAATACTGCCGTCACAGGATTTCTAGTCGTTAGAGGCACCCGCTAGGGATTTCGTGGAGTACTTCCACGCCTGCCGCCGAAAGGGGGTGGGGGTGTGTCAAGAATGGTTTCAGAGGGTTGTCTAAAAATGATAATTATCGGAGGGTAGTCCATGCTAAAAATATCAATCGTCTGATCGCCCAATCGAGCATATTACATCGAAGGGTAGTCCATAAATAATATCAATCGTCGGAGACGGCCAAATTGATATATATATATATACATCGGAGGGTTGTCCACAAATAAACATAATAATTCTCATACGAGGCTTAGGAGAGTGTGAGGGAAATTGAGGACCCTGCACGAGATGATCAGCTAGACATTTAGCAGGATCATGCACTTTCTTGAATGTGTGTTTATTTTGAACATTGCATATGCACTTAGGGCGGAGAGTAGCCCACTTAGAGTGATTCCACTATCGAGCATTAGCTCACTCAGCGAGGGATATTATTTTACAGGCTGTGGGAGTGTGGCGAGGAGACGGCTTTCATCTAGAGATCAGCTTTAGAAGAAAAAGCAAGATTGTATTGGGTTATGATGTATGACATGTATTAGAATTCTAATTTAATATATGTGTTGTATAAGAGTAAAATTTGAACTCTTGAATAATGATATAGTTGGATATATATGTTTTATGAGTATTGTTCATATGGGCCCAAGTGGTCAGCTTTACTCATGCTATTGTTATATCATGTTCGGGACGCTTTATATGCGTGTTTTGTATTTAGGTAGAGCTCGATTTTTTTTTTTCTCCGATTATTTCCAAGTGTATATTTTGTCATTCAAAATCTATTTCGGGCGATAAATCAGCCAAAAAATCCGATTTTTGTTCCCTGGTCCTTAAGAATTTATTTCCAGGATCCATCGCCCTTAGAATCGAGAGGTCTCGATCAGAATGCCAGTGAGGAGAACTCGGGTACTGTAGGAGAGGAAAATGCAGATGAAGAAGATCCCTAAGATAGTTCTTCGTAGAAGATAAGCTTTGGAACATGAACAACAGAGTGAGAACGAGATTCAAAGTAGTAGAAGAAAGGAGTTTGAAAAAGTGTATTTCAAACTTAGAACTCATTTGAATTTATTGGTAAAATTATGGCTATTAAGAATAAGAATTAATTTGAAACGTTACGAATTAAATGCAAAATTAATTGTAATAATTAATGCGAAACGTTACGAATTAAATGAAAAATTGATTGTAATAATTAAACCCGTTACAGGATTAAATGCACATTTAGTTAGAATTTAACAAAATCAAACGGTTTTGTATTTATTATGCTTTTTATGATCTCGACCGCTTGATTTTAAATGCTCAAAAACTAAGGGTTTTATGTGTTTACATAAACAAAATTGATTGAGCAAAATCAAATTGCTTCGAGTTTATTCACGCATAGGAGAACAAATCCATTGATTTGCACTAAATCTGCCAGTCTCATTTCAGGCGTTTCCCTCTCTTTCTCTAATCTATGAGCAGTCTGAGAATGTTTTATATAAACTCAAAAATATTGTCTTTGTTCCATGGGACACAACTTTTTGTTTTTGTTTATTGAAAAACCTATTGTTTACAACAATAAGTTCCACTTCTATCCAATTGCAAATGAACTTTAGGAAATAAATAAGGAGACGATCAATATCAAAGAACAAAATCTCATGTTTTTGAATTTCTACTGCAACTTGGTGAGATATGTTGGGGAGGTGACACCATCACCAAGTATTTCAATGTCTCAAAAGGCTGATATGAGGATCTAGATAAATTTCTTCTTTTGTCTTAATATTGAATTTGATGAAGGAGAGGAGAATAATCGTCGACAACCTCTTCCTCCGATCATAGAGGTTTTTTCTGAAGTTAGGAGTTAGGAGGAGGAAATTCAACATTTTTATTTTATTTTTTGATAGGTAAAGGGTGTGTATATATATATATAGAGAGAGAGTCTAGAATCCCATACCATACCTTTCACTCACCCCATAGGAGTGCCATCCCCCACCATCTTCTTCGTACTAAGAGAGAGTGAGAGAGAAAGAGAGAGTCTAGAATCCCATACCATACCTTTCACTCACCTCGTAGGAGTGCCATCCCCCATCATCGTCTTCGTACTGTGAGAGAGAAAGAGAGCAAGAGAGAGAGAGTTTATTGGAGAAAGTCTAGAATCCCATAACATACCTTCACTCACCCTTACAGACGCCTATCGCCCATCATCTTCTTCGTACTTTTGACTAATGACTCGCTTTCCTCAAGGGCCTCGCTGCATCTGCATCGCAACTTCACTTGCACAAAAGGCTTGCTCATCATAAAGACACCTCACACTCAATTCTCCCTTTTTTCCCTCCAAACAACTATATTTTCCACCTACAAGGTGGTATCTACACAAGAGCCCATCATTCTACAAAAGATCCCTTAAAATCTTCTAAAGTTTATCGCACTTATTCGCATTCAAAAGAGCTATTATAGATGGGTAAATACTACATTTTCTTTATGGCTAGCTTCGACCTATTCCAAACTCCGCTAAAAATTTGAAAGAAGCCCCAAGCAATGGGAATGGATATGCTCCACCTAACACCCCAACCAGAAAAAGTCATCTAGTTTTACAACCCTTACAAAACACCATATTATCATCAACATAATAAATAAGTATCCGAACTAACACCACCCTTGCTCTTACTCCGCCACCCAGACAAGTAGCCACCACTTTTCGCCTCTTGTTCAAGAGGCAACTAAAAACTTCCATCACAATCACAAATAAATTAAGGAGAGAGGAGATCTCCTTATCTTAAACCTTTTTGGACTTTAAAAAAAACCGGATGGAGATCCATTCATTACATCAAAACTACTCTACCCATTTAATCCATCTCTCCCCAAAGCCCATCTTTTTAAACAGGAAAACAAGAAATTTAATTTAATATTGTCCGATCAATTGTTCGGGCTTTTCATTTGTTATAACCTCTCAAGATTTAGCCCTTAGCAGTAAGTGAAAGTACAACTTCACGCCTTCCGCAAGATTGTTGTTATTTCAACTAAGGCTTCGTTTTCTCATGTGAAAGATATTTTCTCCTTTCCTATGTTGAGCTTTTAATCTTAACAAAATTTCTTTATTTTCTATCAGAAAATGGTTAAATAATTTTCGCTTCACATTTATTTTTTTAATTGCCTCAGATTTCTTCAAAGGTCAGCGCTTTAACATGGCTCTCGGCACATCATTGGCTCTTCTCACGCATCCTTTGCACTGCATATGTATGTGACGCTTTATTTCCGATGGCAAGTTATTTTACAAGTGAGTTTTGGGTGATTTTCTTAAGTTTTATTTGAAACTAAAGGCTTCATTTGAAACTTGAAAGTACTAAAGAAAGAAAATATAAAAGAAAATAGAGAGGAAAAGTGGAAGGAGCAAATTGAGAAAAATAAAATATAGGTTTAAACTTAAAATATTAATTCTATATGTTAATCTAACTCATTTTATTTGTTTCATTTATTAAATAAGGACCAAAAAATTTTAAAAATATGTAAAATTTTTGAGAAATTTTGGATTATATTTGATTTTATTTTTATGGCTTTCCACTGGTGCAACCAAACATGATAAATCATTTCTAGTTATTTTTTTTTTCTTTCCCTAGTACTTTTTGGATTCCAAAGGTCTTGTCAGAACCCTAAAGTACTAAAAAAGAAAATAGAGCGGAAAAGTGGGAGGAAAGAAAAATTTGAGGAAAATAAAATATAAGCTAAACTAAAATATTAATTTATTCAAACTCAAAATATGTAAAATTTTGAGAAAATTTTATTATATTTGATTTTCTTTTATATTTTTCTCTATAGAAACCAAACATGAGAAATCATTTTCTTTAGTAATTTTTTTTCCTTTTCCTAGTATTTTCTCGAGTTCTAAACATAGTAAAAATATATTTAAACTTAATAAATTAATTTATATGTTTATTCAAACCCTTTATTTGTTTCTCTCTAATATATGATGACTGAGAAATTAAAAATATGTAAAATTTTGATTACATTTGATTTTCTTTAATATTTCCATCCCGAAACCAAACATAAAAATCAATGTCCATGGTTTTTTTTCTTCCCTAGTACTTTCCGCCCAGCGGTGCCTAAATGTTTGTGGTCTAACCAGAGAAGTCGGATTGTTTTGATCAGGTACAACTCCGAAATCAAGTTTCAGAAGGAATGGTGGGAAAGAAACCGATAAGAAATCGAACGCCAATGACCGCAGACTTCCGCTGTATCGAACTGATCACGCTAAAATTTATCGTCAAGGGCCATTCAGGTGCATGCTCAGTTATTAGTTGTCATTTGTTTTTCGATCTTTCGCACCATCTTCATCTTCCTAGGAGGAGACAGACTAATGGCTTAATGCCATAATTTTCCTCACTTTCGAGTTTTTAATCTGTGAATAAAAACATTCTGTAACAATTGTTTGGAAAATGCAATTTTGTTTTTAGTATGTAGGATTACTAAGATAATTGATTTAAACAAAATATGGGGCGTTTTAAATGCAAAAATAAGTGCTATTGGTAGTCACTCTCTGACAATGATAGATAGATTGCATTGGTTTCCATTCAACGTTATACGTTTCATTAGTCTCATGGGACTATCCATTAAAAATTTCATCTTGGGGATAGTTAAATACTGCCCGATCCATCTTTGTCTTCTAGTTTGTGTTTCTATCTCCTACTTGGGATTTGTGTGGTCTGAGCTAGTCATGATCTAGTGAAGTAGGCTAATTATAATACTGGTTAGAGCTTTACTATTTTAATAATTGATTCGAACTTGGTGATAGTTCAAGCCTATAAATCCCATGTCTTCTTGTTTTGTGTGTTTGTGGCTCGTATTAGAAGTGTAATGGAGTCAAGCTATTCATGACTATTAAGAACTTCACTCATAGAATACTCAGTGAATCGGGTTGGCGAGTCAGAGGCTCGTGTAGCTTTAGTAGCACAATGGGATTCAAGTTCGAAATGTCACAATACCAACTCAAATTTGCTTTCGCGAGCTCCAATTGAGTTTACCATTTACTAATCCAAAATTCGAGCAGAGACAGTCAATTTGAATCGGGTTGCCAAAGTCTAAATCAAGTAGTTCGAGTAGTATCATTAGTCGAGTTAGAGTATCTGTCTTCGACTCAGTAATTATGTGACTAATCAAGTTTTATTATTTATTAATCGAGATCAAGTCGAGTTTGAATATATAATTATTTATTAATTTTTTAATTACTTTGGGTTTTATCAGGTTGTGTTGGTAGTTCGACTATTTTCTGATTCAAGTTTGAACATCTAAAAAAGTTCAATCGAGTTAGAGTTCGAGTTTTTAATTGGTCGATTTCGAATATAATTATTTAAACTTTTAATTAATTCAAGCTTTATCGAGTTCGAGGTAAGCTTGTCTATTTCATGGTGAGTTTGAGACATTTGAAAAAAAAAAAAAAAAGCGATCTAGTTAAGTGGGGTTTTGAGCTTTGAGTTTTTAATCAAATCGAGTTCGAACTTGGTTTTGTATCGACTTCAACTCGATTACACCCTACTCGTACTCTATGGTTAATTGTCTTTGCATAAAATTTTTTTGTGCCAGATTTTAAGCCTTCAGAAGGGAGTCATTGTGCTTCTTGATTTTCTTGAATCAAGTTTCTTGGGGATTTAATGGTGAGCGTAGTGCTATAAACATTAGTATGTTTTTAGCAAAGGGTCTAAGGTCGACTGTCTTTTTTTTTACTTTGTTTTTCTTAAAAATCAACTTTTTAATTTTATCAAAAATTTAAAATAATAAATTTTAAATAAATTTGTTATTTTATTAATTATGAATGAATGATATTTGTATATTATATAGTTTTTCTTAATAGAAAAAGTATTAACATTAACAAAAATTCAAAAAATCAAAATATTTTGGCTTTTTTATTCAACAAATAGTTTTAAAATTTACGTAATAAGTCATAAATTTTTAAAAACAAACATGATAAGCTAAAAGTCAAAAAATCAAATGTCACCTAAGTTTTGACACTAATCACGAAATGGGAGAGTTTTTAGCTTTCTTTATTTTACTTCAATCGATGTTTTGAAAACTAAAGAGACGGGTGATTAGGCAGAAAATTATCAGTTCTGGTTAGAACCAAACCAATGATAAATTGTGATGAACTAGATTAAAATCGAGATCCCGAAAAGATCATTTATCGATGGTTCGATTGGATTAGCCGATTACGATAGATTTAAAACTTCAATTATTTTATGATATCGGCGAAACTAGGAAAAAAGCGAAAATTTCTCTTTTTTTTATTTTATTTTTTGAATTTTGTTTTATCATTTAACCTTTTTGATAAGATAAATCTCTTCCTTTTCTTTATTAGATTATGACATTGCGAGGAAGAATCAATTTCTCCTTTGTTTTATTTTTCTTTGTTGGGGAATTGGAATAAAATAGCCTTATAAATATCATTTGGGCAAGTTGTAGTGCAAAATTAGTACACCCCAAAATAAGACTTTAATAATTAAACTTAAAATCTATGTTGTTTAACAACTCTTGCCCCTGGCACAAATCGAACATGTAGGTGAGATGGTTGGGGATCTCTCCTATCTAAACCGGAGGTCTCGAAAGTTCGAGTCTTGAGAATACAAGCGTGTTACGTGATGAGTTTATCTCCCTTGTGGTCTATCCTGACTCAAATAAGAATTAGTTTGGGTGTGGTATGACTTAAAGGTGTTATTCGTGTGTGCACAGACCCGCTCAAAACACCTCATGACAAAAAAAAAAAAATAACAACTCTTGCCTAATAAATGGGTCTCATTGTTATTTGTTGATTTGTAGCATTGTTGTAGGCCACATCGGTTTTGGGTATGGATGGCAATTTTTTTGAATCCGATGCCCATTTCGAATGAAGGAGGATATAGAAAGAGCGCAGACTCAATTAAATATTACGATAATTGGGTTTGAGTTTTAGATTCGAGGATGGGGAAGGGTATGTGATGAGTAGTATATCTGCCCGTCTCATCCTACGGCTTTTAAGAACACCATTAAATATATAATATATAAATATTATAAATATTTATTTATTGTAAAAAGCTTGTAGAGTAAAAACAAGTAGATTTAACATTTTATTTGACTCTTCTTTTTTAATTGATCACAATAATTCTTATTACTATTATACGACAAATAATTTGTAATATTTATGATTTTCTAAAATAATAATATTTTAGGTCACATATCCTAGTTCATTGGAAGAGCATTCAAAGTTGAAAAATGAAGAACATCAAAAGGAGAGGGAGGGATCAGTGTCGATGATGACAGTTTTACTCTCTCTCTCTCTTCTCTCTCTCTTCTCTCTCTCTACTACTCTCTGCTCTATATATATATATATATATTGAGGGAATATAAAAAACCAATGTGAAAGGAAGAAAAAAAAGGGGGGAAAAAGGGAGAGAAATTTTGTAAGTTTCTTATTATTTATATTTTAAAATTTCATTGAAATATTATGTAAGGGCCCCACCCACAGCTGCTAGGCGAGGGTGGTCAGCTCCTGTTGCTCACTAGGCTGCGCGGGGTTCTTCAGCGCATAAAGTGGTACCCGAGCACTTGGAGGCAGTGAGGCAGATAAGATTCGAGGTAGTTCCCACAAAGCCCGGGCTAGTAGCTCGGTTAGTGGTGAAACCTCAGGCAAAGTATCTAACTCATGGTCGAGTGCGCTGCGGAGCGGCCTTCCACAATGACAGAGTAACTGTGATGGTCCACCTATCGGAGAATGAGCGAAAAATCATTCTGGCGCCTTATATCACGGTCCTCGCCCCGGCTTGTTTCAGACGGAGGGTTGGTGTCGATTCACGAAGGCTATACTAACTCACGGGGTTTCTTTACGCCTCAGTGGGCTCAGAACACGGACCATGAGCTTAGATACCCGTGGGGTAGTTTCAACTACCAGCGCGTGGCAGCCCAAAACCGGGGTCGCCGACTACCACGTCAACCGCGGAATACAAGTGAGTCGAGGTTGGCGCCGCTAGAAAATGAGCGGGAGTCTCCTTTGTACGGGAGCTCTGCAGATAAAACCTGTAAATAATACGTTTACTGTGTCTGACAGTCAAATATCTTGATATAAGTCTTAACATAAGTAAAAATCTTGCTCTTAGGCTCATAAGTCTAATATATCAAAACAATATCTATATATTCCAATTATCTCCCAATAATTCAATAGTTGATTACACTTTTATTTATACAAACATATATTAAAACCTACAATTCTAATACATGTTATGTCCCAAAACCATCAAACCACAGGCAGAAGCTGGCAAAATCAACCTCAAAATGTTTGTCTCTCGCTCTCACGTACCTAAAAAAATAAAGGGGTCCCACGGCGAGTGAAACTAAAGTTTGAGTAGGAGAATCGCCACAGTGGGCTCTCACCACCTAAGTGCGGGTGCAATGCTCCAAAGTAGCAACGCCTCAAGTAAATACATGATCCTGCTTGAATGTCTACGCAGTCACCACCGTGTCACGAGTCCTCACCGACTCACTCACACTTGCCTAAGCCATGTATGAAAATAATCATTTTCAAAACAAAACCCGTTGTTCTGAAAATACACCCCTGCAAAAATGTTGGGTAAAATAATGGACTACCTCGAGGTGAATTGGTTGGTGACTTTCAACTTGATCCCTCATGGTCCTCATCGAAATGTCATTGGCCCGTCTCCCGACCGATTCTGGGAATATCATCTGTGAAATTCCTTCGCGAAACATGCCAGTTTTACAAAATCCATGTCGTATACTATTCTAGGATTACTCGATGCATATGAAAATGCGATATGCCATTTCAAAATCCCATTTACACAATATGTCAATATGCATGTATTTTCAATCAATACAATTACAGTAATTGACATCAATCATCATGACTTAGCTCGATTAGGCTTAAAATCATAATAATCACCAATGACTTCACGACTGAATTAATTCCATATAATTCGTCATTGTGTTAACACCTCAAACATTAACCCTAATACTTCTTTGATAAACCGACTCTCCAATAAATTTCTACACATACCAAAGCCATTCAATTCACAATTTCAATGCCAAAACACATGTGGACCTTTATGGCCATTTCACCTGAGCAGGAATTTGTTTTTAACGAGTCAGAAATAATGATGGGCATCCACGAAGCGACCACTTGTCGATCTCGGTTTCACTTTTTGGAACCGAATACCTATTTCTATCTTATAAACACCAAGCGAGAAATTTAATGCATAAATTCCATCATTGGCCATAACGGTTTCTAGACATCGCAGACGACCAAAAATCTCCAAAAATTCCTGGTCGGTCCATGTTTAAAAAAAAGATAGATCTGACCATTCCGGCCTTTTTTCCATGTACAAATACATGATTTAAGCCAATAATTCTGGAATTAAAGAACCCGAGCAATACAATTACAGTGATCCCTGACGACTGACAATTCTCTATAAAAAAATTCCAACAATTCGGTCCCATGTTTTGGGGCCAGATCTATAACCTCTGACTATCAAACTAACAAACATCGAAAAAACCCTTAAAAATGGGAATAAAGCATGAGTGAGAAAATCCTACCCTCTTGGGTTGGTTGTCAAAAAACTCTAGACCGGTCCGTGCGTGCTTTGCTCCGCGTAGAGGCGTTTTCCCTTCTGCTTTCAGTCCGAAATCCAGCGGTCAGATCGGCGTGTATTTCTAGAGAGAAATTGAATCTCTCTCTCTAGAATCACCATTTTTGGTCTCCTCACGCCTCTTTGCATCTCCACAGGAAACCAATTACGTTTTGCCTTTGTTTAAGTGGAGAAGATGATGTCTTCTTCTCAAATTACAGTTGCCCTCATTTAATCAATTAATTCTTTCTTTTGCAGTTTGATATTCGGCACTACCTCGGCCATCCATTTCATCATTTCTCTACTCTTCCACTTATGGTACATGAGTACTTGTTATATGCGCCTTTCGTAAGCATGAAAATCATTTACGGCGCAGGCCCAGCGATGCCTCGAAAAACGTCTTGGGCTACATTTGTCTCGGCAAATTGCGAAATTTTGCGTTAACGCTAACTAGATTGTGAGGCGATTCAACGGTGCAATCCGTTTCATCATCGAGATCTAGATAATTAATTACGGTTACTATAGTAGTACAATTTAAATAATTAAAATTACGATTTTGCCCTTATTCGAAAGTGGAATTTCTCGGGTCTTACATTCTCCCTCCTTAAAGGAATTTAAGTCCAGAATTTCTACGTGCATACATCCAACCATGTGCATGTCTGTATACTAACTCCAAGGCAGGTGTCGAGCTATGATGACCGACTAATGTCGGTGCGATAACTTGGAGTGGTTGTCATCTAAATCCATGTCAAACGGCGTCTGCAATATGTCTACCACCACTAGGTCCTGCGCTTCTGCCTGCTTCGACCTCTAGAAAAGTCAAATCTCTCACCATTCTAGGAAAATTTTCCATCATATTTGGGCCTCATTCTCTAGCTAGAAACCTTGACTAGTCCTAATCGAGATGTGGAGGTAATCTCACCAGCCTCAACACTCTCGATCTGCATGAGACAGTGGTCTACCTTCATCGGATCTTCTACATGAATGTCGAATGATCGTCCTAAACCTCAGAGGTTACTAGGATCTTCTTATCTACTATATACCCGGCACAGTAGATGGCATTGTTGTGTACCTACAGCCTCATCAAAGTCACTTCAATCAAACAGCGATTGTGCTGACGGTACCACAGTGAATGTCTCTGCCTAGATCCTCGGCCCAGCCATCTATCTTTGTTCAATGGCAACAAGAGTCATTAAATTTTCCTTTCAGTCTAACTAGTAATGCAAATGCTGATTACTAATGGACTTGACAATCATGAACTAACCCGTTCATTTCCTAAGTGGTGTTAACTTCCAACCACTCAATTTATTTATTCCAATAAAATTCTAAGCTTCCTTGTTCATTTCAGTACCCAAATCCCTAAGGTCATAATTCCTAACCTTAGCATTCACCCTTTTTCCTATACGCATTTCACCATGCATATAATTTTCTACGCAACTATCGCGCAATCACGACTTCAAATGGTAGTTAAATCCAATACAGTGTCTCTAAGGCATAACCACGGCCACAGGAACACAATCATACATAACTTCGGTGTATACGCAATCAATTTGTGTTTAAAATATTGTTTCAACGAAATTTTATTTTCAAGAATTTGTTTTGAAAATTTAATATTTTCGAAAATTTTATCAAATTTTATTTTATTTTATTTGATTTTATTTTATTTTAATTAAAATTTAATAAATATTTTTTAAAATTGATTTTGTGAAGCAATGTTCATTTGGTGACTTCCGAAAGCTCCTAAAGTGAACATTCGCAAAGTAAGTACACAAAGCAACTGGCGGCAGCCAGCTTCAGCGCCACGGCTGCGGCGCGTCTTTGCTGCCGGCGTGCCAGCGCTCGCCAGTGCGCTGACGCCTTCGCTTTCGCCGCGCGTACGCGGCGCCCGCCGCGCCCAGCGCCCGGCGCCTGCGCCCAGCGCTGCGCCTCTGCGCTGCGCGCCCAGCGCCGCTACGCTTCGCGCGCGCGGCTCCGCGCCGCACTGCGTACTGCCCGTGCCGCGCTCAGCGCCTGCGCCTGCTCGCCGCGCCACACGCCCGGCCTGGGCAGTGCCTTCGCCTCCTTGCTGGCGCCACCTTCTTGGCATGACACGCCAGGCCCGACCTTAAGCTCAATTGAGGCGAGTAGCCATCCGGGTTACATGCCAATTTTTTTCATTTCTTTCATGTGGAAATGCGAAAAATATTTTTATTTATTTTCTTTCATTTTCCGATGCAGAATAAATTTATTAAAATTTATTTCTGAGATTTTCTTCAACAGAAAATTACTTCTATCACCTAATAATTTGATAATTTATAAATTTGTTCTTTTTCATTTTACTTTCGTTTTACATTGTAAGCTCAAGGTTGTTTTCGACATGCATGTCTTATCTACTAAGCTGCAAACATTCCCATCACACATACAGCATATCATACACAGAGCATACATGCATTAAATTCATGATCCATGGTCTTTAAGCTCTACATACGTGTCATGGTTTTGAATTCCGTGCCTTTTCTAGGTAAATCTTATACACAAGCACACATCGAAACCACGCTGGTGGTGATGTTCTCATCTCTTAAAGACATGACATGTGATTTCCTCAGTCTAAGGTTTTCACATGACTATGCTCACATCAAACCACACAGTGGTGATGGATATGACTTAGAGCTCCCTAGGTATTAGTATACTAAGCTCGATACCAAGTTAGCAGAAGCTTGTGTCGGGACAACCTATCACTAAGATGCATTAATGAATGAACATGATGCATCGATTTAAATATTGTGAGGGACCCATACAGCCGCTCAGACGAAGTGCAATCGCTCCAGTATCCCCCCAGCTCCTGGGGTTTCTTTATCTCAGTGAGCTGAACACAGGATCATGAGCTTAGATACCCCAGAATTCGAGGTAGTTAAAGTCTGCATTAAAATTTTAGTAGCGGGTTGGTAGTGAAAACTACCTCAAATGAATATCTAAGCATGTCCAGACCAGCAACAACCCAGTAACTTGAGAAACCTTTGTAATCAATGCATCCTAGCAAATGAGCAGAAAACAATTCTCACACTCTCTATAAATAAATGATAAATTTATGTGTTTTCATTTCTTAAGCTTATTAGTGATAATAATAGTTTATATTAATATTAAATTTATTATTAAAAATAAATTTTGATTTGTTAATAAAGCACAAAAATATTAAGTTAATATAATTTTTTAATAATAAATTAGACCAATATCAAAATATTTACCATTGCAACTATCCGAATTTTTAAAAATTGAATCTTAAAATAAAATATTTTACATAAATCATATAAGAAATAATTTAATTTTTATCTAAAGTATGAAAATTATGTTTCAATAAAAACAATTTTAATTTTAATGACCAAATAAATACAATTAAATTTCAAATAATCTCTTAAAGCTAATAAATATTATAATGAAATATCTTATCAAAATTACTTCAATATATATATTCTTATTTATTTTAATATATTTTTTAAAAATCATATATCCTCGATAGATAATAAAACAAGTGTTCTTTTCCATCACTATTAACTACCAAACAAAATAATTTTTTTATTTCAATTCCTTCATATAAACGTGATGAAATAATAGAAATTCAATTTATTTTATTTCAATTATATTAATTACATTCTTTTTTCCATAATTTTGTTTTCAAATACAAAGGCAGAAAAAAGAATAGGCTAATAATATTTTTCATAAATAAACATTTATATTTAGAAAAATAGACTCTAAAGATGTTGAAATAAGAAGGTATCATTTTGAAACGAGGATAAAATTAGGTAATGTTATGGAACATAAATTTAAGAAAATTTTGGGGTATATTTAATTAATTTAAAGTTTGATATAATATTAAATACGAGATGAATAAAATGTATTTTTGTGTTTATTTCTAAATAATGAAAAAATCTAGAATCGAAAAATGAGAAATCAACTTAAATTTTATTCTAAAATACACAGTGGCTATACAAAAGAAATTAAATTAAATTTATTTATATTATTAATGTAGAACACAACACATAATAGATCACGGTCCTAAACTTGCTTCTATGCAAGTTTGGAATTGTCGGTTATGCTCTAAAGTAATCGAACCGTTGATCAGAGTTAAAATTAATAATGAACCGTTGGATCCACCACAAAAGACACCTCCATAACCTTCTATGTAGAGCTTCTTTAGGGGAATAATGGTGCGTAGGGTCGAATTCTCCCAATCCATATGGCATATATCTTAATTTATTACCAGCTTTCATCAATCTATAGGTGTCTCAAGTTTGTCGGTTTCTCGTATTTCTTGGCGGTTTTTTTATGCCTTTCACAACTAGGAGGAGTTTCAATGCAAAGTCATAAATTTGTAAAACCCTAAGGAAGTACCTCAAAATGACACATGATGAATTTTTCAATAGTATTTTGGTATCTTACATTTAAAGTACTAATGATCTGAGACTGTTCTTGATTATGCCGAATGTGGATAAGATCATGCATTTAATTACAACTCACCATTATCTTAATCATCTTTTTTCCAACCTCTTGAAATAACGGCCAGTGCGTGATGAAAACTCCTCAAATTATTGATCACCAACATTCTCCTAATTACTCGAGTTCATCTAAAGGTTGAATGTTGAGCCATCCATATACTCTTGATATCAACATTTCTTTCTTAATTTAAATTTCA
Organism: Tetrastigma voinierianum; assembly: GCA_016808115.1. Lineage (NCBI taxonomy): Eukaryota > Viridiplantae > Streptophyta > Magnoliopsida > Vitales > Vitaceae > Tetrastigma > Tetrastigma voinierianum. The sequence continues at coordinate 152,501 of JAEQBH010004776.1, read as the reverse complement.
TAGTAAATTTGACAATGCAGTTAATTAAGTAAAACTCTTGTTTCGGCATTGGTGGTGGGGTAGGAAACATTCTTTGCGGTTGCAACATTAATGGTAAAGGCTGTTTGGAACCTTTGATTTGAAGCATTGGGCGAGAGATTGACTTGGGATACTTATAGAAGAAACTTAAGAAGTAAACATAGCTTCTATTACTGTAGCTCAGAAGGCAAAGCGCAAAGAAAAAATTACATCACATTAGTACTGAAGCAAATTTTGGAACATTTGATTAAAACTGTAGAAAAAATGGTAATCAAACAACAAATATTTCCCAAAAAAATAATCAAATGTTGAAAAGTGGATACTGACACCTTGAACTTCACGGTTTTGGTTCTGAAAGCCCCCAAATTTTGAATAAGATTACCAGCAATTTGGAGGTAAGGAAAGAAAAATATAAGGGTGGAGCCTTTTGACATGATCTTTTATGGTCAAACTAAACACGGGAGGGCTTGACATTAGTTCCTTTAGTGGAACAACAAGCGTATCAAATGTTGAGAAAATTTGCTTAAGCTAGGTACACTGCAGTCATGTTGGATCTTGGTGTGGGAAAGGTAAAGCGGTGGTATTCTTTTAGCGACAACATGAATTCGGAAGTTTACCCTCAGCACTTTTGTTTGGCCCATTTTCAACCTTGTCTGGCTTTCGAAAAGTAGTCTCTCGAGTATCAGGAACACAGGTGGTAAGCATATCACTCATCTTACTATTATCTGGTTTTGATGAATCCACATTCTCCAGGCTTTTAAGAACGTCGCATGCTGATGATGGTGACAACAAGCGAGGTTGATTTCTCTTTATCGCTTTGCGGCGGCTAGTTAGAGTTGAGATGATTTCTTTTTGGTGAAGGGGCGACTTATCAAGTTGCTACAATATTTTCAACCATTTCAACTGGCCAGGAGGAACATGGGCAAAACTAATTCAGGGCGGCCCCCAGTATCCCCATTTCCATCGGCGTGCGTAAAATTGATGTCTTTTATAATTCGCGATATCGGACAGCGAGATCAGTATTCTTGTCGAGGTGAACACTCCTGTAACTTTAAGTATTGCAAATAAAAACAATAAAATCCATAATGTGATAAAAAAGAGGTTAACTTCAAAACTCAACAAGTATACACTGTTTTGGAGCCGAAATTTATTTTCTCCCATGCGGCGAGATGATGATGGTCCACCATAAACATCAGGTAATCGATGTAACACCACCAAGAACCAAACAAAATAAAGAAAGGTGAAACACTAATAAGAGGAGTAAAGAATGACGGGGTTATATTTTTACCGACAGCTACCTTCATGGTAGTAGTTGGATTAAGCTGGCGAATATGGTGTACAAGCCATCTTGTATAATGCTAATATGCCTCGAGATCTTGAGTCATAAAACCATTTCGAAATCCCAACAGGGAGGGGGAAGCGGGCTTGGGGAAGGCGGCTACGAAGCATAGATTGAGCAGGTATACCGAGTGCAGTTTTGGATGGAGCAACATTGGACAACCACCCATTCTGGGCTCCTGCCTCCCTCTTCCTCCAACTTCACTTAAGAGCCTCACTTGCTTCATGGTCATCTAAGCTATGTCAAGGTGTTGGAGAGAGAAAATTATTAGGAAATTAAATGAGTGTTTGAGTGTTTGACACTCTGAGTAAATGCTTTTATAGTTACTCAGCCTATCCCACTTCATAAATTTAGAAAAATTATTATTGAAAAAAATCATAACCAAATAATTTGTTATCAAAAAAGATTATTTGGTTATGATTCCTCAAGACCTTCTTAACATATGTATTTAAAAAAAAGGAAAAAATATACCAAATAATTTTGCTTTTGTTTAATTTTTATATTTATTTTTAATATTCCAAATATGATTTATTTTTAAATTTCTTAATATATAATAATAATATTTTATAAATCAGTAATAAGGTTGTGATATTTTATAATTTAAAATAAATTTAATAAAATAAATTACAAATCTAAATTTTAATAATTTAACTACTTAATTAAAATTAATAATAATAATAATAAAAGTTATCAACAATTATAAAAGTTTTGAAAATATTATTTTAAACATAACATAATTATAGTTGCCTCGCCTATCCACTTCACATAAATTTAGAAAAAAATTATTATTATAGAAAAAAATCATAACCAAATAATTTTATTTATAAAAAAGATTATTTGGTTCTGATTTTATAGAAATATTTTTTCTTAACATGTGTGACACCAAAACTCCAGGGGCAGATTGACTACCGTCGACCCAGTAGGAATACTTTTCGTGAATGTCGAATTTGACCCACGACCATTTTTCTCACTGAATCGGGCAAGGGAATCTCAACATGCAGGAGCTCTACCCAAATACAACACTAACATAAACCTGTCTAAGCAGTCAATATATCATCACATGAGTAAAAGCGGCCACTTTGGCCCATCAGTAGTACTCATAGCAATATGTGAAACATACCAACTATGTGTCCAATAGTTCTAAGAGTTAATAATTTACTCTTCCTTCTGTACATATATCAAAGTAGAAATTTAATACATGAAAACATAAAATCATCAAAGCCACAACTTGACTTTCTTCACAACCAGTCTCTAGGGCGAATGGGTCCCTCGCACGCTCCACATTACTGTAAAATAATATCCCTGCGATAAGGTGAGCAATGCTGATGGTGGAATAATACAAGTGGGAATTCTTCTCTGCCTAAATTCATGCAATGTTCCAAAATAAACACACATTCAAGCAAATGCATGATCCTACTTGAATGTCTAACTCATCATCACGTAGGGTCCTGCAAACTCCTCACACTCGCCTAAGCCTCGTATGAGAATTATTGTATTTTGTTTGTTTTGTGGACAGCCCTCCGATGTGTATATATCAGTTGGGCGTCTCGGCGATTGATATTGTTGTGGACTACCCTCCGTGTATATCCAATTGGGCCGTCTCCGACGATTGATATTTTGGTTGGTTACCTCGATGTTAACATTTTAGACAACCCTTGAACCATTTTATACTGGAGCTGTCTAGTACAACTGCTCCTATAATCCTAGGTGTTCCGGTGCATATGGAAATACATATATGCCAATTCAATACAATCTAATTCACATGTAAATATATAAACATGCATATATTGTTACAAAACATTCAATTCACACAATCATGTCATGTAAATTTCACCATTTCATACATCAAGTGAAAGCTCACTTGGGCTAATGATCAAACAAACAATTCAACTTGAATCACTCGATCAAACACATTTCACACAAAAATATATTTTGAGAACAGCATTTGAGAATAGTAGAGCCCTCGGTTACTGTTCTAAACAATCCTGAACATTGGTTCCTTAGTGAACATGATTCTGGTCATTTAGAGCCTCATCCAAACCATGCATGATTTGTATAAAATTTCAGATTTAACAGCCGTCGGCTATGGCGTCCACGGTACTTTCCGTTTGGTGTTCCAAAATTTTTATCAATTCGGTCCCAAGGTTTGGGACCGATCAAACCGACCCTCGCGGCTGGAATTCGACTCGAACATCGACAAAGTACTTAAGAAGAGACCTACAAAACCAGAGTAGGAGAGCCCCTACCTTAAGGGGTTGAGGAGCTCCTAATCTGGTACCACTGATGAAGCCCTCTCTGCGTGAAGCGACTTTCCTTCTTGTCGAGAGAAGGCGTCGTGGTCGGATGCGCCGATATTCTAGAGAGAGTCTCTGTCTCTCAAAAAACTCAAAAACCCACTTGCTGCTGCTCTCAGGTTTCCCCTTTTTTGAAAACTGTGGTTTTGAAGAAGACAAGCACTATTCGTGTTTTATTTTTGTATCCTTTAACAAACTCAAAATGACCATTTGTCAATTCTTTTCCAGCACTGTCATTTAAAACACACCAAATAGTCCATTTTTATGGTTTCTCATGCCATATGGCATGAGTGCGATGGTATATGTGACTTTGTCATCGAAAATGATTCGGCACCCGAGCATAATGCCTAAAAGCGTGCCGCTCCGGGTGTCACCGATTCTCACGAAGAAATTTTGCGTGCCAGCTGGATTGCGAGGCCGATTCCAGCGGTGAAATCGTTTTGTTATCGAGAATCAGAGAATAAATTTGGTTTTTAACCGAAATTCTGATTTTATGTAGAAATTACTGATTTTGCCCTTTTTCCGGGAAGTGGAATTTCTCGGGGTCTTACATTCTCCCCTCCTTAAAAGGAATTTAGTCGAAGTCGGGACAATCATCAACATGCATATACAGCGTGCATTCTTTGCTTGTATAAACTAGTCATTTAAATGTTAGCGGCTAAACCTGGCGCCTTCATCCCGGCAAGAAGGGATAGGTGGCCGCATCGTGTCTCGGCTCCCAGACATTTCCTCCACTCCGCTGGTGCTGCATGCGCCTGTAGCATCATGGTCTTGTGTGTGAAACACGATCACGGCTATCTGTCTGCCGGTGTCCCTCCTCGAAGGGTCCCATTGTTCAAACTGTATTACAATCATCACATGAGTTGGATGCGGAGTATGCCAGGAGCATGGAGCGTGAAATACCTCGTGGACACCTATCATCTTTGAGCGGTATGCTCTTAGGTACACACAGCGGTGCTTACCCTCTAGTATCTCCAAAGGTCGATAAACCTCGGCGATGGCTTCTCGCTCTTAGGGCGACCACTTCCTCTTAGGCATCACCTTGAGGAACATGATACAACCTCGAACTCTAAAGGGTCGACATCGTGCATGTATAACTCTTAGGCCTGAGCGTGAGAAAACGTTATCAAATATCAAGCTCACCTTCTCGGAGGAGTGTCTCTATCGAATCGGGACCGATGGAGCTCTCTCCCACCTCGGTCCTTTATAACGGTGACCTACATGGCCTCCCATACAGCCTCATGTGGTGCCATCCCATGCTCGCCTTATAACTTTGTTGGCCAGGCGAATTCCACTAGAGCAGTGCTCTTCCAGCCACCCATATGATCGGGGACGTGCTGGGTAGCATGTCCTCCTTTCCCACCTATATAGTCCTCTCGGGGCCCGACCATGCAATAAGGGTGGAAGCATTGTACTCATCGTCATGACGTGCCCATAGACTTTTGGAAACTCTTCCAAAGTGCGCCATAAACCTGGGTCCCTAGTGAGTACTTGTGGATACGGGTACTCCATGTAGGCCCGGACTACCTCTCGAATCTTCTGGCAGACGGAATGTCTCTAAGGCGAAAGGTCATCCACCATGACTGCAAAAATGTACCGACTTCGTGAGGCGATCCACAATCACCCATACAGTCGTAGCCTGTAACTGCGTCCGTGGCAGTGAGTCAAAGTCCGTCGTGGCGGTGCTCCTTCCGCTCAACCACCGATGATGATAGCCACTGTTAGCCGGTGCTAGGCGCCAGCTTTGCGACACGTGGGCGTTGTCGAACAAAGTCCCCTGTGTCTCTTCATTCCGCTCCCGATATCTTGGCAGCGAATCACGGTACATCTTGTGCCACACAGATGCGGCATTCGAGAAGCAGTGAAACTCCTGAAATCTCCTCTCAAATCGATTGAGTGAGGCCACTACCCATCCTCTATCTGAAGACTACCATCTAGTGGGAATTGATCCTCATCCTGTACTATTGTACGATCCCTAATGGACATTATCTCTGCGTCTTGCCGCCCAGGTTCGATCACTCTGCTCCACTTGAGAGCGGTGTAGCTACTAAAATCCCAAGCGTACCACAGTGTATGCGTTGTTGGTAGCTAAGCTATCCTGGAGTCTCGAGCATCGCCACACTCGAAGCTATACTGCCAGCGCTCTCATTGACTTCCCGGTGGGGTGCATCAGCCACGACATTTGCCTTAACAGGGATGGTAATGCAAGTGAAGTCATAATCCTCACAAGACTCCATCCATCTGGGTTGCCTATATTGAGGTCCAGCTGCGTGAAAATATAGCGGACTTTTATGGTGCAGGTACACCTGAACTCCTCGCGTATAAATGGTAGCCAAATCTTCAAGCGAAGACCCGACCGCTAACTCCATGTCGGTGTGTGGGGTAATTCTGCTCATGATTCTTCAAGCGTGACAACCATAGCTACTACCCTCAGGACCCACGCCAAACACATCCAGTCCAGGCCTCGAGAAACATCATGATACATTGTGTACCCCTATCCTGTCCGGGACTATCAAGATAGGAGCTGAAGTAAGTCTCCTCTTCAACTCTGAATGCCTCTCGTCGGTCATCCACTCAAACTTGACCCTCCTTCGAGTTAACCTGGTAAAATGGTGTTGCTATTTGTGGAGAAATCCTCAATGAATCTCACGTAATACCCAGCCGATCGAAGACTACGTCATCTAGAAGGCCGACCGGCCTCTCCAAGTCATCCTTTGCCTCGACCTTCTGGGTCGACTAACACTCGATCTTTGACACCCGTGTCCCAAAATATATCACCTCATAAGCGAACTACTTTTCTTTTGAACTTGGCGTCATTGATGAGTCTCTCGGTGTAAACGATCCTCAGTGATACTCTGTATCTCACTTTATTTGGGGAGAAGATCAGATGTCGTCCACGAAGACTATGACAAGCGATCTGAATAAGGTTAGACACCTGTCCATAGATTCATGAATCACTGCTGGTGCATTAAATTACAATAAGGCATTACCTTAAAAAAATCAAAGTGCCCATAACGCGTCCTAAATGTTGTCTTAGGGATATCTGCCCATCCACAACCCTATTGATGGTAACCGGTCTTGAGGTCATCTTGAAATGAGCTCGCTCCTCTCAACGATCAAATAGTCATGATCCTCAGGTAATGGTACCGATTCTTGATCGTAACCACAATTCAATTAATTGGTAATCAATGCGTAGTGAAGTTCTTGTCTTCTTCTTTATAAAATAGAGCAGAGCCTTATTGGTGATGCAGGTGACAGACTTGCTGTCATTAACTCCACAGCCATTGGACCTAAGTTCTTTAATAGCTCAAGCTGATTTGCCGCATCTATGCGAGTCATGAAGATGGGTGAAAGTATCAGGTGTAATTTGATACGAAGTCTACAAGCCCTCTATGGAGTAGTCCAGTGCAGAAACATCAGGAAAAACATCCACATAGTCACACCTTGCTCGAGGTAGATCTAAATTCAGTCTCTCTAGTCCTCTGGGTAAGCCTCGCTAGCCAGCCCCTCTAACAGTCACGACACTTGGACGTATCTTGTGCGAGGCAAGTATCATCTTATCCCCCTGAAGTACATCTAAGGCCACAGAATCACGATATGTGGTAACCTCTGGCTCTGATCGATGCGACCACAGTAAGGCATCCCGACCAATCCATCCCGGGATGACGTAAGGCTTCCCATTTGTGTCCATGATCCTGCAAATCCATTGTGGTGAGTCCAGGATCTCTATAGCAACCTCAATATATCATCCCCATTGCAGCCCTAATCCTTGGGGAGACTCACGTCTAGAGGCTCCTTTAAGGTCTCAACCTCCCAAGCCAGACTCTCTCTGTAATTCGGTGTTGTCCAACCATGGAATCATATCTTGGCGAAGTCTACAATTACGCTTGAATGGACAACTTAGGTCCATTCTCAAATATCTAACATTGTGAGTTACGTGGCCACGTAATCATCAACAAATTGGGTTAGCTAATGTAGACATGTAATCATAGAGTCATGATACAGCCGAACTAGGAACTCCTGAGCCTTAAAAATCTACGGAAAGTACTTACCGCTGAACAGCTCACAGAGCTGCGCTTATGTCATCGCCTTTGGGTCTCCTCACAGGGTCTTGCCATTCCACCATGCTTGGGCCTCACCCTCCCAGGCAGGCAATTTGACTAATCAGGTCGCGTCGGTAATCTCAGTAGCCTGCTAACACCCTTCTCGATCTTGCATGAACCAAGCGTACCCTTACCATTGTATCTCTCCTCCTGTGAATTTCGGAGGATGATCTGCTCTAAACCTCTGGGTTACTAGGACCTCCTTGTCTACCTTCCAGACTGTGCGAAAGCATTCTTCTGTCCCCTATAGCCTTAGTTAAAAACTCTTGATCAGTGCTTGATGGTGCTGACCGAGTACCGGGTGGGCCGCCTCTCGTCCCTCGTCCTCCTCTGCAGCCATCTATACAGTTCAATGGCAAGTTAAATCTCAACACGATCTCTAAGGCATAAACACAACCAGAGATACTATTCATACACATAAATGGGTGTATACACATTGTCCTTGCATTTAAAGTGTCTGAGGCAATCAATTACTATTAAAATATTATTTTCAACAAAAATTTTAGTTTCAAAAATTTTATTTTCAAAATTTTGTCTCATTTTATTTGATTTTATTTAATTTAATTTTAATAAAAAAAAATTCAAGACACTTTTTTGTGATGAGCAGTGTTCATGAGCAGGGTTCTGAAACCAATGTCAAAGTTTACTCGAGGAGCAGTATTGAGTCAGCGGGTCAAAAAAGCGGGGATGGAGTGCAAGTGCACCTGACCTGCGACGATGCTGCATGGCGCGTGCCGGCGCGGCAGGTGCGCTGGCGCCGCCTACACACTCGACTTAGGCGTGTGTTGAGTCACCGATGGCAGTATTACTGTCTGGCCCATGCCCTTCCTCGATCCTGTCTGATCTATTGTATTGCGATACAAACGCCTCTTCCCAGCCCTATTTACCTCGAGTCTGATACGCTCAGTGTGATGCGATACACTCATTGACGAGCCTCCATTTACTTGATACAAACGATTGTTAAAATACCACCTCCATTCCCTTCCTAGGTGCCTATTTGCCAATACAATTTCTGTATTCAAACTACAATTTTCTGAGCCCCTCATTCTAACACGATACACTCCACCGACCACAATACAATTTAGGCGATCTGCCCACCACAGTTCAAGCACCTAAAAAGAATTATTTTTTTCTTTTTCATTATAATTTTTTTCATTTTCTTTAAATAGCTGGAGAAAATCATAAAAAATATGCACCTATTTTTTTTTTTCATTTTCCATAATACTCAAATAGGGTATAAAATTTATTTTCTTCACTTACTATTGATTTTCCTTTAATAAAATCAAAAATATTATTTTCTTCACCTCATAACCAAATAAATTTATAAAATTTATTTTCTTTATTTTCTTTTTCCAGCTTTACACTGTAAAAAATTTCTCCAGCTTAATATTTATTTATTTATTTATATATTTATTTTTTGAATAAGCCAAATAAATTTATTCAATTTATTTTATTCTTCTCTTTGTTCTGGTTTTCACTTTTGTAAAAACTCCAGGAAATTTTCCACACTTCATCCTATCTTCAATCCAAAGTAAAGCATATCGATCATATAATTTCAATCACATAACACCTAACAATTCATGTTATACTGTGGCAACAAAGCACACTTCTAAAATCAATCACACAAACACATAACACATTCATGATTGTCTATAGTTTTATCCGTGAATTCTGAAGGTAATCTCATACAAGTCAACATGAACCCTTACCTAGTAAGCGATGTTTAACACTGAAACTATGGCCTAAGCTCAAATCAAAATCTCTAGGTTTCCATAAGTAACTTATACTCCATCAAACCACTCAGTGGTGATGGATACCCAAACCGAGCTCCTGAGATATTCGTATGCTGGCTCGATACCAGGCTGTGACACCCCCAAAGCAGGGGCCCGTTGACTGTCAAAGTAAGCCAGTAGACCCTAGTGAATCAGGTGACCGTTTTCACGAAATGAGCTGAAGTCTCCTTTGTGTGCGGAGCTCTACCCAAATACAACACATAAACACTGTCCCAAACAGGTCCAATATATCATCACATAGTGCTTGACCCTTGGGCCATAAGCAGTACTCATAACAATATACATCAAAACATACCAACTATGTCCAGTAGTTGAGAATTAATAATTTATATACAACATATCATAATTAGAATTCTAATACATGCATAAAATCATCAAAGCCACAACCCGGCTTTCTTCACAACCTCGATCTCTAGAATGAGCCATCCCTCCATACGCTCCACAACCACTATAAAATAATATCCCTCGAACAAGGTGAGCTACTTGATTTCTGATAGTGGAATCGCTCACAAGTGGGCTACTCTCTACCTAAGTGCATTGCAATGTTCCAGAAATAGAAAACCACATTCGAAACAAATGCATGATCCTACATGAATCTAACTCATCATCTCGTGCCGAGATCCTCACTTTGACTCCCTCACTAACAAAACCTCGTGTGAGAAATTTATTAACATTTGTTTATGGACAACCCTCCGATGTGTATATATCAATTGGGACCATCTCAGACGATTGATATTGTTGTATGGACTACCCTCACGATGTATATCAGTTGGGCCGTCTCAGACGATTGATATTTTTAGTTTGGATTACCCTCAGAATGAGTATTTTAGACAACCCTCGAACCATTTTCTCTATAGACTCATCTCATGCACTCCTCCCTATAGTCTAGGGTTGTTCAGGTGCATATGGAATGCATGTATGCCAATTCCAATACAGTCTAATTCACATGTAAATATATAAACATGCATATATTTACAAAACATTCAATTCACACAATCATGTCATGTAAATTCTCATTTCATACATCCAAATTAGCTCACTTAGGCTAATGATCAAACACGAGCAATTCAACTTGAATCACTAAGTCAACATTTACCTCACACAAATAAATTTTGAGAACAGCATTTTGGGGTAGCGAAACCCTCGATTACTATTCCCAAAAATTCACAAATCATCGGTTCACTTAGTGAACATGGTCCACGGTCATTCGACACTCATCCAAACGATACATGATTTAATGTAATTTCAAGATTTAACAACCCCAAATCGATCGTGGCGATCCATTGCTCATTGGTGTTCCAAAAATTTTATCAATTCGGTCCCAAGGTTTGGAACCGATCAAACGACCCCTTACGGCCTCATTCAACTCAAACATCGACAAAGTACTTAAGAGGAATAGAAACTGTATGGAGAAACCCACCTGAGGAGGTTTGAGGCTCTAAATCGGTACCCACTTGAAACTCTCGCGTAGGCGCTTCCTTCTTGTCTTTGAGAAAGGCGCAGTGAGTGAGGATGCTTAGATATTCTGAAGTCTCTCTCTAAAAAACTTAAAAACCCCATTGCTTTGCTGCTCTCTCTGGTTTCCTTTTTGGCTTTGGTTTTGAAGAAACCAAACACTATTCATGTTTTTGTCTTTTGTGTGTCACTTAAACAAACTAAAAATGACCATTTTTAATCTCTTTTTCCCTATGGATTTATTCATTGACGCTACCTCAGGCCATCCATTTCTGTCGTTTTTCTCTCAGTACCATATGGCGCCAAGATCGTGTTATATGTGACTTTGTCACATCGAAAATCGTTCTGACACGGCTTGATGCCTCGAGAAAAGCGTGCCAGCTGTATCTCAGGGATTCTACGATTTCGTGCTAGCTGGATTTAGGTAGGGCGATTGAGCGATTGAAATCGAATATCGTCATCGAGATCGGAGAATAAATTCCGAATTTTTAACGAAATTACAATTTTGTAGTAGAAATTGGGATTTTATGTTTTCCATAAATTGGAATTTCTTGGGTCTTACATATAAATGTGAGACCCGAAAATCGATTTCTAAGAAGGATAAAATGGTAATTTCGGTAAAAATAAATTTCTAGATCTAGGATGACAAGCAGTTTTAACCGTTGGAATGGTCTCATTGAAATCTAGCTACCACGTCGAATTTAGTCGAGATTCTGGAATGATGAGATTTCATGTTTTCGAGGGCAGGGGATGTAGGACACTTGTAGTTTAAGATTGACCCAGTATCGTGTGTCAAAAGGCATGAGAGTCAAACATTGAGCTCAAGTGGGAAACACATGGGACACATGGCATCATGCCATTCAAGAATTTCTCAAGTGGTTGGATAAGAGGATGAATTGTAATCCTCTCGACCAGCGGAATTTGACATGTAGCATTGAGAGGACTTGTCCTTGTCTGATCTTGACCAAATGGATTGAGAGAGGGGAAAAGAGAGCAAACGGAAGAGAGAGGAAAATATTATTTTGAGAGAAGCTCATTCTCTCTAAATTCGACGATCGGACGTCGACTCAGCGAAGACAGGGCAAACATCCCACGGCAGGATTGCAGTGGGTACGGATTTGAGGAGTTTAGACAAAATTCAAAAAGGTAGGGGTTTTTCTCCTACTAGCACACTTTTTGGCAGGGCCATGTAATGGATGGGGATTTGTTGAGCTTGGATGGCTGTTGATTGGGTTCAAATATTTGGACAGTGAATATCAGCTCCAGTAGTTTGGGCCGGTCCCTCAGGCTACATTTACGTGATTTGTGTGATGTTGTGTTATTGCCATGAGTGAATAACATGCTGATTGTGTTTTTGTGGGCTGTTCCAAGACGAACTACCGGATTGTGCCTTAGCCCATGTGAGCTAATGTTATGTTATTGTTGTAAAATGAATAACATGATTTATGGAATTAATTTTGTTAATATATGCATGAGTGATATATTAGTATGTGTTGAATGTTTGGTCAATGCCCGTTGCATTGCCAGGTGAGGAGTAATCGAAGTAGGGAAATTCCCTTCTTGTTTGCTCACCCAGTCGTGAAATATTTTCGGATGCAGAAACGCTTGGAATGGGACCTGGTGAGGCCTTAGAAGCTGAAGAAATGGCCAAGCGCCTTATCTTGTATTTTAGTAAATTATGAACCATGAGACCCATTTTGTATAAATTGTAATTACGTCATTTTAAATTATAAAATATACATTTTTTTTTTACATGATGTGTGAGGCCCAGTGACCATTTTACATGTATGGGTCTCATGACATGAGACATATGGATTTCCATGAGTTAATGGAAATCGACAGGACACCACAGTTTTAAGGCGTCACGGCATAGTATCAGGAGCAAAAGTGCTTGATTACCTTGGGAGCTCGGTGGGTGTAGGGTTAGGTATACGATATACCTAGGACTTGATGGGCATGGGATAGATCATACGTCATTGTGCGTTTGGTGGAATAAAGCGTGATGTGTGATGGTGTGTAACATGTTGTTGTATGGTGTGTAGATTTAACATTAGCAGTGAATAACATAGGGAGAATGTTGAACACTGGGGTCGAAAAGATAACCTTAAGTGTTGAGAAAATTTTGGAGCGAAAAGTCCCGAGGAAATAAACAAATAAACAAAAAAAAAAATAATTTACGGGCGGTGCTCGGTTTTGAATAACCGAGTTGGGTTTTGTGGAGTGCGGAAAATTATTCGGTTTTGGCACGAGAAAGAGTTTGGAATTAAACTCTGAAATTTTGAAGTGGGTAAAGCAGGTGTTCAAGCTACTGCATCTTTAGGAGTAGCAAGGAAGAAAGGCTGCGTAAGGTGAAATTTTTTTTTGCAAGCGAAGGCTGAATGGCTGCGCCAAATTCGGCGTGGCGTTGCGGCCAGACTTGGGTGGTAATGACAAGGCACGGGCAGCGAGTCGCGACGGGAAGTGAAGTGCGACACGAAGTACGCTTTGTAGTTAGGCGGCGGCGTTGCGACTGAAATTGATGATGTCGCGCGACATGGGTGGCGGCAATTGAGGTTTGCGACATGGAAAAAGAGGTGTCAGCGGCGTAACGAAATAATTCAGTTGGTTGATAACCGACATGAATTTGATAATACCGGCGACATAGAGCGGTGTGGTCGCCAACATGGAATTTGACGTCGTGACACGGAAATCCCCAGCGTGGGGCGGAATGGTCGCGACATGAAATCGATGTCGGCGACATAAGGTTAAATCTCGGTGGTGACGCATGGGCGATGTCCGACCTGGCACCGACAGAGGTGAATTGGCGACATGAACTTGATGTGGCGACATGGGCTGGTAAGATCGGAGATCGCTGACATGGGATTGTCGCGACCCGCTTTGACCGAACTGGGACATATTTTGAGCCGCGCCGCAATTCGACTGGGCGACGATGATCGCCAGGTGTGCATTACCGACCGGCAAGTGAATATATTAGACAGTGGGTGATATGATTACTATTTAGATGACTAGTATGGATCTCATATTCATAGTAGCATTCATGTTTCTTGTTCTGATAAAAAAAAACTACAAATTTTAAGAATTTTCTTGTGTATGATTTAATATATGGAATATTTACATTGCAATTACTATAAATGCAATTACATAGTATGTGAAAAAAAAATAAAAATTTCGGTGTGTGAATAGTGTCTCGGGGATGTATTTACACCCTTGGAGATAAGTCATAAATGTTGTATGTTTTTGATTGCGTAATTTGTGTTTCAAGTGCGTGGACCGGTTATATCACAACAGGCCCGATGTATATAGGAGGTGATTGCCGCGATTTGTTGCATAGGAAATTATATGCATGGTCTAATGCGTATAGGAAGAGGTGAATACTAAAGGTTGGGAACTGCCAACCCTTGGGATTGAGATAGTGAAATGAACATGAGTTTTGAAATAAACCGTTAAGTGGTTGGCAATTGGCAAGCGAAATGAGCGGTCAGTGTGGTTGTCGAATTATTAGTAATTGCATGTTCATTACTAGTTAGACTAAAATGAAATTTAATGTTGCCATTGAACATGTGTAGATGGCTAGTAGAGGGCGAGGACACCGAGGTCGTCCACGGGGCGCGGGTCAGGCACCACCGACATTTGACCAGCCGCCGGTATTTACTCAACAGGCCTTTGTTGAGGCAGTAGGTATCGCGGCCAGTGCGCTGCGCTCGAGGCGGGCATACGCGGGCAGTCGGGGAGGTCACAGTAACCTCCTAGAGATTTAGAGCGCACCACCTCCATTCCACAGGGGAGGGCAGGTGTGAGCCATTGGTTTATGCGAGATAGAGAACATATTAGGCTATAGAATCACCTCGTGCGACCGGATCGAGATTGGCTGCATTCGGCTAGAGCGAGCCTAGGTATGGTGGAGATGGCGAGGGCTTCTAGAGACTTAGAAGCTTTACATGGGTGAGTTCCGAGGGGCTGTTTATGGGCGAATATTTTCGAGCGTGAAGCATGCAAAACTCAGAGTTCCTAGAGTGAGCGGGAGGCGATGGCTAATGATGGACTCGTGGCTAGATTCATAGAGTTTGCAGTTAATTGATATTCACGTGTACCAGTTTGTGGGTTGGGGTCGAGAATGGTGAAGTTGTCCCATTAGTGCCGAGATGTAGGATTACGTCTCTGGGATGTGGATTCCATGGTTGAGACGACCACGACCATAGAGAGAGAGATCGGTTCTCGAGCTTTCGGGATGTGGGTGTTGGTAGCAAGGCGGATCGACCTTCTTCTGAATTCGGAGAAGGCGGAAGACTAGCTGCACGAGTTTCGGGGCCGAGGCCAGGGTTGGGCTGGTGTTCGGGCGGCGGTGATATGTTACTTCCTCACAAACCAGGAAGCCTCGGCATGTGAGGCAGGATTGAGAGGCAGGGGATCCCGGGACTTTGGGACGGCGCGATCCGATTAGTAGAACAAGAGAGTATCGGTTCATTCCTCACGCCTAGTGCGGTCGAGAGAAACCGGTTTGATTTCGAGGTGCTATCTGGCTTACGCCGGCCTGGAGTGTGGGCCGGAGGAGCGAGTGTGGGTCGAGTCGGTACGGGACTCATAGGTTGTGACTTCTACAATCGACAGGGCGGAGACTATATGTTATTTCTGTCGCCAGCCTGGGCATATGAGGCGAGATTGTCCTAGGAGGCAGAGATCTCATGGTACAGAGACTGAGCGTTCAGATTAGCCGGATATGCAGGGTACGTTTCTACTCTCGCACTTGTTGACTAGAGTAGCGTTTAAATTGGATGCATCATATTGATTCATTGTTGCATCTTGTGTGATGGATTTGGGCTTAGAGGTTGAGACCTTTAGAGAAGCCAGATGTGGATATTCTTCACTAGGGAGTAGGGAGAGAGTTGACCGAATAGGTCGGGATTATGAGCTAGAGATCTCTAAGATTCTGCTCATGGTGGACCCTGGGATTTGGGTGCCACGACATGGCATTATTGCGTTCATGTGCATGGTAACATCGCATCGAGTCAGGTGTGAGTGCACAGTAAGGACATTCACCACTCTTGGTGAGTGTGGGTTGAGTTTATCTTGGCCCAATGAAGACTCAGAGTTCGAAACAGGAAATGAAGAGTAATTAAGGTGTGTTGGGAAAAGCAAGAAAGGGGTCGTTAATCCCCTAAGGTGAGAAACCTGGATTTAGGGTGAATGAGACCCGCGGTAGTATCCGAAAGGTCCTATATGGGTGTAAGAGACCCGGGGAGCGATCCCGAATTTCTGTGTGGGTGTAAGAGACCCGGGGAGAGATCCTGAATTTCTGTATGGGTGTAAGAGACCTGGGGAGCGATCCCGAATTTCTGTGTGGGTGTAAGAAACCCAGGGAGAGATCCACCCTCGATGGGGTGTGGTGAGACCTGGGAGCACCCCAAATTTCTCAGTGCGTAAGAGACCGGGAGACATCCCGACTTCAGAGTGTAAGAGACCTAGGGAGAGATCCCGACTTCGTATGGGTGTAAGAGACCCAGGAGAGATCCTTGAATTTCGTGTGGGTGTAAGAGACCCAGGAGCGATCCCGACTTCAGGTGGGTGTAAGAGACCCGGGAGCGATCCTGAATTTCTCAGATAGTGTAAGAGACCCCGTGAGAGCAATCCTGAATTTTTGTGGTGTAGAGACCCGGAGCGATCCCGACTCGTGGGTAAGAGACCCCGGGAGGGAGTCCCGAATTTCTGAGAGGGGTGGTGACCCCGGTGGAGCGATCCCGACTTCGGGAGGGTAAGAGACCAAGGGAGACATCCGAAATTTCGTGTGGATGTAAGAGGCTCAAATTGTACGCCGAAAATTTTTGTGCCCAAGAGATGAAAACACACGAACATGGTTATCACTATTCCAATGAATTTCTATTCCTGATAGGTAGGAAATGGGTTGATTTCGTCAGTCGGTCTACAATCACCCATATTGTATCATGGCCACTCCGGCAACATGGAAGTCCTACCACAAAATCTATAGTGATTCTCTCCCATTTCCACCGAGGGATCTGGAGGACTGTAATAGTCCCTGCAGTTTCCATGTCTCGGCTTTCACTCCGACATGTGAGACATCCGAGATGAACTCTGCACATCCTCTTCATACCCCTTCCACCAATAGTGTTCCTTAGTGGTACGATACATCTGCGGCTTCCTGATGCATAGCATAAGCGGAGGAACGGGCTTCCTCCATAATCTCTCCTCACATCACCTACATCCGTACACACAATCTTATCCCCATGACCACTGCATCATCCTCTCTCAATGACAAATCCCCTCATTGCCCGTACTCTACTTCACCCTCTCACTCTACTCATCTCAGGGATCCGAATCAAGCTCTAATCCTCGTCTATCAATACATAACGCATGAAATGCCACCAGCATCGAACTGCTGGGCCTAGTCCCACACCCAAGGACCTCAATTTATGAGTCGAGGAAGATGCACACCCTCAAGTGCGTAGGGAACTCACGTGGGCCCTTACTAAGAGCATCTCAAGTACCACGCTTGCCTTTCCAGATGATATTCAATGGTACATTCATAATCTGATCAATCTAATCCATCTCTCCGTCTCATGCCCGCTCTTCGTAAAACGCATACCGTGAAGCCTTATGATCCGTGAAACTTGGCTGTGGCACTTCATAAGTAATGCCTCCATATCCAGAAGGGGCAAATACTATGGCCGCTAGCCTGGGTCGTGTGTAGGCTAATTCTGCTCATGCTTCTTCACCGCTCTAGAAGCATATGCAATCACCTTGTCATTCTCCGCATTAACACACACCTAGGCCTGGCTTCTAAAGGCATCACAATACACTCAAAGCCATCTTTGCCCTCGACATGGAAGTGTGGCATCGAGATGAGGTCAATCTCCCATTCTCGCTCATCGAACTCAGCCGACAACTCTCACCATAAAAACGGTTCCTCTTTCCTTGTCAATCTAGTCAAAGGTGCGGCTATCTTCAAATCCTCAACGAACTTACGGTAATACCCTGCCAAACCCAGAAAACTCCTTATCTCTATAACACTCGTAGGGAGGCTCCACCCAATATAGTCACCTCTCGCGATCCACCGAGATCTCCGAAGAAACTATGTGTCCCAAAAAGGCAACACTATCGAGCCAAAACTGACACTTACTGAGTTTCGCATATAACTGATGTTCCCGCAATGTTTGTAGAACTATCCTCAAGTGCTCTGCATGTTCTTCTCCACTGCATGAATAGATCAGTATATCGTCAATAAACACGATAACAAAATGATCTGGCAAGGCCTCTAAAATCCTATTAATGATCCATAAAGCGCTAGGCATTCATAAGTCCAAATGGCATGACTAGAAACTCAAAATGCCCGTACCGTGTTCTGAATGTTGTCTTGGAAACATCCTCATCATGAACTCTCAACTGATGATAGCCTGACCTCAAATCAATCTTCAGAATACCTAGCCTCCCTCAGAATCGATCAAAGAGAGATCATCAATCCTGAAGAGGATACCGATTACGACACAATACCTTATTCAACTCTCCTCGTAATCAATACATAACGCATGCTTCCGTCCTTTTTCTTCACAAATAAAACCGTGCTCCCTTGCTGAGACGGTTGGTCTCGACGAACCCCTTGCTGGGACCATTTCTTCCATCCGCACCTTAAGTTCTTTCACCCGTAGGCCAGTCCCGTAGGGCGCCCTCGAAATCTGCTTCGGGTCCCTGTGGCTAACTCGATCTGAAAATCAATCTCTCTGTCTGGGGGTAATCCTGGAAGATCATCTGGAAACACATCCGGAAATTCCTTCGACACTACCGTATCGTCTTCCGCCTCACATCATCCTCTCTCACCTCAACTATTATAGGCTAGACACCCCTGATATGACTGAGCATCTTCCCAGCCATCATCATTACGTACATCATACTAGAGGACAATATCTTCTTTACCTCACAAAGTAATCTCCGGTTCCCCGGCTCATTAACTTAACTTCTTTCCTAAAGCAACCATGGTGGCGTGATGTCTGCATTAATCACCATCCCTAATATCACATCAAGTCCTCGATGTCCAACAATACCAAATCGGGCCCTAAACTCATGGCCTCAATAATCACTCTACAACTCCATGTATACTCTATCTGCTATAAGGTGAATCTCCCAGAGGGAAGGAGACTACCATACTACAATCTATGGGCCGCATTCTATCTTCACTTATGCAATAAATTTCAAATAAATGAGTGAGTAGCACCCACCATCAAGATTATTAAGCATCACTATCAAAACTTGGATACCTGTCATGACCTCCGCGCTACATTTCATTCCCATCAAGTGACCCGCAACCACCCTAGCCTATGTCTGAGGTCATCCCATTTGTCCTCTAGATGGTCGAATTCTACCACGGGTCCCTCCAAAGTCTAGTAAATGTAGTGGGCCTCGCCTTGTGTTCCCTTGACTCTTACCTCTCACCTCTACCTAACCCGAATCGCTTTGTCCCGCCCCGTCCCACTCCCGATCCACGCGTAAACTATATGTGGGCACTCTATGGCGAAGTGTCCCGGTTGTCCGCACTTAAAGCAATTGCTTCATGCCCAATCAAGACTCACCATAATGGTTCTTCCCACACCGAGCACACTCCCGGCTTTGACCCTGGAGCTACTCCGTCTGCAATCCCACCGAACCCCGGGCTAGACTATGCCCCCTGACTGGGCCTGCTGCCATCGGTCCACTGTGTCTTTCCTCCCCTCTTGAACTGCTTACTAGAACCTCCCTGAACCCACGTCGACCCACTCCGTTTCTGTCCTTGACTGGGCGTAGCCTGAGATTTCAACCCCATGCTCCTCTCAACCCTAATTGCGGCCTCTACTACCTGGCCGTACTGTGTGTGGGCTGTCGACGCTACTGTGGTCCTAATCGCTGGACTAAGACCTACAGCAAACCTCTTGGTCTTCGAAACTTAATCATCCTTGATAAATGGAACATGTCTGACGAGTCAGTAAAAACCCGCCATAACTGGCCACTCTAGAGTATCCCCCGCTCCAAACCCTAAAGAACTCCCCACCTCTTCGCATCTCGAACTCGGGCCGGAACAAACTTATCTCGTAAGCTCTTCCTAACAGCCTGTGACACTCCCTCCGGGCATCTCCTCCGAACCGCTCTCCACCACTATAACGCCTCCGTCCCGTAGGAGAAAGCAGAAAGACCATCTCGCCATTTGTACACCGCATCACCCGGGTAGACTCGCCATTTCCCCCTTTAACCATGACGAAGCCTTTTCGGGTCTCCCTAACTATCATAGTTCCGGCCCCTAGCTTTCGCCCCTCTCTATAGAAGCACCGCCTCTGGGTCGTCAGAATGCAAGGCTGTCGAGCCATTTGCTCTAAAGGCATCTCGTCCTCCCACGACCTCGTAGAGGCGGTAAGGCCTGCCTTGGGTGGCTCAAGGCACAGGTCACTAAGTGTACCGTGGTGAGAAACATACGCGCACTCCATCAACATGTTCCTCTAAAGGTGGTACTGAATGCCTCAGAGCTCTCCCTTGCGGTCACCTCGACGACGCATTTTCTGTGAGTTCAAAAATTTAATATGTCATGTAATGCATATTTGATTTTAAATCACATAAATAATTTATGCAATTTTAAAATAAAACATTAAAACAATCATATGAAAATAAAATTTTCAAATCTTTATAACATTTTCAAACTCAGCCCGATACCACGTTGAAGGATCTTGACCCCATTAACCTCATGAACCCGAGGGGACCTCCCAAGACTCCAACCGAATATAGAAACTTTTCTCAAACAACTAAATAAAATCCATGGAGTGAACCCTTTTACAATTCTTAACATATCTTTAGAAAATAATGCGGAAGTAGCTTTAAATTTTGTTTTTTTTTTTTTCAAAACACTTAGATTTTTCGTGTAACTCCACGTAGTTTCCTGCTTATTCGACTTCTCCTAAATTTACAAAAACCTGTGAAAACATTTAAAAACACTTCTAATCTTTCAATTCTCAACTTCCATTTTAGGACTCCTCTTCCACAACCCAATTAAGCACACAACTCAATCAAGCAAAATATATACACATATACATTTATTTACTTCAATCATCAAAACATTCAAAACTTCTTCAATTTCATTCACAGTTTTATAAAAAGGATTGGGCTTGAGCCGACTTGTCGACCTACGCACTTTCGCCCACCGAGACTCAAAGGCCACTTAGTTTCTTTTCAAACATATATATATATACATATATACATATATACACACACATTCAACATATACAATATGCAAAATATATATACAATTGTAGTCACATGCGCTGCCTCGATATTAGATTCACCGCGGTAGTGGGGATGTGCCTCATCATGCACTGCCTCGGTCCCCAAAATGTTTAAACATACCGAAAAATGAGCAGCATCTTGAGTGTACATTTTCATTAAGATAACATTTTCAAAAGATATACTGTACAAGGCTTTATACAATTAAAAATCAATTTATGTCTTAAACTTTCTTTATTTTTTTCTTTCTATAACCCGTGATAAAGACTCAGCTAATTTCCAAAATTAATTTCTACAGGACAGCCTTATCTCCACCATAACCATCACGCTGAGAAACTCACGCTTGCATGGTTCCAGCCATAACACTTTATCAATGCAAAAGGATACACTGCAAACAACTCATTTCCTCGCTTAGTAACTTATAACTTTACCCTAAACCTACACGCTAAAGCAATTCCCACGATATCGGGCCAAGTAATAGTCATATGTGGTTGCAGAACTAACACAGAAACCTTCTTCAAAATACATCAAACCACTATAAACACTTTACTTTATTATTTATACATTTATGCATTCTTTACGCATTTAAACCCCATAATGCCTTAACAATGAATCACATATATATAATTTAATAAGGGTTATATATATTGATGCAAGATAAAACATTTCCAGTTATGCCATAACATTTATATAAACATTTCCATTAAATTTTCGCTAACATTAAAACCATCACTTAAACTCAATTTGTCAAATATCATTTTTACACTCACGCTCACCGCCTCAATCCCGCGTGGAGCCCTCGTCGACCTCAAGCTCTCATCCAATAGTCCTTTTCACCTTTCAAGAAAACCACAACCACACATTAACTATAACTTCCATTTAACTCAACATACACACTCAAAGAATACGACAACGATTAATCACTTATGATAGCGTAAAACTTAACGTACTTCACACTCCAAGTCACTTTAGGTCACACATTCATATAACCAACATACCTTACCCTTGAGCACTAAAAACCCTACAACAAAAACCACTCTATTTTGGCAACCTTTTCCAACAATACTCTATAGACTTTATGACCCAAAATTATTCAAACGGACTTCAAAAAATTATGAAACTCTCTAAATCAGTCCTTTATATATCCAATGACACTTATCAGAATTTTCAATTTAAATTCTCCTTCTAAGGTCCTCAACCACATAACACAAGTTACAAAGATGTTTTTTCTAATTTGCTAACTCACTTAATCACCACTGTTATCCTTGGATTTGGGTGTCTTAATCTATAATGAAATTTTTCTTCACTAATTTGAAGCTATGGTTATAAGGTTTTCTCCGTCTGAATCACCCAATTTGGATCACCAAAACTCAAGTTATTGTATTTTATATCTGGGATGACTCAATTTGGGGAGAATTTAATTCATAAGATACTATACTTTGAAAATTTTCTAAGCACTTTGGGGTTAAGCAATTTCCAGATATAACTTCCTTCCGCTAACCTTTTCCCTGAAGTCTATTTTACCCAGAATTTGAATCACTCAATTTGGATAAGGAAAACCCACCCTATGGCCAAAACATTCATAACCATACCCAAAACAAAGCATAATCCACAGCTACACCGAGCTCACCTGTCCGTATTTGGGAGCCTTAGAGCTACAATTTGGTCTTGTTCTTCATACATTAATCAATATTCTATGGTTCTTACCAATTGGAATCAATTAATTTGGATAATTATAACTAATCATAGAATAAGAAACAATGGCAAAAATTTACAAAGACTTCTCTTTAAAAACCCAACATTCTCCTTTCATAACTATTCCATAATACCTCAAAAAACCACATGAAATCTAACTCAAACAACTCCACAACACTTTTAATGGTAGATTTGGAAATTACAAAAACCAAACCCTAGGTGAAAATCCAAGAATTCAAACCAATGTCCATACCACCCTACAAACTAGTAAAATACATGATTCATGTTTAATTTACACCTAAATTTGGTTTTACCTCATAACTCAAGAATTCTAGGGTTAATGTGATTTCTCCACAAAACCCTAGACCAAAGGAGCACTATTCTCCATACCAAACCTTAGGAAATCCAAATACCTATGATTACAAAATGATAACGTACCTTGGTTTGGTTTTTCTCCCACTTCTTCTTCCTCTTCCTCCTCCTCTTCTCCTTCTTTGCTCTCTTCTCCTTCTCCTACAAGTTTGCTGATGAACTTAAAAGTCAATTTTAGTCCATTTTCATTTTGATTTAAAGCAATTTACTAATTAATATACACTATGAAGAAACTCACCAATTTGTCTTAGCAGAAGAAGCAAGCAGATGGAAAATGCAAAGAATAAGTGGAACAAAAAGGAATTGACAGAGCAGAAATGACAAAATCAAGTGGAGTCACTGACGCATTTTAGATTCACATGAAATACCTCGTCACCTCAGAAGATTGAAGAGAAATTGAGCCATGTCGTGACAAAGAACACAAGATAGGCGAAATAAGAGCAGAAATAGGTGAATGATGTCGCACAGAACTGGTGTCACGACATCATCACTAACCATTGCAACCCCTACAGCAAAGAGAAGGTGATGTTCGCTACAAGAAGACTGATGTCGCTGACATCAAGAACCACCGGTTGTTACAGTGCGCAGACTTAATGTCAAGTCGCGGACATCAAGAGGAGATCAACTAAAGGCTTCAACTATGAGGCCAGAAGTCACACATCGTGACAACGTCACAAACAGCACTCAGGAGCCGACAGCGTCGCGACAAGAAAACTGAGGTCGCGACATCAGGAACAACCATTGAAGACTGCAAGGAACTAGAATGGATGTCACGGATATACGCGATGTCGCGATACATCACCAATGATCATCCGGTACGTGCGGGTCAGCCTGGCGTCGCGGACATCAAGAACAGACCGGAGACGGCGTCACGGCATCAAAAGTCGCAAGTGAAGACTACCGTGGGCGCTGCGTCGCGACATAAGGCTCGGTCGCGTACATAGGACCTCGCCGCCTTAGCTGGCAGTTTCTATAAAGTGAGGTCACGCACAAAGACCGCGCCGGAGCATCGAACGCATGTATTAAAGCCGCAGTCATGCCAATGTCGCGACATCAAAGTGCGATGTCGCGACATCGGCACAGAAATTGAAACTGCACTTCAAGTGATGTCATGATTGAGGATTGTGCCGAAGACCGTGAATCACTGCGGAAACCGTAAGGAATTCAAGGTGATGTCGCTATTAGCACGGTGATGTCACACATCAAGAATGACCAACAAAGGCTATATAGTAATAATCGAAGTTCTGACAAGACTAAGCCATGACTTGTTAAGGCTACGACAAGGAAACCGGCTCGACTTGAAGCAGGGAACTACCCATACTCAAGTCCATAAAGAGGCTATATCGATTAGCCCAACTGAGGAACCTTATAAATACACAGCTA
Source organism: Tetrastigma voinierianum (assembly GCA_016808115.1). NCBI lineage: Eukaryota > Viridiplantae > Streptophyta > Magnoliopsida > Vitales > Vitaceae > Tetrastigma > Tetrastigma voinierianum. The sequence continues at coordinate 127,801 of JAEQBH010004776.1, read as the reverse complement.
TCCAAATATTCAAGTAGTTTACGCTGGGCGCATTTTAGAGGTCCGGATCGTCGGTGTCATTTTCTTTCTTTCTTTATTTTTTTATTTTATTTTGTTGTTTCCATCGTTTTGAGCAGATTATGCTTTCGCATTTCATTTTCGCCAGATTTTCTCGAACTGATGTTATCGCTTTTAGTCAAGCCGAATGCATTTATTTCTTTCAAATTACTAATTGAATGTTTGAAGTTCAGTATAAACTTCGTAATCATTGTTTCGCTTTCTCAACTTGCGCTTTTCATAATCGAGAATGTCACTTAATTTGAAACTATAACCCAAACTTTCCATTAATCTAACGTTATCGTCTAATTTATCTTCCTGCAGTCGTTCTAGCGCTTGTTAATTTCGCCTTACGAATTTACTTCGATTTTGGTTTTATTGATTTTGGATCTCGGTCACGCTTTCATATACCTTACAAGAATCACAGCGCCATTACCCCGATTTTAAGGAAGTCCCTCTCATGTGGGACACAATATAACCCGGGGTAACGCCTAGTTCTTTTGAAGGTATACTAACCTCTATTAGGGATCCTTCATACAGAAGTTCACTGATAAATCCTCTTCTCACTTGAAGTCAAGAATATTAAATGATATCCACTTCTTAAACAAGGAAAAGAGTTCACCTCACCGATACAGTCCAATCCCGTGTTAATAAGATCTGAACAAGAGGCAATAGATCATCCTAAATTTCGAGGAGATAACTGAAGTCAGATATCCTTGCTTTGACCAAATAACTTGGAGTTATGTTTACACCATAAATGGGTATAGTTGGTTGTAAAAGAAAACAGATTAAGGAAGTCCTTTTAAATGTAGTTATCTAATTCCCTCGTATTCAGAGAATCAGTCATAAATCAGATAATGAAATGTGGAGTGGAGAGATCCAACGCACTACAATTGCCTTGGACAATGAAACCTGAGTTAATCAAGAAATTCTATCGCATTTAACTACGTGGAATTGATAGTTCACTATAATCGCTTTTTATTGATGTGTCTTTGAGGATAACTATTCTAAAGATTCATTTCTTTATTAGAAATTCATTATTCTTATTCTTTATCTCCCACTTGTTGGTTATTCCTGCTATTTCCTTTGTTCTTCAATTTTCCAGCATCCGAATGTCGGACTCACTATCATTTTATCGTCCAAACAGTATGAGCTGAGTAGTCGTGTGGTAGTTGATTTAAAATTCTTGAGATCTCAGGGATCTAATATCTGACTTAAATCCATTTTACTACTTGTCGAATTGCAGCATCATAGAATAGCAAATCAAAACAAAGTTGAAATTAGATCATATTTTAAGAGATTTCTGCTCTACATATTATAATTTCCACAAGTTTATGGCAAGGTTACTGAGGATTAATTAATAGTCCTTATGATAGTGTCATAAATTTGTACATGTTTGATTTAACAAGTTTTGTCACATTGGTTACGGATTAGACAATAGTCCTTTGGTGATAGTGTCATAAATTTGTACATGTGTTTTGATTTTGTCAACAAGTTTTATGACATTGCCGGGATCGAAAGAATCTAACAACCAATATTTAGATGAAAGAAGGAAATACTACTCACATTTAAAGAAAAGAACAAAAATAGTTTTTCAAGCAGTGGTTCATTTTGGTCACTGATCTTTAACAAACCAAATTGAAAATGTTTGATGATTTGACTAATCCTATTAATGGAAGTGTGTTTTGCTTTCAGAAAAACTTTGATGCATAGGAAACAGAACACCGACCGATCTCCAGCTCGACAATAATATGACGCCGTGCTTCGAAAGACCAAGAAGACAGAAAATACAACCATGGAAGAAGAAAGGCAGGATCAGCTGAAATGGCATACGTAGGAAAGTTTTAGAAGGCCTCCAATCAATGATACAATGGAGGATTTCTGGAGACCAATTATACAGGAAGAATACTCAGCGATCACACAATTTACAATGATGCTAAATAATTTGAATTGAAGCCAAAGATCATTACAATGATCCAAAGAAGATCGCCATCATCATCCACTGAAGATCCAAACGAGCACCAAGACCCCATGCCATCATCGTTGTCGAAATCTGTGGTGAGACCAGAAGTCATAAAACCGCACCTATTCCCATTCTCCTGAGAGATACAGCAGCCTACATGGTATGAATCACACGATATTCTGATACTGGGAAGAGTTAGCTCGAGGCCTACTTAGGTAGATTTTCTTCCCCCAGCCTTAACCACAGAAGAAGCAGGAGAAACTAATGAAGTTTCAGGCGACAGTCTATATGAATAAGATTCAAACCCACACGAAGATGTCCAATGCATGGGATCGATCTAAAGACTCAAATGGACATTGTATATCATGCCATGAATGATATATCAAAAGGGATCATCGATGCTTCATGCTGTGGAGCATTCAAAAGAAAAAGTGCTGAAGAGGCAAGGGAGCTGATTGAAGATCTGGCCAAATGTAACATGAAAACTCCTTCTGAGCTTTCAAGAGGAAACAACAGAGGAAAGGGAATCATGGAGCTGAGCAAGATGACAGCCATGGAGGCCAAGCTGGATGCCATATACAGGTTAGACAAGCAAGAAAGAAAGACAACACACCGTCAGCGGCTAGGAGCAATTGAAAGATGATGACAGCGCTGAGAGGGTAACTCGAAGAATCTTGGTGAGGCCATATAGGTTAATTATATGGGTGAGCCAAGAGCTTATCATTTTAAAACCCAATCCTAACCTTCCAGCACATTATCACCTGAAAATCAGGAACCATGAGAATTTCACATACAGGGCTTCAAGGCCAGCATGTGATTTAATCTCACTGCGGTATCCGCAGCCACCAAGGTTCCAAGAAACGCATGTGAAATGAGCATGTGAATGAATACCATACAGAGGAGGGCCCCAACTTTCGAGAACGTATGCCGCAGTTTATGGGGACAATAAAAGTCAAGAACCACCATGAACAAAAATTCGGGAGAATCGGAAGAAATGCTCACTTCAAATTTTCAGACATCACTAATGCATCCTCAAGAACCTGAGACAATAAGTAAAGGCAAATTCGCCCTAACCCCGCAAAGCCGAAGAAAGATGCCTTCCCAAGTGATAATGAGAAGAACCCTAAGACTCAGATGTCATAAAATAGAGCAATATTAAGAGAGAAAGAAAAGATGACAAAGAACAGCGAAGTAGCAATGCCGTAAGGGGAAGAGACAATGGAGAATGATAAAGAAGGAGTAGAAAGGAAGAACATCCGCAGATCAAAGCTCGTAGTCCCATTTCCACAAAGACTATAACCAAAGACGGAGGAGCAATGAAAGGTTCTCGAGAACTTTCCGTAAGCCAGAGACGTATGCTTTACCAAGGGTGACTGGGGATGCCACTTATGCAAAATTTCGAAGGACATATTGAGCAAGAAAAGAAAATATAGAAGAAGGAATATGAATCTCACTGCCACTTGCGTAAAGCAAGAATCGTGAAAGAACTACCAAAGAAAGACGTAAGGACCCGTGAGTTTCACAATTCCTTGTATCAGTTGGAGGACTGGAATTCCAGAGTTCTCTCGTGACTCGTGACTTAGTATCAATCCGATGCCTCCTCTCTCGCTGCCTCAAAAATTGGTCAGGAGCTGATTCGCCAAACTGTTACTCTACAAATGGCAGATGATCAATGGTGAAACCGTATGGTCATAGAAGATGTGTTAGTCAATGTGGGGAAGTTTTTGTATTCTTAGAGACTTCATCATTCCGACATGGAAGAAGATTCACAAGTACCCTACTATTAGGAAGACCATTCCTAGTTAATGAGCTGCCCCTTTCGATTGACATGAAGGAGTTCTTATCTTGAGGGTTGGAGAAGAAGTCGCTACATTTAACTTGGATCAAAAGTATGACAAATATAGATAGGGACAAGGAAGGTTACAATGTAGCTGATGTTGTCTCTACTTCCAACTCTAATGTTATAAATGATTGTAACACTCCAGTTTTTATCAATGAAAAAGAGATGAATTCCCAGTATACTGAAGATGTCTATTCTGAATTTCCATACAGCAGTTTTCATTCTATAGAAACTGTGTTGAACTTGAAGCACAACAGAAAAGATAATGGGGAAAATAGTGAAAAAGAGGAAAATCAGCCAGAGACCAGTACAGAAGGGCTAGTTTTGAAAGAGTTGCCAGGTCATTTAAAGTATGCCTACTTAGAATTACCAAGAAAAAGACCGCTGGATCATTTCAAATTGCACTGATGCCAGGAACAAAGATTGCTGGAATATTAAGGAAGCATAAGAATCTTAGCTTGGTCCATCAAGAACTGGCGGTATCACCAATGTTGCATGCATAAGATTCTGCTTGAAGAGACTTCAAAACCATCTGTAGAACATCAGAGAAGACTGAATCCAGTGATGAAGGAAGTAGTCAGAAAGGAGGTACTCAAATTGTTGAATGCTGGTTTATCTGACATTTATTTCGTATACCTCGGGTGAGCTCCAATTCCATGTGGTTCCTAAGAAAGGAGGGGGTTTACTCAGATCAGAAATGAAAAATGAATTGATTCCAACAAAGAATAATGATAAAGATGGAGGGTATGTATTTGATTACAGAAGCTGAATACAAAGAACTTAAAAGATCATTTTCCTTTACTTTCATTGATCGATGTTGATAAAGTATGTGACACCCTCACTTTTGTTTTCTCTGATGGGTACTGTGGTACAATCAGATTGCTATCGCACTGTGAGGATCAAGAGTAGAAACTATGCATTCACATGCCCTTACTTGGTTTTGCTCTTCATGTAAGAATGCCATTTGGGTTATGTGTAATGCCCGCTTACATTCCGCAGGTGCATGATGTCTATTTTCTCAGATTTTGCTGAAGAAGATGAGATTTTCATGGATGATTTTACCGTGTATGGATCCACTTTGATCAATGTCTAAACAATCCGAAACAAGTATTTCAAAGATGCTAAGACAAACAACGAAGACTAATTGGGAAAATGCCATTTATGGTACAGAAGGTACACTTTTGGCATAAAATTTCCGCCGACTAGAAGTCGACCAAATTCAAAGTATCCATTATCAAGACTTGCACCACCCATCACAAAGAAAAGGAGTAAGAAGTTTCTTGGGGCATGCTGGATTTTACAGAAGATTCATCAAAGACTTTTCAAAAATAGCCGCACTAATTATGTATTCATCGAAAAGGGATGAAGGTTCAATTTTGATGATTCTCGCAGCGATGCTTTCGATGAAACTAAGATCGATTAGCACAGTACTATAATGGCTGCAATCGTAATGGAATCAGGGATTTGAAATAATGTGTGATGCCAGTGATTTTGCGATGGGAGCTGTGTTGGGGCAAAGAAAGGAGAAAATATTCAGGGTCATATACTATGCTAGTAAGACCTTCAATGAAGCACAAGAGAACTACTCAACAACTGAAAAGGAGATGCTAGCTGTAGTATTTGCTTGTGAAAAATTAGGCAATACATTTTGGGATCCCATGGTAATTCACACGATCATGCAAAGAATCAAATACTTGATGTCGAAAAAGGAAGCCAAGCCAAGATTGATAAGATGGGCGCTGCTGCTGCAAGAGTTTGATTTGAAATGAAGGATAAAAGGATGTGACAATGTGAGCAGCCGAACACCGTCTGCAGAGAAAGAAATAGTGATGAAGAAGACAATGTGCGCTAATGCAGAACTTCCCAGACGAGCAATTACTTAAGGCTCTCCAACTTCCACAGATGCTGATATTGTGAATTATCCGTTTGCGGAGTAATGCTTTCTCGTAACTCAAATACCAACGTAAGAGGAAACTCGTAACTGATAGCAAGATATTATATTTGGGATGACCCACTCTATTCAAGAGAGTTGACATGATAATAAGAAGATAAAAGCGAAGATGAACAAGGCAAATATTTTAAAATGAATGCTATGTATCAATCGTATAGATACTTTTTCAGAGAGCAACACTACAAGATACTCCAATCAGGTTTTTTTTGGCCCACTATTTTCAAGGATTGTGCGTAATGGGTGAACAGGTGATCGATGCCAAAAGAATTGAAATATCTATGCAGAATGAAATGCCCCTAAAAGGTATTATGAATACAAATTTTTGATGTTTGGGGAATAGATTTTATGGGACCCTTCTCACCATCCTTTGAAACATTTATATACTCGGTTACAGATTATGTCTAAACGTGGAAGCGCTGTCTCGAGGAATGATGCTACAGCTTGTGGTTTCTGCAAAGGAATATTTTGGAGCAGGTTTGAACCCCACCATTGTTAGTGACAGGTCCATTTCATAATTTCAAAATATTTTGCGAACTCAAGGAGCAAGATATGGGATCACATATAATGAGTTTAGCTTTTATCATCCTCTGTAATTCAATGGACAAGCAGAAATTTCCAACAGGAGAGATCAAAGAATATTTGAAAAGACTGTGGAGCCAAGCAGAAGGATTGGTCTTCCAAACTTGATGATAATTTAGCCTACAGATCGCATACAAAACCCCATTGGTACAAGTCCTATACAGAGTTGTTTTGGTAAACATGTCATCTACCTCAATTAGGAAACAAGGCACAGGCTATCACAAGTTAAACTTCGATTTTAAGGTCGCAAAGGAAGAAAGACCTAACTGTCTAATTGGAAGAACTCGAGAAACAAGCTATGATAATACTAAATATACAAAGATAAGACAAAGAAATGGCATGATCAGAGAATCTTGAGAAAGAGTTCGCAACGTGGAATAGTGTTCTTGTTTAACTTTGATCAAACTATTCCCGTGGGAAATTAAAATCCAATTGGAGCTGGCTACACAAGAGAGTACTACATTTGGAGCAGAATGATCAAGACTGCTAATGCGAAGAATTCAAGGTCAATGGACAAAGGTTAAAGGCATTATCTCTAACAGTGGAGGAGAAGAAGAACTCCAACTGGTTCTAAGGAAAAAGCAGCTATACCACACAAAGAAGTCCAAATTTAATGACCCCAAACTGAAAGCAATAATGGGAGGCAACCTGCAGAGGATTTCAAGATGGGATTTTTTAAATTTGAATTATTTTTCTTTTAGTTGTCAGAATTAAGTCAATTTGTTTCTAAGAATAGATTTAAATTTTTATTAGAATTTGATTGTTTAACTAGAATCTTCGTATTATCACAGGATCTTCAAGGGTTCAAGACATGAATAGCAAAGGCAATTATGCAGGAACGATTCCAAGAAATTGCAGGAGTCGCAATATTATAAAAGGAGTAACCTTCTCTTTAACCAAATCCCGCATGTATGATTGAACTAATTGTTAAATCGTCATCGAAATGTACCGGATAAATGTCTAAGTGTGTTAGAACAAGAACAAATTGCAAGCTTTTGAAATCATTGAATTAAAGGCTTTGGTCACAATGTAGGGTCATGTCACACATTAGCTAATGTCCATACATAACATTGATGTCGTGACCGCTTGAAAGAACAAGCATTGCAGTAAGTGAAAGGAGATCAGTGTCGCGACATCACTGCGATGTCACGACAAAGGAATTAGTTTTAAATTTGAGAAGGAATCGCGCTGGCATCCACAATCCCGAAACTGCATATGTCGCGACATCCCGTTATGTCGCGACATAAAATCCGACACACATACCTATTCCAAAAGCCCTAAATTTTATGATCTCAAATTAAAGGAGGCGGAATCGAAGTCGCGACACGTCATAAATGAAGCATTAATCAGCCCACAAACATTGATTTAATTGCAACTGTTGGAAACTATCTCATTCACTCCAACCCACATAACCATTCGCCTTCATCTTCCCTCTGAATCTCAACCTCCGAAAACCCTAGCAGTCCCAACCTTCAGAAAAGCTTTTCTCGCTCCAACGGCTGAGTCCCCACACCGGTCCCTAACCTAGATGAGAGCAATGAGGAACACGAACAATCAGAAGAAGAAGAAACTCACGGGCGAGAAACAGCTAGATGAGAGTCGCCTGGGAACAAATCGTGCTGAGACACCATTCGAAGCGCCCGGTCTGGACTTCTCAAGAAAGAGCAGAAAGAGGAAGGAAAAAAAGGAGAGAAGAAGAAGAAGAAGATTTCGTCTCTGATGAAGCTTATTCTCAGTGGAAGAAGTATTACGCTAACAAGGGTTTTGTTACTGCAGAGGATTCAAAACCTGGCACCCTTTCAAAGAGATGATAGAATTGCAGAGGATGGGAGAGTCTCTGGCACAAGCACCGAAAAGCAGTGATATACGACCATGTAGAGAGTTTTATTCTAACATGGTAGGAAGAAAGGAGCTGCTTTTTGTTAGAGGAGTCTGGGTCTCATACGGCAGTACATCAACGAAGCCTATGGCATGACAACGCACAAGCATGTCCAAATTCAAGAAAATTTTGAAAAGCCAATTTTAAAAGATCACAGAAGTCACCTACGGAAGGGCCAGCTGGACCGCAAAGATGCAAGCCAAGAACTCGAACAGGAAGCCTACTCGAAGAAGCAAAGGTATGGTTTTATTTTCTCGCATCCGCTTTTGTCCAACAAGACACTTATGCACGCCGAGAGAAAGAAGTCGCTGCATCACAGACGCCATGCTAAAGCGGATACAAGATCAATATGAGCTTATCATAGAGAGCTCTATCATGATATCGAAGCCAGTGAGGCTCGCTTTCCTCACCCAAAGAACAATTACATTTCCTTTTGCTCGGAAGGCTGAGTAAAAGGAGTTTGGGAGACAGAGGAAGAGTCCTTTGTCTTTCACCCCTCCTTCTGACAGGAGTTAGTAAGGGACCAAGAAATCAGAGGAAAAAGGGAGTACTGGTAGAAAACAGAGGAGAAGCCCAAGCTGAAGGAACAGAAAAGGAGACCCAGAGGGACACTGATCAAGGAGCAGAGCACCTAGTGAACTCACCTGACAACAACGATCACATGTTTGCAGAATGAAGGACAGATGTAGCCTCATAGGGATTTTTCATCCCTCGCGCCTCCTTGTAAGAAATGTAGCTTCCAACAAGGAGAAAGCTCTAGAGGAGCACCAGAGAATGACTTGATACTGGAAACTCTAAATGCCATGCATAAGAGAAATAGAAGACAAAGAGTATTGAATGGAACTTAAAACAGGAATTCAGAGAAGCCATGTATGAAAAAGAACTGAAAAGGAGAGACCAACAGTGGGAAGAAGAGCTAAACAGAAAAGAAAGAGAGCACGAGGTGGAGATACAAAAAAGAGAACAACAATGGAAGGAAGAGCTGAACAGAAAAGATGAACAGATGGGAGATAGGTTGAAGAAGCAAGGAGAAGAATTCAAGGAAGAAATGAAGGAAAGAGATCACGATCTGTTACTGAAACTTAAGTTAAGTCATGAAAGCTTTCAGGCAACAAGCGCTTGATCGTGATTCTCAACTACTAGCATTGTTGGAGAAAAGAGATAAAGAGCATGACATCAAATTTGGGGAGCAAATCAAGGGTTTTAAGTTGCTATTCAAATCTCTACAGAGAGAACTGGAAAACAAGCTGGACGATAGAGATAAAAAGCAATGGGAGACTGAATCCTACAGTGTAAGGAGTGGTTTGAAAACTAGATTTGATTAACAACAATCTTTTCTAAATTCTTGAGTCATGACTGAAATGGAGAGGACAATGAATGACTTGGGAAAGAGGCAAGAAGTACTAAATAAGAAGGTTGATCTCTCTAATGAGATTGTCATTGACGAACAGATTGAGAGGGAAACCAAGAAGAGAAAAGAAAGAAGAGAAATGAAATTCCCTCCATTCCCAGCTCATTTGAACACTTTAGACCTGGATCCCCCTAACATTTTTGCCACCTCGTCCAAAAAGAAAAAATAGACATTCTCTTTGCCTAACCATCCCTATCAAATTTCTATCAACTATCAGAGCATCCAACAACAAGAAATAAATCAGAATAAATGTGAAATTTAAATTGAATGATTGTTGCTATCTTGCATTTGATTGTCAATATGTTGCTTTTATGGCTGTACGATTAGAAATCAAGGTAGGAATAGTTTCAAAATAAAATCATTGAGAGTGTCAGGCTACTTGATCAGATGAAGCAGCTAGAGTAGAGAAAATAAATGTGAAGGAAAATCGCACAAGTGACAAATGCATATAGTTTAATTGAAATACAAGGTGCGTGAATTTACTTATATTTAACGATAAGTCCAAGAAAAGAAGAAGGTGATACAAATGTATGAACAAAACAGATTTTGAGTTTGTGATACGAAGAACAAGGATCCTATTGAATATCAATTAATTTAACTACTCACCAATAAAATGAGTCAAGATATTCCTTATAGTTAGTCACAGCTGCTCAATCCAGGTTCTAGAACTTGTTAGATTATTGATTGAGGCGAAATCTTAGGTGATACAGCTGACAAAAAATGATGCAAAGCACTTTGGATAGTTATCATTCTAGCTATCCTTATTAATATGCTTTTGCATACACCTAGTCCCTGAATTTGAGCCAAGATATCCCATGTCTTTAAAATAAGCCAAAAGAAACCCCAACCCATCCAAAAACTCCAATCCTTCAAGAGAACCAATGATTACATGAATTCAAGGAGGAAGAAAGGAAGTTCGGGGAGAGATGTATATTCTTCAAGAACTCAAAAGGAAATGAGAAGAAAAAGGCAAAGCAGAAAATAAAATGTAAAAGAAGGCTTCTAGGGATAAGTTTTATCTAGGCCTAACTCTCTTGAACAAATAGTTCGAGGGGTGTTTCAACACCTAGTACCCTAATGCCATCCGGTACGGGAGCTACAACCAAAGTTCGCTAAGGGTGCGCTGGGGAAAGCCTAAAAGTTAAAACATAAGAATCATCCCCAATGGTAGCAAACTAAGAGAATTCCCCAGTGAAATTACAAGTGTGAAACAGGGGGCATACAGTTCTGAATTGAAGAAATCAAAGAGATGTCCCAAACATGAAGTCAGGAGTTTTTATTAGAGAAGCTTATAAAGAAGAAAAGGCAGTAAAGTGAAGAGAAAATGATCAGTATTCTTAACCCAAAATTCCTTCATCCTACACTCATTGCCTGCTTTCAACATTACAAGCCCAAAAGACCGATTGATCTTACAATAAATCACCTACATTAGTGGAGATCAATATGAAAAACAAGCTATGGAATTTAAGATTGGAAACAATCAAAATTAGAAAGACTTTAGGGAGTTAAATGATCATATGAAATGAGAAGGGAAAACAATTCATTATTCAACCGGATCCAATGGGTATATTGTTTGTAAAACAATTTCAACATTTCAGTTTTTTGTATAGCAGAAAAAGTCGAGACCAACCTTGAATTGGACTGGAAGTTAAATGTACAGAAAATTTTGCATACCTTGAATTGCAATTAAATTTGGATGCCACTATAGAATAAAACAAATGTAAAATGTCCTTTTGTTTGAGGACAAACAATTTTTCTTTTTCCTTGCTTGAGGACAAGCAAAATTTTAAGTTTAGGAGTTTGATGAACTTAAAGCATCTCTTTGTTCATTTTTCTCTGTTTGATTTTTAGTTAAAATTTAATAATTAATATAATAAGACTATGAAGAAACTCAACAATTTGTCATTAGCAAGAAGGAAGCAAGAAAGATGAAAATGCAAAGAATAAGTGGAATAAAAGTGCAAGTGGAATTTATCAGAGCAGAATGACAAAATTTAATGAGGTCATCATGCAGATTTTAGATCTACACAGCCCGCTCTGGTCGTGGACTCGTGGAAGATCAAGAGAAATTGAGGCATGTCGTGATGTGGAACACAAGAGTAGGCAATAATAAGGAGCAGAATAGCGAATGATGTCGCTGGCGTAAAATCAGGTCTCATATCTACCAACCATTGCAAATCCTACAAAGAAGTTAGGCGTGATGTCGCTGATTAAGAAGACCGATGTCGCGACATCAAGAACCACCGTTGTTACAGTGCAGATTCTGTACGTCAAGTCGTGACATCAAGAGGAGATCAACTAAAGGCTTCAAACTACAGGTTGAAGTCATTGACATCGTGGACAACGTCAAGGAAACACAGAGCTGATGTCGCTGAAGAAAATCGAGGTCGCGACATCAAGAAATAAACCATCAAGACCGCAAGGAACTAGAATGATGTCACGACAGCGCATGATGTCGCCGAAGATCACCACGAATATCCGAGACAGGCAGGTCGCGCCTGGCTGTCGCACATCAAGAATGGTGACCGGAGACCCGCGGTTACGACATCGTGCCGCCAAGTGAAGACCGCAGCCGTAAGGCTGATGTCGCCGACATAAGGTCGGTCGCCATGACAAAGATCGCTTCGGCCAAGGAGGAAGCCGGCAAAGGAGGTCGCGATAAAAAGATCAAGTCGCCGACATCGTGGAACGCATAGATTAAAGTTTCGCAGTCATAAAGCAATGTCGCACATCAAAGTGATGTCGCGACATCGTAAGAGAAACCAGATCAAATGAGCGTCTATCATGGATTCAGCTCCGCTTGTCCAAATAATCCAGAAACTCAGAAGGGAATGAAGTGATGTCGCTGATAAGATGGTGATGTCGCGACATCAAGAATGATTAAATAAAGGCTATATAGTGTACACCGTCGCGAATGGGATCGGGTCGCGACTGGCGATGTCATGACAAGGGAAACTAAGTCGCGACTTGAAGCAAAGAATTTGGCCTGCTACTCAAGTCCACAAAGCAGCTACATTGGGATTAGGCCCAATTGAGGAACCCTATAAATACACAAATCTATCCAAATCTCATTCAAGTAGCTTGGTACATGCACGAGAGGTCCGATTGTCAAAGCTCATTTTTCTTTCTTTTCTTTTTTTATTTTTTTTATTTTATTTTGTTGTTTCATCGCTTTTAGAGTGTGACATGTTTTCAGATTTCTCATTTTCGCTGTATTTTCGAACTGATGTTATCATGAAATAAGCCACATTTTTATTTCTTTTCAAATTACTACTCCGAATGTTTGAAGTTCGCATAAATTTCGAATTCGATTGTTTCATTTTTTAACTTGCGCTTTATGATCGCAGGAATGCCGTATCGGTAATTTAGTAATTGAGGGAATCCAAATTCTTCCATTAATTGAACGTTATCATTCGAATTTATCTTTCCGTAGTCGTCTAGCAAACTTTGTTAATTTCACTTACGAATTTACTTCGTATTTTGGTTTTATTGATTTTGATCTCAATACTCAGCTTTCTTATAATTGCGAAGAATCATGGCCATTACCTCCCGATTTCAAGGAAGTCCTCTCAAGTGACACAGTGAAGACAACTCGGGTAACGCCTAGTTCTTTGAAGGTATACTAACTCGCTTATTAGGGATCCTTTGCGCTTTGCAAGTTCACTTGGATAAATCCTCTCTCTCACTTGAAGTCAAGAATGAGCTGAATTTGTGCTATCCACTTAAACAAGCAAAGAGTTCATTCTCAATCTCTGATAGTGAGTCCAATCCCGTGTTAGCCGAGATCTAATCAAGGTGCCTGATCTATCCTAATTTCGAGGAGGAGCAACTGAAGTTGTATATCCTTGCTTGACCAATAACTCGGGAGTTAAGGCTTCATACCATAAAATGGGTATGAAGTATCAGAAAAGAAAAATACCCGTGACAAGGAAGTCCTTAAATGAAGTTATCTAATTCCCCGTATTCGAGAGAATCGTGTCATAAATTAGATAATGAAATGGAGTGTGGAGAGATCCAAACGCACTACAATTGCCTTGGACAGATTTTGAAACTTGAGTTAATCAAGAAAATTCACATTTAACTACAAAGAATCGATAGTTCACTATAACTGCTTTTATTGATGTGTCTTTGAGGATAACTATTCGCATTCATTTTTATTAGAAATTCATTATTCTTATTCTTTATCTCCTGGGGCTGTTGGTTATTTCATTTACTTTTGTTCTTCAATTTTCCAAAGATTCGACGCCGGACTATCATTTTATCGCCCAAATAGCATGAGCTTCAGTAGTCAGGTAGTTGATTTAAAATTCTTGAGATCTCTCGTGGGATCGAGTATCCTGACTTAAATCCATTTCTTACTACTTGTTGACCTGGTGCACTTGCGTAATAGCAAATCAAAACAAAGCTTTGAAATGACTTATTTTAAGAGATTTATGCGTGTTCTACATATTATAATTTCCACAAGTTTATGGCAAGGTTGCTGAGGATTAATTAATAGTCCTTTGGTGATAGTGTCATAAATTTGTACATGGGTTTTGATTTTGTCAACATTTGCCTTAGCAAATTTTGAGACCAAATTATGAAATTTTGTTTGTCTTCTCTCTTCTATAATATTAACTTTGCCTTAATTACCATTAAGTCCCCAAGCACTTTAATATTGCACTTTAACTTTTGTTTTTACTATTATACCCATCTTTACTTTGATTTTTTCTTTCATATCTATGGCAATTACAATTTAGTCTTCAAACACTTTGATATTGCAAATCAACTTATTTTATTTTCATTTTGGCATATTATGCCCTTTTATATCCCTTTTTTTCATTGAATTTACTCACTTTACTCCGCACTAGTACCAATTCCTGTTCCATAAATTATGATTTCATAATTCCTCTCCAAAATACCATTAGCAGAGACACTTGGTGCTCGGTATGCCCTTACAATGAAATGTACTGCACCATCTCTAGATCGTGGACATTACATTTATGGTCCGAGTACACTCGAACTCCTCGCCATATAAGGCGGCGCCAAATCTCAAGGTGAAGACTACTACCGCCAACTCCATGCCGTGGGGGTAATTCTACTTCGTGATTCTTCAACCGACGCAGATCCATAAGCTACTACCCTTCCGGATCGCATCAATACACATCCTAATCCGCCCGAGGCATCACAATACACCGTGGTACCCGTCCTCCTCGTCCGGATCATCAAGATGGAGTCGGGCAAGTCTCTTTCAACTCCCGGAATGCCTCCTCGCATTCGTCATTCCACTCAAACTCGACTCCGGTCAACCTAGTCATATAGGTGCTGCTATCCCGGAGAAATCATCAATGAATCTCAGACACCTGAAACTAATCCCAAGAAACTACGATCTCGAAGATCGACTGGACTCTCCCAACTCATCAACGCCTGACTCCGGGTCGGATTGACACTTACGTCGACACCACGTGTCCCAAAAACCTCACCTTAGTTTAACTCGCACTTACCGAACTTACATAGCTGATGGCTTCAACAATCGTGAACACGATCCTCAAGTGATACTCATGTTCCCACTCTGACTGGGAGTAGATCAATATGTCATCCACGAAGACTACGACAACCGATCCAAACAGGCTGAACATCCTATGCATGAGATCCATGAATGTTGTCATGATTCGTCAACTTCAAGGGCATCACCGTAAACTCAAAGTGCCCATAGCACGTCCTAAACGCTATCTTAGGGATATCTCGTCCCTAACCTCAAATTACGGTAAACTAGTGCGAAGGTCTATCTTGAGTAGACTCGCCTCTCAACCGATCAAACAAATCGGCAATCCTGTGAATGGGTAATCGATTCTTGATCGTGACCCGATCTAACCGTCTCGTGATTCAATGTGCATAGTCGGTTGGTCTCTGGCCCTTCTTCTTGCAAATGTAACTAAAGCGCCCATGGTGAAGTGCTCCAGCCTTATGGAACCCCTTGTTCAAGAGCTTTCTCCCGTAGATGGACTCAGTTCCCGTAACTCAACCGGTGCCATCCCATGTGGAGTCATAAAGATAAGCAAGCACCGTGGTGTAACTCAATACCGAATTCTACTACCCTCAGGAGGCAAATCTGTAGCCTTATCCGGAAAAACATCCAAATACTTGCACACTACCGAGGTAGATCTTAAGTCTAGTCTCTCCTCGTCCTTCTAGGGTAAGGCTCAGCCAACCCGCTTTAATCGTCTCCCGACCTCGGACTCAGATAATCGTCCGGGGTAAATGTCATGCTTGGCCCCCCGAATATCACATGAGTACCGGGTCCCACATGTAAAGTGCATCCTCCCTACGCCTCACAATCGATAACGACCGTGTCGTCACCAATCCATCCCTAGGATGACACGAACTCCTCGACATGTCCATGATCCTCACAGTCCACCGTGGAGTAGAGTCCCTAGATCTCTGTAGCCCCGCAACCCGACATATCATCCCTATTCTCGCCCTAATCCCAGGAGAACCCACACACAAAGGCCCTCCTAAAGTCTCAACCTCTAAGCCCAACTCTCTCTCAAGGTCGTGGCTATCCCAACCATGGAGTCCATATCCCGAGGTGAAGTCCTACTAATCCCGTCCCGACGGTCAACTTCAAACCCATTCTCAAATCTCCTAACTTCGGGGCCATATCCTGTACAATTAATCATTAGTAACCCAAGCAACACCGTGAATCTAGCCACATAGTCCATCACAAATATCGCCCTCATCAAATTCTAGAACCCTTGTTTTCGTGATGCTTCAGCCTCCTGGAAAGTACTTTACCGCGAATGTACCAAACTCGCCATGTCATAACCTCAAAGTCTCTAGAAGTCCTAGCCCATCTCCACCATACCTGGGCCTTGCCCTCTAGATGGAATCTGTTGGCACGATCTGATCGTATCGAGGTGATCTCCATGGCCTCCGGTATGTTCTCGATCTTGCATAAACCAATGGTGCCCAACCATCGGGTTTTCCTTCCCTGTGAATGTCGGATGATCGCTCTAAACCTTTGGAGGTTGCTAGGACCTCCCTAACCACCTGCTATGCCCCGACTGTGCGATAGCCGGCCCAGCTGACACCTACGACCTCAGCCAAGGCCTCTTCGATCAAATATGGTAATTTGGTCAAATGTCGGTGGTGCCTGACCAGTTCCCCGTGGACGTCCTCTACGTCCTCGTCCTCTACTAGCCATCTACACAATCAACATGGCAGTTAAATCTCAATACAGTATCTCTAAGGCATCAACACAGCCCTGAGACACTAATCATACACATAAGTTAGTGTATTCACATTGTCCTTGCATTTACAGGTAATGCAAGGCAATCATTTTTTTTGCATTTAAAATATTGTTTTCAACAAAAATTTTATTTTTGAAAAATTTATTTTTCAAAAATTTTGTCTGAGCCATATTTGATTTTATTTAATTTAATAAAAAAATTTACAAAAATTTTGTGATGAACGATGCTTTCGTAGGCAGGGTTCACGAACCATGTCCAAAAATCGACTCGAGAACGATCTTGAGTCAAAGCCCGGATAAAAAGCAGTGAGTGCACGAGTGCCTGGCTGCAGCTCAACGGCATGCTACGCCGCGCGCCCTGCCACGCCCGCGAGCCACATACGCCGCCCCTGCAGTAGCGCTGCCGTCTCTGCGCGCCCAGCGCGTCCGCCTTCAGCGCCCGTGCGCTGCCAGCTGATGCGAGGCATCTGTAAACACACCAAACATTGGGAATTCAGCCCTAATTATTAAAGGGTGGATTGGGGAGGTCAAGGCGCGTGAATACCTTCTTAGAAAACTCCTTTTTGGACCTCATTTGGGCCTTGGAAAGTAAAGCGTGGTCGAACTTGGACAAACCCTTGATGTGGGCGCCATGAGTAATTTTAGAAAGTTTGCTTTATTTATTTTTACTAAGATTTGCTTTATTTATTTTAGAAAAGTTTGCTTTATTTATTTTAGGAAGATTTGCTTTGTTTATTTTAAGTTTGCTTTATTTATTTTAGAAAGTTTTCTTTTAGGAGTTGTTCTTTGTAATTTGAAAGTTTCTTTTCTAGTTAAAGTAGAAGTTGCTTTTTGATTTAGAAGTAATGGGGCTATATATGCCTAATGTGTGGTCTTTTGACAATCAGTTCAAGTTTAATAATATTTTCAGATTTCTCTTTTAAGAGTTCCTTCTTGTTCTCTTATTTCTTGGGTGGATTCCCTTGGGGACGAGTTCGTGGCTTCTCATACCTAGGTGGATTCCTTGGTGGCGAAGTCTTTGTCCGGCTTATCAATCAACCCGTCCATAGTTGATTGTGGCGCCTTCACTCCATCATCTATCTTGTGGATCTTTTCGGTAACCCGGTAAGTAACTACTCTTGTGCGAGCTACACTCTCCTCACCATCATATTTTCTCTAAAATTTCCATAACCAAATTTTCAACCTCAACCCAAAACTTTCCAAATCTTGTTCCATACTACTAAAACCTTCCTAAATACCCCTTTTCCCCTTATATACCATAAATTCACCTTTCTTAACTTAGAAAATCTCCAAAATTCATCCATAACCTATTTTGACCCAGAAAACACGAACCCATATTTTGACTTACCTAAACTTGGATCATCCATCACGGTCCCAACCTTGCATCAAAGTGGTATCGAGCTCATGGATTGATGGGCGATCATAAGGCGAAACGTTGTGCTTGATGCTAGAGACAAGATCTCTAGGTCGGTTGGAGTCCTTCGCTGCTTGAGGAGGAAGAAATATGATTTTATGAAGAGCTGCGGCTGAGTCAGCAGAGCGTTTCTTGGGGCACAAGCTAAAGGTATGTATGTACGAGACTATGATTATCATAGAATGTGGTGCTACTACCAGAATGAAGA
Organism: Tetrastigma voinierianum; assembly: GCA_016808115.1. Taxonomy (NCBI): domain Eukaryota; kingdom Viridiplantae; phylum Streptophyta; class Magnoliopsida; order Vitales; family Vitaceae; genus Tetrastigma; species Tetrastigma voinierianum. The sequence continues at coordinate 109,292 of JAEQBH010004776.1, read as the reverse complement.
TTACTATAAGAGGCATAGTAACTATGATGAAGGCTTTAGATTCAATCAAATTTAACATTCCGAGTCGATGGAAGGATGGATCACGATGAATTTTGGATTGGCTTATGTAGTAGACATGTCTTTGAGTATTATGATTCCCCTGAACGTGAAAAAGTGAAGTTGGTGGCTACAAAGATGTGCAAGAATGCTTCTATTTGGTGGAAAAACATGAAGAGACAACGTGAAAGAGATGGTAAAAAGAAGATTCAAACTTGGGGAAAGATGAAGAAAGAACTAAAAAGGAAGTACCTTCCCTTTAACTACCGCCAAGACATCTACCTCAAAATTCAGAACTTTAAGCAACGAGATTTGAGTGTGGAGGAGTATTCGGCTAAGTTTGTAAACTTGATTATCAAAGGAGACTTGCAAGAGGTAGGAAATGGCATAGCCCACCACTACATTGCTGGTTTGGGAATCACGGTATTACTAGAGTTATTTTTTTGCAATATATAATAGTCTTGAAGATGTGATGAAACTTCTTTGAAAGGTTGGGACAAAAAAAAGTATGAAACTCTGCACTACAACTAAGAGTGTGGCTAATGAAGGGTTTTGTTGAGGGTTATTCTTGGAATCTAATTAGTACGAAAACTACCCCCACTCAAGTAAAGAGTGAAGTGCAACAAGAATTGGCTTCTAAGTCAAAGACGTGTTTTAAGTGCCAAGGGTTGGGGCATATTGATTCTGAATGTGTTAACCAAAAAGCGTTTGCCTTAATTGAGGAAGATGAAGCCAAGGAAGAAGATGTTGAACAAGTGATCGAATCTAACCATGTCGAAGGCAGTGAGAATAAATCCTTTGTTGTCAAAATCTAAGTTGGATGTTGAAGAAGTAGTCGAATCTAACCATGGCCAAGAAGAGAGGAAGGTTCCTCTTAGTCAAATTTTGATTTAGAAATCAAGATGTTTCAGATCTGACGACTTTGGTTGTTGAAGAAAGCTTAGAAAGTGAAAAGGAATTCTTACTAGAAGCAAATCGATTATAGAATTTGTTGATGCAATGCACAGAAATACCACACGGTTTTCCACCTGAGGGTATTCAACATCAAATGGAGCCTCATACCAGGTTTAGTTTTTCCTAATAAGCTAGCCTCTATGAAGAGCCCTAAGGAGCATGAAGAGTTTAAAACACAAGTTGACGATTTTCTTGACAAAGGGCTTGTTCAAGAGAGTAAAGGTTCCTATGTGGTTCCCACTATGTTGGTGCTTGAAAAAGATGAATCTTGGGGTATGTGTTTTGATTGCCAAGCTTTCAACAACATTTTGATTCATGAGGAAGCAAGATTCAACAAAGGGCAAAGAGTGGAACAATATGAAAAGCGGGCATATGAAGGTTATCAACGGGTGGTATTTGATCCGGGAGGATGGATCGGTTACATGATAAAGAGAGGTGTTCCAAGTTGTGCACAGAATAGATGGCCCTTCAAGATTATTAAGAAGATCATAAAGAATGCTTACAAGGATAAATTGTCCGGTGAATGCAATATCTTGCCTACATTCAAGGTTAAGAATTTGAGGCCTTATCATGGTGAAGACTTGAGGACAAGTCTTTTTTCCCAACTATAGGGGTTTGATGCAGGAGCATCACCTTAAACACACCAAACATTGGAATTCAGCCTAATTATTGAAGAATTGGATTAGGGTCAAGGCGCGTGAATACATGTGAAACTCCTTTTTGGACCTCATTTGGGCCAGAGAAGCAAAAAAGCGTGGTGAGACTTGGACAAACCCTTGATGTGGATTTGCCATATTAATTTTAGAAAGTTTGCTTTTATTTATTTTTTACTAAGATTTGCTTTATTTATTTTAGAAAGTTTGTTTTATTTATTTTAGGAAGATTTGCTTTGTTTATTTTAGAAAGTTTGCTTTATTTATTTTAGAAAGTTTTCTTTTAGGAGTTGTTCTTTGTAATTTAGAAAGTTTCTTTTCCTAGTTAAAGTAGAAGTTGCTTTTTTGATTTAGAAAGTATGGGGCTATATATACCCCCCTAATGTAGTCTTTTGACAATCAGTTCAAGTTTAATAATATTTTCAGATTTCTCTTTTAAGAGTTCTCTCTTATCTCTTGGGTGGATTCCCTTGAGGCGAGTTTGTGGCTTCTTAAACCTAGGTGGATTCCTTGGTAGTGAAGTCTTTGTCCGACTTATCAATCAACTCGTCCATAGTTGATTGTGGCTCCTTCACTCCATCATCTATCCTGTGTGGATCTTTTCGTTAACCCCGATGAAGTAACTACTCTTGTCTGAGCTCTCTCTCACCACATCTCATATTTTTCTCTAAAATTTCCATAACCAAATTTTCAACCTCGACCATTTCCAAATCTTGTTCCATACACTAAAACCTTCCTAAATACCCCTTTTCCCTTATATACCATAAATTCACCTTTCTTAACTTAGAAATCTCCAAATTCATCCATAGCCTATTTTGACCCAAAGAAAACTACTGAGCCATATTTTGGCTTACCTAAACTTACGGATCATCCATCACGGTCCCGACCTTGCATCACGCGCCCTGCGGCGAGGCTGCCGCCTCCGTGAGTCAGCCCCTGCCAACGGCGCTGCTCCGTGCCAGCGGCTGTCTGCGCACCCAGCGGCGCCCACTGCGCCTGCCTTGACTATTGTGCACCCCGCGCAGTGTCGTGGCCTGGCTGGCCGTGTCGCGGCCCTTTGTTGCGACACAATCCAGCAACCCACTGCCTCTGCTGTCACAATACAATTTTTGTATTGCGATACAATTTTCCTGCAGCCAAGTCTCTTGCAATACAAATCCTGCAATACAATCCTAGCCTACTCAAGCCTCAGTCACAATACAGTTTGTGTATTGCAATACAATTTTCTTCGACCAGCTACACACCCTTACTTGACCACAATCACGCTACATTGCAATACAACTTCCAGCCCTCAAGCCTTCTTCTCTGCAATACAAAAATTGTATTGCAGTACAATTTTCAACACCCACTCAACTTGCAATACAATCCATCCACTATACACCTAAGGTTGCAATACAATATAAGTATTGCAATACAATTTTCTTTTTGCAATACAATTGAAGCATTAGTGACTCAAATCTGCACCCGATTTAAAATTTTTTTCATTTTCTTGAACACTCAAATAAATTTATAAAAATTTGTTTTGCCCCATTTTCTTCAATTTTACAACTTGTAAAACTTTAGAAATTTATTTTCTTCCCCTCATAACCAAATAAATTTATAAATTTTATTTTCTTTAATTTCTTTTTCCGAGTTTTTACCTTTATGCAAAACTCCCGAGAATTTTTTCATTTAGTGCAAAATGGTCACAAAATTTCCTCAAGCCTCTTTATATGACACTAACCCCGAGTGTTCAACCTCAAATTGTAAAATTTGATTTTCATTATCAAACACTCAAATAAATTTATTCAAATTTATTTTATTTCTCTCTTTGTTCGATTTTGTCCTTAAAATTCACCATTTCTAACACATCCGCATGTGCTATGTACTAAGCACACAACATCACTCAACACATCACAAACCATGTTATAAACATCATTCACATAACATACAACTCATATTATACCTTGATCACACATCAACACCATGCATTGATGTTCTATTCAGTGATTTTCTAGGTAATCTCATACCTCGGCTTCGACCTTCGAACCACACCTAGTGGTGATGTTCTTACTCGACTATGGCACAAGCCCCAGTCCTCCAATCTCTGGGTTTCCATATACCTATGCTCCATCAAACCACCTGGTGATGGATACCCAAACCAGAGCTCCTAGGTATTCGGTATACCTGGCTGATACCAAGCTATGACGCCCCAAACCGGGGGTCAGTTGACTACCATCAACCCGCGGAATGCAAGTGGATGTCGGGTTGCAGCGCCACTTCGGAAAATCGGGCGAGTCTCCTTTGCAGGGAGCTCCGCAAATACAACACATGAGCTTTGTCCCCGACAGTTGATATAATAACAACATGAGTAAAGCGGCCACTTGGGCCATAAACAATGCCCATAAAAACATACCAACTATAGATCGACTATATCCAATAGTCCTAAGAGTTCAAATGTTTACTCTTATACAACACATATATTAAAATTAGAGAATTCTAATACATGTAATACATCATAACTCAAAGCCACAATCCGGCTTTTCTTCTAAACTCAGCCTCTAGGACGAGCCGTCTCCTCGTGCGCTCCCTATACCTGAAAATATGTTCCCTCGACAGGGTGAGCTAATGCTCAGTAGTGGAATCACCCTAAGTGGGCTACTCTCCACTTAAGTGTATATGCAATGCTCTAAAATAAAGACACATTCAAGCAAATGCATGATCCTACTTGAATGTCTAACTGCTCAACACATATCCCGAGTCCTCACCGACTCCCTCACACCTGCCTAAACCATGTATGAGAAAACTAGTTTCAACCAAAGTTATTTGTTTATATTTGTGGTCTACCCTCCGATCTAAGTAGTGGACTGTCTCCGAAGTTATATTTAGTGGACTACCCTCCGAGATATATCAATTGGGCCATTTCCGACGATTGATATTTTATATGGACTACCCTCCCGTGTATATCAATTGGGTCGTCTCCGACGATTGATATTTTTAGTATGGGCTACCCTCCGATAATTAACATTTTTAGATAACCCTCGAACCATTTTCTCTGGAGCTCATCTCATGCACTCACTCCTATAGTCCTAGAAATTGTTCAGTCGCATATGGAGATACATGTATGCCAATTCCAATACAATCCTAATTCACATGTAAATATATAAACATGCATATATTTACAAAACATTCAATTCACACAATCATGTCATGTAAATTCTCATTTCATACATCAAAATTAGCTCACTTGGGCTAATAATCAAGCTCACAAAACAATTCAACTTGAATCACTCGATCAAACACATTTTCACACAAAATATATTTTCGTGTCACTATTCTATGAGCATTAAAACTCTAGAATTTGCAGTTCCGTCGCTCATCAATTCGCCGGTTCACTTTGTGAACGCATTTCCATGACCATTTCGGCCTCATCGAACCAATACATGATTTAATACAAAATTTCAAAATTTAACAACCCAAACCAACGTGGCGATCCACATTTGCCATTCTGGTGTTCCAAAAATTATATCAATTCAGTTCCAAGGTTTGGGACCGATTAAACGGCCCCTCATTGCCTCATTTGACTCAAACATTTACAATGTTCTTAAACAAAGAGTAAAACGCAAGTAGGGAGAAACCCCTACCTCTTTGAGTTTGTCGAAACTCCTCAAATCAGGGTACCTGGCGTAGGCCGCCGTGTAGAGCAGGCTTTTCTTCTTGTCATTGAAGCGGTCGGTTCGTATTTCTAGAGAGAAGACTCTCTCTCCTTAAAAACCGCCGTTTCGGTTTCACGGATTCACTGCGCACGTTTTCTTTTCTCCTTTTTCAAATGGAGAAGGTCACTGTCCATTTTGTCTTATTATCATTTAAGACACATTCCTGATGACCATTATCCTCCTCTTTTCCCGAGTTTGACATTGACGCATCTGGTCGTCCATTTTAATCATTTCTCTACTCATGCCACTTATGACACATGAGTACGTGTTATATGTGACTTTCGTTGTATCGAAAATCGTTTTATGGCACCCGAACCGTGAAGCCTCGTAAAACATGTAAATTTCGATTGTCTCGGAATTCGACGAAATTTTACATGCTAGCTAGATTTCACGAAACGATTCCAACGGTGCAATCCGTTTCGTCATCCGAGATCTAGAGAATAAATTTTGAATTTTTAACTGAAATTACAATTTTGTAACCGTAATTACGATTTTGCCTTTTTTCCAGAAATTAGAATTTCTTAGGTCTTACATACAAGTCTACGAGTTAATATGATGAAAATATCAAGCGAAGGTCGAACCCATGACACTATCCCTTTTTTTAAACTTTTTTCTTTTCCGCAAAAAGTCACTCTGCTTGACTTTGAGTCAAACATAAACACAAAAAATCAAATTCGGGCCACAAATCAACAAGGTGCATAATCACTTCAAAGCATGTAAATCATATTATCCTCTAGTAGAATAATTGCTTGCAAATCTGTAAACCCCTCAATATGATCCTGAATTTCAAATTATTTATGTGCATTAATACCAAATTTGTTATCATGCTTTTGCAAAGGCCTATTTCTACCTTTCTCTGCACAAGTGCTTAAATATTGAGGAATTGCATAAACACTAAGAAAGAATTGCATCAAAAACTTAATGCATCAAAAACCTCTAATGAGCCAAATTTTTTTTTTTAACTTAATGATAAATATAACTTTTGTTCTAAATAGTGCTTAATAGGGTTAAGTAATTAGTTGTTTGTTTTTTTCTAAAAAAATTAATCTTTTAATTTTTATCTAAATTTTGAAACAATAAAATTTTAAATAAAAATTTAAATATATGTGCTTTTGTTTAATTAGAAATCATGAGAGTTTCAATTGGCTTTTTCTATTCAGAAAAAGTCATCTTCCAAACAAGAAACACCACCCTTGCCCAACATAGAGAAGAGCTAACAACACTTACTACCCAATAATAGAAAACAAATAACTTAATACTATTAAGTACTATTTAGTATCAAGCTAAAAAAATTCTATTTAGCATTAAATACAAAAACAAACGCCACCTTTGACGTTTTCTATGTGACAAAAAGTTTCAAAAATTCAACAATAGGTCAAAAAGTAAAAAAAAAAAAAAAAACAAGCGAATGCTAAGCCGAAAGCTATAGCTTTCAACAAAAAGCCAAAAAACAAACGTCACCTTAGAGAGTGTTTGCTTTTTAGCTTTTTACTGACAGCAAATTGCTTTCATATTTTAGATTGATTGTTTTTCTACTTTTTCATGACTTATTATACACTTTTACTAAAATAATAATAGGTTTTTTTTAAATAGAAAGAATAACATATTGATTTTTCTTAACTTTTTAATACTTAATAAAAATAAGACATTACAAAAACAAGCAATCCAACACTAAAACTACTATGTGCTTGATAGGGTTTGAAAAATGGGCTCGCAGGCCCACTTGCTAAACCCTAAAGGAGAGGCATGCCCATTGAAGCATTCAGGCCTTTTGGCCTTGGCCAGGGATGAAGGCCCAATCTGAGCATGCCATTCAACTTTGTCGAGGCCTTTGTAGCCTTGACCCGGGGTGAAGGATGAAGGCCCGTCAGCTTCGGCCAAAGGTCGATTATGGGTAATCTCAAGAAAGCCCGTATTACGCAAATCAAGCCAAATCCTATAGATAAGGGAAATAGAATAATCCCCAATAATATATTATCTAGCAAATCAAACTAAATCTTACCAGTTAGGAAAGTAAGATAATTCACAATATTACAGCTCATCAAACGGGATCCCACCAATAAGGGAAAGAAATAATTCCAAATAGAGCTGCACTTTCTATATCCATAATCAAATCCGATATCAAGAAAATATCTCATCAAATGGGGAAGAATCCTAATCACCATCCAGTATTAAAACATCTAATATAAATAAGGCCACCCCGTCGTGAAAATACGAACACTCTTAGCGACACATTAGCCCTACGAGGAGTCTATCTTTTATCTCATAAAGCCCGACTTAAGCATCGAGACAGCTCACGGTAGCCCTAAATATCTTCTTTCTTGTTCTTTGCATAGGTGTGTCACATCAGGCACGCCGTCGGTGACTATCGGCTCGGGTCACGCGGCGGCCACTGGCTGCGCTACAGCCCGGTCGGGTGGAAGAAGGCATCATCAATTGGGCGCCCAGTGCGTAGGGCAGCGGTTCCTTTACAAATAAAAATGATCACTCATTTACTGATGGTATCAACTCGGAATCTGGCGGGAAGCGGCCTTGGTCGCGAAGGATGCGAGTTGCCGGGCGACGCGAGGCAACTGAGCCTCACAACACATTAGAAGCGTGCGAGCCAACACGAACAAAGTGGAGGCGCTCCGCCTCGTCAATCAACGCCTAATAGGGGAATTAGAATAACTCACCAGGCAGATGCAACGCCCACGGGATACACGACAAACCGCGAGGAGGGATATGACTTTCCTCCCGCGAAGAGGCGACCATGATCTTGACATTCCTCGGCGAAACAAGGCGAGAATCCAGGCCGAACCGGGGGCACAGGACCACAGTGGCCCTGGAGAGGAAGGCAATGAAGCAGTACTAGGAGGGCATGTAGGAAGCAGGAGCTACGCCGCCCTCGACCGGGAGCAGGAGAGCTATCATGGGAGCAAAGGTTCAAGAGCCTTCAACAAGAGCTCAGGCGTGTGAAGGAGGTGGTTAGAGGACGCGCTCCTGACACTATGGATACCTTGGTACAACAAACTGAATCACCCTTCACAGCCGAGGTGCTTCACTTCCCTCTCGACCAAAATTCGGGATGCCCTGAGTGGAAAACGTCGATGGTGTCGGGGATCCAGATTGATCATCTCAAACACTTACAAAAATCAAATGGAGTTTGCATGGGTATCGAGATCAGAATGGATTCGGGGCTTTCGCTATCATAGTAAAAGGCCCGGCGCCTTTGGTTAATAGGCTCCAGTCATCAATCCTCATTCGAGCTATCCAGTGCGTTAGTGTCTCACTTCGTCGGGGGCCACGGCGTATAGAAACCCAGGATTATCACCTGCAACTATCAAGAAGGGTTTCCTTGAGAAAGCACGAGGTCCTATGTCTAAAGATTCAATGCCGAGTCTTTAAAAGTAGATATACCTAAAGAGAAATTCGTGATCACTGCATTCATTGTTGGCTTAGGGGTTCAGTCAAAAGACTTGATGTTTTCCATCTCCAAAAATCACCAAGCAAGCATGGCTGAGGTGCTCGCAAAAGCATAGAAGTATATTAAAGGTGAAGAAGCCCTCATATCCAAGAAGGAGAGCTCTTCCACCCATAAAGAAAAAAGCGGGAAAGACAGCGACAAGAATGAAGCCCCCGAAAAATAGCGTCAGGAAAGTTCCCGATGAAAGATGGAGAAGCGATCCCAAAAAGTGGGAACCTCGGAGATCGTCTAGGCCGCGGTCGAAAGGCAGCGTTGTAGCTCGACGGTTCACTCCTTAGAGCATCTCCAGCCACACTCAAAAAAATAGCTACTTAAAATATATTTAAATATTCAATTCACTATTTTAGCTAGCAACTTTTAAAATTACTCCAGCACGCTCGAGAAAAATAGATTACTACTTCAATAACTTCAACTAACTTTGTGTATAATTAAAAATGCCACATTGCATAACCGCGTAAAGCGCCATAATGATGACGTATCATGCCACGTCATCAAATTTTATCTTTAATTTTCAACGGTCATATTTACTTGACTATATTTAGCGGATCATATTTACCGCGGCCATATTTACAACGGTCATATTTTTTTAAAAATGTATAAATAAGACCTCCCTCTTCTCATTGTCATATAGCTCAAATTTATTTTACTAGTATTGAACTCATATTTTTTGTTATGACTTATGATGGTAAATGGAAGATTATTCTTAGTGGTCGACTCTAGATGATGAGTTGGAGATGTTAGCGTGCTACTATGGCAATGGAAGAAGCTTCAATGCGAGAATAGTTAAGCGATACGTCATGGTTCTATTCAAGGTCATTATGTTATTTTTACGAATCAGTTGAAGGGCATGAGAGACTTGCCGCGATTATTTTGCTCATCGCCTACCTATCCCCCCAAATTTATTTCGAAGGAGGTTTCGAATGAATCGATCACTTTTCGTTCGTATTATATCAACATGAGTTTATGATCCATACTTTGTCCAATGATCTTTATTGGAAACATTGGTTTGTCTCCCCTTCAAAAGATGGCTAGCTATAGAATGCTTGCTATGGAGTTCACGACAGATGTTGTTGACAATTATGTGGTCAGCGAAACTCTTGCCATAGAAAGTCTACAAAGATTTGTATCGGCCATAGTATCAATTTATTCTAATGAGTACCTCAGGTCACCAAATAGTGCAGACATTGCAAGATTATTAGCGATCGGTGAGAGACGTGGGTTTCCGGGGATGCTAGGTAGCATTGACTGCATGCATTGGAGATGGAAGAATTGTCCAACAGCATGGAAAGGTATGTACTCTGGTCATGTTCATGAACCAACAATTATTTTAGAAGTGGTGGCTTCATATGATCTATGGATTTGGCATGCCTTTTTTGGGTTATCTGGATCCCACAATGATATAAATGTGATAGAACGCTCTTATGTTTTTCTCTTCTTTTTCGGAAGGTAAAGGCTCCTTTGGTTAATTACTCCGTCAATGGAAATGATTATACTATGGGATATTATCTTCAGCGATGGTATATATCCAAAAGTAGACCACGTTTGTCGAAAATAATTTCATGTCGAGGCAATAAGCAAATACATTTGCACGAGAGGCTTCAGGAGTCGACGGAAAGGATGTTGAGAGGCTTTTGGGTGCTTCAAGCACGATTTGCTATAGTTACCGTGGACACGCACGTTTAAGGCTTAGTGTAAGAATATTATGAAGGCATGCATAATATTACATAACATGATTGTCGAGGATGGAGGGACAATAATGAAATGGACTTGGATTATGATGCATCGGCGGATGGAATTCCTCTCCTACATTGATATCGGAACGGGTTGACTGCTTCAATTTATTCATACTCAACATCGTATTCGAGAGCCCAGGAGACACTCATTCAATACTCCAAATGATTTAGTGAGCTTTATGGAATATGCATGTGGAATGTTTTTATGACAATATCTTGTGAAAACTTAATGTAGAATTTGAACTATTATGGTCTTTAATTCGAAGTTAGGCTTGCTTTTTGGTACTGTAATTTTCTTTTCTTTATTAAATTCTTTGATGTAATTTAATTCAGTTTATCATAGTCATCATACCCAAATCAATAACATAAACTAATAAGAAATCCAGCGGTGTACTCAAATAAAACGGTAAAATAAAAAAAAAAATGAAACCAAATATTTGATCATGATTCCATAGAATCAATAACATAAGTTGTAATTGATGAATAAGAAAAACTACATTCTTTTGCCGTGATTTCTCCATGCAGGCGCTTAAAATATTCGGCTTGAATCGGAGGCATGACACTCGTATCTATCAACATTATTTTACATTCCTCCTTCATTTGCTCGAGTTGTACCTTCTCTTGTTCAATAGCCACCTTCTCTTGTTCAACAACTAACTTCTTTTGTTCGACCACCATTTTTTCCATGTAAGTGACTTTCTTCTTCGCCATCTTCTTTTTCTCCTCCTTCATTTCTTCAAACAATTTCATGAAATAGGTTGAATTTGAGTGTGTCTTGAGTTTGCTCTTTGACTTTCTTGCTAGCTCTTTGTCTTCGCTTCGATTGGCCTCTCGAGAGCCCCCGCGCCGTCTTCTATGTTTCTGGAATTACGGTGTTGAAGGATTGAGGCGCTGAGGTTGCACCACTTTTGTTTTTGTTTCTTGGGTGAGAATCCTCCATCCATTTTGGGTTATCTTAGTAACTCGGTCAATGATGTTCAAATGGAAGAGGATTTGAAGTTTCCTTATACACTTTCTTCGCATCACGGACCTGAAAATTGTACAATAATGCTACCTATCATAAAAGAAAATTGTACAATAATATTATGTATCGTAGTAATATTTTCACACTTGTAATTAAAATACACTCATACCTTGTCTTTCTCAATCAGTCCACTTTGATTCAACCTTTCAATTTGGTGCTTGACCCATGAATTTATTGGTAGCTAGTTGAATTATGAATAACGATTCATCAAAAACTTGATTCGATTACAATTTGACTCGGGTTCATTGTTGTTAGTACTCCCAAACCCTTTGCCAATACCTTTAGATTTTTGCTCATTCCATGCGACATCCATATGCTAATATTCAGCCAACCCGAGGATTAAAACTAAGTCCTCCTCGATTGAAAAGTTGCCGCCTCTCGAAACTTTTTTGGTGCTTGATTCTATTTGGTGATATTGGTGAAGGCCGGCTTATTTGTTCCTCTTGCGATTGAGTGTTAAACCCACCTACGTTTGTTCCCTCATTCAATGGGTGTTAAAGTAATATCCATGTTCATCCATCAAAAAACCTACATTATCGATGAAAAAAGGTGCATAAGGTTAACTACATAAAAAAGTAATATCTATATACATGCATAGAAAGGTGGCTTTAAATTCAACTAGGGGGCTTAAAATAATAATCCTGAATCAAGTTTCTGATAGATCTTACAAGAGCCTTGTTTCATAATAAAAGTTTCTGATAGATCTCAATAATAAAAATCTCAATGCTGTTATGAATAAAACATAAAAAGAAGCTTCTCATTCTTTTGTTATGAATACAACAAAAATCTCAACTAACTACCTATGGTACAGAAGACAGACCTTAAAATAAGCCTTCAATTTTTCAAGCGAATGGTTTACTTGGTACCCTCATTCTTACTTGAGAGCCTTGTTTTATAATAGCTTTCTGATAGATCTCGATATAAAATCAAAAAATGCGAGTCCACATAATGCGAAGCAGCTTTCATTTCTCCAAAGTCCATTCCCATCCACCAATGATTTGAGCCTATATGCACCAATGGGCTATTTCAGATATTGAAGAGAAAGAGAGAGAGAGAGATTTTTATATGTAGAGAGAGATTTCTAAATTAACAAAAAGCCAAACAGTCAAAAGAAGCTACATCAGATAGAAAATCAACACAATCGACAAAAAAAACCTATGATCTTAGGTGATCTGTTCTTTTAGGGTCCCGAACATTCCTTGCTTTCCCATACCATTTCTCGGGAAACAAACACACCCATCTCTGTATCAAACGAAATAAAGATGCAAAACAGCAGATAAGAAATCAAAAAAACTACTTGATGCCTTGTTAGATCTCACGAAAATAACCCCTTTTTTCCTTTCTCCTACTAGTAATTCTCAAAAACCAAACACACGTTTAGCAAAACCCATATATCTGAGATTATTACATATCCATTTCCTCCCATTCAAACCTCCTTTCTTTCCCCACCCCATTAATGCCCCAAATTAGGGTAAAGTGGAAGTGCAACTCAATCGAGAAAACGAGAAACGGGTGAAACGAACCCATTTCCCTCTCATCACCAGATCCTTTGCCTCCATAACCTCTGTTTCTCACACACCCACCAAAAAAAAAAAACCCCCTCACCAAAAAAATAAAATATGACAAGGAAAACAAAAATTCAACTAGCAAGCCCATACCCCATGTCCTGTCATGAAGATCACTTGCCTTTTTCCATATATATCACACCCACAAAAAAAAAAGCAGAAAACAAAAGCAGTAGAAGAAAAGCAAGTTGGGGAAAAAACTGGAAAATACCTCAGAATAGATATGGTCACCTCCAAAATCAGAGGCAAACAAAAAATTCATAACAATCACCTCCAAAAGCTTCGACAAAAATGACATTAGAGCAAGCATCAAGAAAACTTTTTTCACGGCCAAACAAAATCAAACTCCGATCAATCTCCTTCAAAACTGAACACTGGAATCGTATTAAATCAAACATCCTAAACTCACCGAAAAGCGTTTTTCCAGAAAAAAAAAATCAATAATTTACAGCATATGAGTGAAGAAACCTCTGTATAACCTTTTTCCTGGGAAAATTTTTCGCTCCTCTTAAACAAGCGAAGTTGTGCGATCAGGTCAGCGAATCGAACTCTATAAACGGGAGAGACAAAGAGCGGAGATGCACAGTTTTGTGGTTTGCCGGTGTCATTGGATTCAATGGATCTAGAAAGAACGTTGGCCGAGGGGATTTTGGAGGGAGAGATCCTGTTGACGAAATGCTCGCTACATTTGTTGAGGAGAAGGCGAGGAGGCCAAAATGCAGGCGGGATGACGACGGATTAGACCACAGTACCTTGACTGGCAAAATAGCTAAAAATAGCTATTTATTTGAGCCCTTTAAGAGATGCTCTAGCCTCAGTATCACAAGTCTGTGCGAAGTGCGAAGCAGCGAGTCTCCTTTGTACGAGCTCTACCCCGGAAATACAACTTTGCATGAAACTGTCCCCAATAGGTCGATATAATCACAACATAGATAAAACGACCACTTGGAGCCTAAACAATACCCATAAAACATACCAACTATAGATCAACTATATCCAATAGTTCTAAGAGTTCAAATGTTTACTCTTATACAACACATATATTAAAATTAGAGAATTCTAATACATGTATAAAATCATCAAAGCCACAATCCGGCTTTTCTTCTAAACTCAGCCTCTAGGACGAGCGGGTCACATAGTGCGCTCCACATTGCACAGAAAATATGTTCCCTCGACAGGGTGAGCTAATGCTCAGTAGTGGGATCACCCTAAGTGGGCTACTCTCCACCTAAGTGGATATGCAATGCTCCAAAATAAACACCTTGTGGGCAGAAATTCCAATTTTTTGAATGAAAAGGGCAAAATCGTATTTAATTTCTGAAATTGAAATTCTGTTAAAATCGAATTTATTCTCTAGATCTCAAATGAATGACAGTTCACTGTTGGAATCGTCTCGCAAGATCTGGCTGTATGTAAAATTTAGTAGAGTCTGAACGGTCGAGAAGTTGACCGCGTTTTCAAGGCATCGCGATTGAGGTCTTGAAGTAAAAACGATTACGATCTGACGAAACTCCCATATAACACGTACTCATGTGTCATAAGTGGCATGAGTAGAGAAATGATGAAAATGGGCGGTAGAGATGAGTCTTAGAATGTGGCGGGAAAAGAATGACATAAATGTCATTTTTGGAAAAGTTTAAGTTAGTAAAAGACAAAACATAAATAGTGTTGTCTCCTACATTGAAAAAGGGAAAACAAAAAAAACGTGGGATAAGGAGAAAAGATGCAGAAGCTTTGAAATCTTGATTTTAGAGAGAAGTATCTGAGCTTCTCTCTAAAATCTTTGGGCGATGGTAGTCGAGGCGGAGTCTTCGGGACAAGAGGAGAGAAAGGCTGCTCTACGGAGAGGCCGCGTGGAGTACCGGATTTAGGGAGTTTCCTCAGGCGCTCAGGAAGTGGGGTTCTCCCTACTTGGGTTTTATTCTTTGTTTAAGAGCTATGTTAATGTTTGAGTTGAATAAGGCGTGAGGCTAGTTTGATCGATTCAAATCTTGGAGCAGGGTGTTAGTTTTGAAGCCATTAATGGACGGTCCATGACGTCACGAGTGACTAGTGCCATGGTGAAATGTATTGCTATGAATGTATGCTTTGATGTGTATGAGTGGGAATGGTAAATCACAGTTCCACAAAATTGACCCAGATAATTAATGTTTTGATAGGAACGATGGCAAGGGTTTCTTGTTCGGCAATGTTCGAAAAATAATTTTGTATATGTGTTTGGTCGAGTGATTCAAATTAGGTGCTCGTGTTTGATAATTAGTCCAAGTGAGTTAATTTTTGGTGTATGAAAACGTGAAATTACATAATATGATTATGTGATTTAAATTATGTGGATATATGCATGGTGATATATTTGCATGTGTTGTATGAGTTATTGAAATGGCATCACAATGCATTTCATATGCTAGGGCACCAGAATGGGAGTGAGTGCATGAGGGTAATTCTAGAGAGAATGGTTTGGAGGGTTAATGCAAAATAATAATAATAATCGGAGGGTAGTCCATACTAAAAATATCAATCGTCGGAGACGACCCAATTGATATACATCGGAGACGACCCAATTGATATACATCGGAGGGTAGTTCACATATAAAATATCAATCGTCGGAGTCGGCCCAATTGATATACATCGGAGGGTAGTCCACTAAATATAACATCGGAGACGGTCCTCTACTTAGATCGGAGGGTAGACCACAAATGTAAACAAATAACTTTGTTTGGCTTAGTTTCTCATACATTGTAAACCAGGTGTGAGGCCGGTGTTTCGGGATGAGTTGATCAGTTAGACATTCAAGTAGGATCAATGCATTTACTTGAATTTTGTGTTTTATTTTAGAGCGTACATATGCACTTAAGGTGGAAGTGCTTCCCACTTAGGGTGGTCGACTACTCAGCGTGCTTTCGCCTGTCGGGGAATATATTTTTAGTCTGGGGGAGCACACGAAGGCGGCTTGTCTGGGGTGAGTTTAGAAGAAAAGCTAGGATTGTGGCTTTACAGATCTTATACATGTATTAAATTCTCTAATTTTAATATATGTGTTGTATAAATAAAACATTGAACTCTTAGAACTATTGGGAGATAATTTAGTTCATAGTTAGTATGTTTTATGGAGTATTGTGTTTATGGTAGAGTGGTAGTTTTACTCATGTGATGATATATTGGGTTGTTTGGGAAAGGTTTATCTGGTATTGTATTTGGGTAGAGCTCCCCGTCTCAAGGAGACTACGCAGATTTTACTGAGGTGGCGTCGGGTAACTTAGGCATCCACTTGTATTCGTAGTTGGCGGGTAGTCAACGGACCCCCGGGAATGAGGTGTCACACACACATTCAAGCAAATGCATGATCCTGCACGAATGTCCTAGCGCTCCAACTCATATCCAGAGTCCTCCTTGGAAGCTCCCTCACACTGCCTAAGCCATGTATGAAAACTAGTTTCAAAAGTTATTTGTTTACATTTGTGGTCTACCAATCTAAGTAATTAGTGTCTAGATGTTATATTTAGTGGACTACCCTCAGTGTATATCAATTGGTAGACTCAGACGATTGATATTTTATATGTGGACTACCCTGGAGTGTATATCAATTCTTGTAGTCTCGAAGCGATTGATATTTTTAGTATGGACTACCCTCAGATCATTATTGTATTTTTAGACAACCCTCCAAAACCATTCTCTGCAGAATTACCTCATGCACTCACTCACCTGTCTCTGCAAAGATGCCCGGTCGTATGGAAATGCATTGTGATGCCATTTCAATAACTCCTATAACACATGCAAATATCACCATGCATATATTCACATAATTTAAATCACACAATCGTATTATGTAATTTCACATTTCCACACTCGAAAAATTAGCTCACTTGGGGTGATGATCAAACAAATTCACTTGAATCACTCGACCAAACACATTAATTCACACAAAAATTATTTTGTAGACACTATTCTCGGGAATAGTGAAACCCTCGTTACTATTCCGAAAATGCCAATATTAGTTCTTTGAACCGAAATTCAAAGGCCATTTAAGGCCTCCGCACAAATAATACATGATTTTATTGAACAATTCATCACACATTTAACTTTTTAACCCGAATAATCCGCATAGGCGATGCGATTTGTTTAGCGGGTCTCAAAATCCAAGCATTTGGTTCCAAGGTTTGGGCAGATCAATAACAATTCAGGGGCCTCGACCGGCCCGAAACATTGGCTTAAAGAAAGTGTAAAACCAGTAGGGAGAAACCCCTACCTCTCGGAGTTTGAGAGAAACTCACATCACGAGTACCCGCGCGAAGCCCTCTGCGTGAAACGGCTTTCCTTCTTGTCAGGCCCAGACGGTCGGATCTCCTACAGTTCTAGAGAGAAGAAGGACGTTCTCTCATAAAGAAACGAATTCAACTCTGGTTTTCTCCCCACGTTTTCTCCTTTTGCATTTTGAAAGGATGATACTATTCCTCTTTGTCTTATTATCCTTTAAAACAAATCCAAAAATGGCAATTATGTCATAACTTCCCGATTTTGACGTGGTACTATCTCGATGAATCCCATTTCATCATTTCTCTACTCTCATACCATAGCAGCACAGTAGGTCATATCATATGTAACTTTCGTCGCATCGAATATCGTTTCTGACACGAGGAAGCCATGATACTTATAAGCGATGTAAATGTCATTGTCTCGGAATTCAGCGAGAACATGTGCTACCTAGATTTGACGATTCCAGCGGTGCAATCCATTTGTCATCGAGATCTAAGAGAATAAATTTTGATTTTTAACAGAAATCAATTTGCGTGGCCGAAATCACATCGCTCCGCATGCATATGCAACGTGCACTCACCATGCATGTAAACTAGTCATTAAATGTTAAGCGACTAAACCCGCATTGCCTTCATCCTAAAAGAAGGGATAGGTGGCTAGCATCGTGTCCTCGCGTTCCCACGTTGACTCCTCCACTCCATGAAGATGCTAGGCATAGCACTCGCGCCTCCAGATCTTGCATTCGCAAAGGGTGATCCACGACTATCCAAAATACATCTTTGATCCCTCACTTAAGGTCCCATCGGTGTCAACCTCGATCCCATCCCCAATCCACCACCTTGAAATTTGGATACGGGTATACTTAGAGCATGGAGCGTGAAATACAAGTGGACACACGACATCGCGGGCGATAGCATAGCCGATGCACTGGCAGTGTCTATCACTCACCGATGTCTCGGAAGGCGATAAGCACAGGCGATAGCGCACTTTCCGAAATCGACCACTCTCTGCCCGAACCGCCTTGAGAAAACGTGATCACCAACCTCTCGGGCACAAGAATTCGGCGTCTTGCATACGCTCTCTCCCACCGGTCGACATAGCGGTGATACCATGGCCTCCCCATCTGATACCTCATAGGGTGCCATGCGGCCCATACTCGCGATAAGCTGTTGTGGGCGAATTCCCATGAGGCGGTGCTCACTTCCAGCTACCCTTATGATCCGGACCGCATGCTTTCGCGACATGTCCTCTAACACTGTATAGTCCTCTCAGGACTTGCCAATACATGCGAGGGTGGAGTGACTGTACTCATCGTCGGTAGTGTGCCATCATCCTTTTGAGCTTCTTTCTAAAAGTATCGCCGTGAAACCTCGGATTCCTGCTCCGGAGCCACATGTGGATCACGGCGCTCCATGTGGCGGGACTATCTGTGAATGTCCTGACGGGGAATCTCAAATGAAGGTCATCCACGGCTAGAAAATGTCTTGGAGCTTCATGAGCCGGTCAACATTACCCATCTTGCGTCTTTGCCTGTGGCGCCAGGTGGCAGAGTCGTGCGAAGTCCATGTGTGGGAGTGCTCCCACACTTCACTCGGCCACCTCCAGTGGTGAGTAGCCTGCAACCACACGGTCTTTCGGCCTTAGCCTGTGACCGTGGGTTTATCGTCGAACAAAGTCCCTCGTGTCTCTTCATTCGCTCCGATGTCGCGGCAGCGAAGATCCTGGTACATCTTCATTTACGTTTCTGATGTCGAGAAGTAGTGAAACTCGCAGAATCTCTCTCCAGGCTCCCGGTCATTAGGGGAACCACTGCGTCCTATGTCGAAGACTATGTGACGGTCCGACCTCGTCACGCGGTATTTGTACTCGATCATGATGGACACTATCTCGATCACATGGGACTCGATCAATCTACTCAACGGAGAAGGTATAACCCTTAAACTCCCAATTGCCTTGAGTCTGCTTTCCATTTGTATTGTAGTCTAAAGCGTCCCACGGAGTCTCGAGCATCTGCCACTCTGAAACTATACTATGCTCCTTGACCTCCGACTGAGTGCATCAGCCACCACATTTGCCTTACCGGGATGGTAATGCAAAGTGAAATCATAATCTTCTAGGAACTCCATCCATCTGTGTTGCCTCATATTAAGGTCCCGCTGCGTGAAAAATATACTTTAGACCTTTATGGTCTAAGTACACCTCGAACTCCTTGTCGTATAAGTAGTGGTGTCAAATCTTCAAGGCGAAGACTACGGCCGCCAATTCCATGTCATGTGTGGGAGTAGTGCGCTCGTGATTCTTCGGTGAGGCATAGCATTCTTTGCCCTCTCGGTGCATCAAAACACATCCAATCCGGCACTCGAGGCATCACAGTACAACGTTGTCCCTATGCGGAACTATCAAGATGGGGTGGCGTCTCTCTTCAACTCACGGAATGCCCTCCTACGCGTCGGTCATCCCGATCAAACTTGACCTCCTTCCGGGTCGACCTAGTCATAGGTGCTGCTATCTGGAGAAATCCCTGATATCTGTAATACCCAACCAATCGAGGAAACTCGTATCTCGAAGGCCGACCTCGGCCTCTCCCAGCTCATCACTTTGCCTCGACCTTCTGCAGGTCGGCGAGCCTCACGATCGCTGACTGCGTGTCTAATCTCACCTAAGTAAAGCCCAGGAACTTCGCACCTGCGGGCAGGCGTGCGGTTGATGGTCTCTCGACAAAACGTAGCAGATCCATAAGTGATACTCATGCTCCCACTATGACTGGGAGTAGATCAAAATGTCTTCCACGAAGACTACGATAAATTGATCGAAATAGAGTTGGAATATCCTATGCATGAGATCCATGAATGTTGCTGGCGCGTGCGTCGTCGAAGGGCATCCGCAAGTAAACTCATAGTGCCCATAGCAGCGTCCTAAGCGATGTCTGGGGATATCTGTCTCCTAACCCTCGGTGATGGTTACAGTGCGAAGGTCCTATCTTGGAGTAAACTCGCTCCTCTCGGTGATCGAACAAATGCGTCGATCCTCGTGGGTATCGGAAGTTGTGATGCGTAACCTGTTTGGCCGTCGTAATCAATGCACATTTGAAGTGTCTTGTCCTTCTTCTTTGCAAATAGAAGCAGGAGGCCCGGTGAAGTGCTCGGTCTAATGAACCCTTGCCCAGCCGCTCCACATGGCGGACTGCGAGTTCACGCAGCTCAGCTGGTGCCATCCTATCGGAGTCATAGAGATGGAGTGAAATGCCAGTGTAACTCGATACAGCGGTCTGCCTGCGTGGAGGCAGTCCGGTAGCTCATGCGGAAAAAATATCCACATGCTCGCACACTACTCGAGGTAGATCTAAGTGGGTCTCACCTCGTCCTCACAGGAGTAGGCTGGCTAGCCCGACCGCCAGCTAATCCTGACACTGAATAGTATACTATGCAGGCGAAATGTCATGCTTGTCCCATTGAAATACCACCACAGTATCGTCCCCAGGTGTGAACGGTAGCCCTCCTATGCTCTGTCGATATAGCGACTTCTGTGGTATTGTGATCCATCCCGGGATGACATTGAGCTAGGCATGTCTGTGGGTCATCAGGATCCCTTGTAGTGGAGTCCCCGAGATCTCCATTCGCAACCTCGCGTATCATCCTATTCTCGCCCTAATCTAGGAGAACTCATGCTCTAAAGGCTCCTCTAAGGTCTCAACCTCTAAGCCCAACTCTCTCTCTGTGGTTAGAAATTTGTCTGACCATGGAATCCATATCTATAGGCGAAATCTACAAGTACGCGTAGACGACTTAAATCCCATTCTCAAATCTCCCAACGCCCGGCGAGTTTATGGCCACGTAATCATCAGCAAATCGGGCTAGCTCTGTGAACCTAGTCACATAATCCATCACAATCATTGCCCCTGCTTCAGCTCTAGGAACTCTTGAGCCTTCGCAATCTCTGGAAAGTACTTACCCATGAACAGCTCCTGAAACTCTTCCCATGTCATAGCCTCTAAGTCTCTAGAGATCCTTACCCATTTCCACCATACCTAGGCCTCGCCCTCTAGCTGGAATGCAGCTAACCTAATCCTGGTCGTATCGGAGGTGATCTCCATAGCCTCCCGATGCGTTCTCGTCTCTGCATAAACAGTAGTGCGCCGCCATCGGTCTCCTCCTATGAATGTCGGAGGATGATGCGCCCTAAACTTCTGGAGGTTATTAGGACCTCCCTGACTACTGTATGCCGGCGCAGCCGATATGGCATTTTATTACCTACAACCTCGGCAATGGCTGCTTGATCAAATATTGGCGGCCCGTTGTCGCCGATTGGTACTGACCGATGCCCAGTGGGCGTCCCAATACATCCTCGTCCTCTACTAGCCATCTACTGAGTGCTTATGGCAGTTAAATCTCAATCTGATCTAGGCATAAACAAACAGAGACACTAATCATACATAAATCGAGTGTATACACATTGTCCTTGCATTTCTGGGTAATGCAAAATAATCATTACATTTAAATATTGTTTTCAACAAAAATTTTATTTTCGAAAATTTTATTTTATTTTTTTGAAAATTTTATTTTTCGAAAATTTTGTCTAATTTTATTTGATTTTTATTTAATATAATAAAAAAAATTTTGAAATTTTTTGTGATGAACAGTGTTCATGAACCGGGTTCACGAACAATATCCAAAAATTGACTTCGAGCGATGCCGGGTGGCGATCCGCCAGGCTAGAGCCTGCGCAGGTGCGACCTGGCCCAGCCCTGCGGCATGCCGGGCCGTCTTTGCGCGCTGTGGCGCTCGCGGCGTTCGCCCGCGCCTGGCACATCCGCCGGGCCATTGGCGGCGTACGCGGCGGCGCTCCGCACTGCAGTGCCGCGCGCCCATTGGCGCCCGTCTGCCGACGCTTGCGCCCACCCCAATCTGATACTGACGTGTTGCGATCACGGTCCGGCCTCCTCAAGGCACTGTCACGATACAAAATGGTGTATTCGCGATACACCTCTATAACCGATCCCGATCCGCGATACAAATGGTGTATTGTGACTCAATTTTCCATCCTTCCTCTTTGCGATTCAATAGCGTATTGCGTCACAGGTTCTCTATTACACACCAAAGTTGCAATACAATTTTCCTTATTGCAATACAACTTTCCAGCCTACCCCATGATGCAATACACTTCCAACCACTGCACACTCTTGCAATACACTTCAAATTTCTGCACCAGTTTTTTTTTTTTCATTATAAATATTTTTTTTTCATTTATTTCATTTGCGGAAAATCATAAAAATATATATATACACTATTTTTCATTTTCCATAATACTCAAATAAATTTATAAAAATTTATTTTACTTCATTTTCTTCAATTTTACTACTTGTAAAATCTTAGAAAATTATTTTCTTCACCTCATTTTTTTTTTCATTTCACCCAACTACTGGAAGACACTAAAAATACACACCTATTTTATTTATTTATTTTTTCATTTAATTTTGGACATTTTGTCCCAAAATCTCCTTAAAACCTCTTGATCCAACACTAAACCTAGTGTTTAACCTCAAGTATTAAAATTTGGTTTCATTTCCTCAATAACAAATAAATTTATTCCAATTTATTTTATTTCTTCTCTTTGTTCCAGTTTTCACTTACTGAAAAAAAACTTCTAAAAACTTCCCAACACATCATGGTTTTCCTAGGTGCTAATCACTAAGCACTCAAACCATACACAATACATGATCACACATCATTCAAGTTATGAATATTTTTCACACAACAAATTTATCAAATCACACAAAACACATCAAACACATGCATGTCATGTTCTAGTGTTATCCCGTGATTTCCTAGGTAATCTCATACCTAAACCCAACATCGAACCACACCTAGTGGTGATGTTCTTACAAGTCTATGGCCTAAGCCCAAGCCCTCAATCTCTAGGTTTTCATATACCTATACTCTACATCAAACCACCCTAGTGGTGATGGATACCAGAGCTCCACCCCAGGTATTAGTATACCTAAGCTGATACAAGGTATGGCGCCCCCGAGGCAGGGTCCGTTGACTACCATCAACCCGCGAATACAAGTGGATGTCGGGTTACGGGCGCCACTTCGAAAAATCGGGCGAGTCTCCTTTGTACGGGAGCTCTACCCAAATACAACACACATGAAACACATCCCCAATGAGTCAGTATAATCACAACATGAGTAAAATGGCCCACTTGGGCCTCGCAATACCCTTAAAAACATACCAACTATGAATCCAACATATCCAATAGTTCTAAGAGTTTCAAATGTTTACTCTTATACAACACATATATTAAATTAAGAATTCTAATACATGTATAAAATCATCGAAAGCCACAGTCAGGCTTTTCTTCCTAAGCTTCGGCCTCTAGGGCCAGTGCGTCTCCTGCGTGCGCTCACGTACCTTAAAATATGTTCCCTCGAGAAGGTGAGCTAATGCCCGTGGTGGGATCACCCTAAAGTGAGCTACTATCCACCTAAGTGCATATGCGATGCTCGAAATAAACACACACATTCAAGCAAATGCATGATCTACTTGAATGTCTAGCTAACTCAACTGTATCTGAGTCCTCACCGACTCCTCACACACACACTAAGCCATGTATGAAAACTAGTTTCAAACAAAGTTATTTGTTTACATTTGTCCCTCGATCTAAGTAGTGGACTGTCTCCGATGTTATATTTAGTGGACTACCCTCCGATGTATATCAATTGGGCCGACTCCGATGATTGATATTTTATATGTGGACTACCCTCCGATGTATATCAATTGGGCCGTCTCCGACGATTGATATTTTTAGTATGGACTACCCTCCAATCATTATTATTATTTTTAGACAACCCTCCAAACCATTCTCTCTAGAATTACCTCATGCACTCACTCCTATCTCTCTAAGGTGCCTCAGTGCATATGAAATGCATTGTGATGCCATTTCAATAACTCCTACTCTTTTACATGCAAATATATCACCATGCATATATTCACATAATTTAAATCACACAATCATGTTATGTAATTTCACATTTCCACTCGAAAATTAGCTCACTTGGGCTAATGATCAAACACGAGCAATTCCACTTGAATCACTCGACCAAACACATTAATTCACAAAAATTATTTTGTGAACACTATTCTCGGGAATAGTGAAACCCTCGGTTACTATTCCTGGAAAATCCCCAATCGTCGGTTCACTTTGTGAACCCGAAATTCATGGCCATTTCCGGCCTCATACAAACCAATACATGATTTATTGAACAATTCATCACACATTTAACCCAAACAGTCCGTCGCGTCAATTTGTTCGTAGGCTCTCAAAATCAAGCATTTCGGTTCCAGGTTTGGAGGCAGATCAAGCCGGCACCCGTTCAAGGCCTCAACAGCCCCGAAACATTGAAAACACCCAAGAAAGTGTAAAACCCAAGTAGGGAGAAACCCCTACCTCTCGGAGTTTGAGGAAACTCCCTAATCCGGTACCCACGTGAAGCCCTCTCCGCGTAGAGCAGCTTTCCTTCTTGTCCCGAAGACTGCCGACGGTCGGATCTCCTACAGTTCTAGAGAGAAGGAGGACGTTCTCTCACTAGAAAAGAACGAATTCAGCTACTGGTTTTTCTCCCCCACGTTTTCTCCCTTTTTGCATTTTGAAGAGGATGATACTATTCCTCTTTTGTCTTATTATCCTTTAAAACAAATCCAAAAATGACCATTATGTCATTCTTTTCCTAGTTTTGACATTCGGCACTATCTCGGTCGTCCATTTTCATCATTTCTCTACTCATTCCACTTATGGCACATGAGTACGTATCATATGTAACTTTTGTCGCATCGAATATCGTTTTATGACACCCGAACCGCGATGCCTCGAAAAACGTGTAAATTCCGACTGTCTATGAATTCAATGAAATTTTACGTGCTATCTAGATTATTGAGGCGATTCAGCGGTTCAATCGTTTAAGTCATCGAATCTAGAGAATAAATTCGGATTTTGGCAATCACAATTTCACAACGAAGTACGATTTTGCCTTTATTCGAAATTAGAAATTTCTTGGGTCTTCTGGCGACCACCACCACCACCTCGGCCAGGGCGACAGCTCCAGCACGGCAACCTCTTTGAAATCCATGTGATCTCGGGAGGATTGCAGGAGGAGGAGAATCGATTCGACTCGGAAGGCCCGTCTGCGCGGTATCGGTCCGCGAAATAGGGAAATACAGCGGTGTCCAAGCTGTGGCTGACCGACACGTATCACATTTCGGCTCGAGATGCGGAGGGATGCGGACTCGGATGCGGAGGATGCAACATCCCCATAGCGACCTGTGGTAGTTAAGCGCGATTGTGGCGACAAAGCGGTTCATCGGGTCCTGGTGACAATGGGAGTTGGTGACATCATCTTATCGACTTTGATAAGATGGGCATTGGAAGGGAAAAAATGGAACCCGTCAACACACATTTGCGGGGGTTTTCTGGGGAAAAGGTATTACCTTTGTTTCGATACGATTAGTGCTCACCTTTAGGAGGCCACGCGCCTGATTGTTTCTGAAGGACCCTCCTCCCGATGCAATAAAATCCGTCCCCCTCATATACCACATGATGATCAAGTTCCCTACGAAGTAAGCGGGTAGGTCGTTGAGGAGATCAGCGAGTGGCCGGGGAATGCTACTCGACATCCATGGCTTGAAGTTTGTCGGCTTGGCGTATGCATAGGCGAGGCTGAACATGCGTGGCGGGGTACTCACGGGCCAGAACCCTCAGAAGAACTAGAACCGGTGTCACTGGATGACGACCCTGAACATCTCGCCTATATTAGCTCCAAGCTAGCAGAGACCTCAAAGGCCTCCTTACTCAGTTTTTGAGACATAACAAAGATGTCTTCGCATGGAAGCATGCGGACATGGGAGGAATTGACCCTATAGTAATCACTCATAGGCTGAACGTCAGCCCGTCCTTCAAACCGATCAAGCAAAAGCGGAGGAGCTTCGCGCCAGAAAGACAGAAAGCCATCAACGAGGAGGTGCGGCCGAAACCGCTTCTGGCGGGAGAAGCGTCGAGGTGGAGTATCACGAGTGGTTGGTTAGCGTCATTTCGTCGAAAAGCAAATGGTAAATTGGCGACTCTATATCGACTTCTTGACGATTAACCGGCAGCTGCCTAAGGGCGACTTCCCTTTACGGTCGACCTCATCGTGGGCGCCCGCGACGAAAGCCGCGAACTCCTCCAGTTTATGAGCGCCTTCTTATTTCACAACGGTCAGTATGGACCGAGCGGCGAAAAGGCCTCGTTACGTCCGCAGCGCGGGAACCTATTGTTATCATGTGATGTCGTTCGGACTCAAGAATGCAGGAGCCACCTATCAGAGGTTGGTGAACCGGATGTTCCAGAAGAAGATAGGCACATCTATGGAGGTGTACATAGATGACATGCTGGTAAAATCCACCACAAACGAGCTCCACATCGCTCATCTCTCCGATATGCTCCAAATCCCGAAGAGGAATTATAACATGAAATCGAATCCAAACAAGTGTGCCTTCTCGAGTAGACAAACGAAAATTCCCCGGGTTTCATAGTCAACCACCGGGGAATTGAGGCAAATCTGCATAAAATAAAGGCCGCTCGATGCCACCACCATCGTATAAAGGAAGTCTAAATAATCGACAGAAGGATCATGCATGGTCGATTCAGATTCAAGGCAAGGATAAACGCCAACCTTTCTTCCAAGTTCTCAAGAAGGCCTTTCAATGGGATCTGTGAAGTGTGAAGAAGCATTCCCGGCATTAAAAACATGCTTGAGTTCCCCTCCCGTTCTTGTAGATCCATTGAAGGGGGCACCTCGCTCCCATACTTAGGCGTATCAAACTTCTCAACCGGTATTTGTCCTGGTGGAGAAATGACGAGTGCGACACCGGTTTGCACCCCATTGCGGTAGAGGCTCTTAGGAGCGGAGGGAGAGGTACGGATGGAAAAATTAGTGCAGCCAGAAGTGACCGCGGCTTTCGGGCTTCCGCCCTATTTCAGGGCTATTACTATAGAGAGTTCAGACATAATATGGAGTAGAAACAGTGTTACATAAACCGAGACCTCAGAAAGGAAGCGTGGGTGGGACATAGAAATTTGAGCGAGTTCGACATCCAGGTACAAGCCCAAAAGCTTTGCAATAAGAGGCAGGTCTTAGTAGACTTCATCATACAGAATTCACCTCGGCGGAACCCTGCAGTGCTGGCTTGTTGACTAACCTCTCCATCTAGAAACTCTACGGCCAGGTAGGGCATCAATCCCGGGAAGGCTACAGACATGGCCGTCGACCTCACCGGAAGAATGGGCATTGAATCTTGCCCTCATATTCGGATTCAAACTCAACAACAAGTAAGTATGAGGGGCGTCGCCACCGAGCCTCACGACCTCAGCCACCTTTCACGGGGTGATGGGGTAGAGGTTTGCGGTGACTCCGACTAGTGGTAAGACAAATAAAAAGCTTTTACAGCTGGAACGAAAGTGGAAAGAATAGACTCTTGCTATATAGCGGAAACTCATGGGTTCAAACCAGAAGGGACCGCGGAAATAGTCAGGTGGGACATATCAACAACAGAGGGAACTCAGAAGGCGACGCCTTGTGAAAACTAGGGCCGACCTCATGAGAAGACCTCGACAAGTCAGCGCTATCGAGGTACCTTCTGAGCCTTCTATGAATCTTTTATAATCTTGGAGGTATTTCCAGTTGAATCGTGAGTTAGGATGGAGCCCGTCACAGGACCCATAAAGATGGACGTCTACTGGCGACGAAAGAAGCGTTGAAATCAGGCGGTCGACTGGTTCACTAACCATAGGAAGCTTTACTCTGAAGTGAGGGCTTAACTTCACACCATCCTTAAATGCATTGCGAGGAAAAAGACGCGAATCGTGCTAAAAACACACATGAAGGTATATCGCAGGCTCTTTCATCGGATCTCGGGCATTAGCGGAAGGTCTTGGGAAGGGGATACTGCGGCGCGATGCCTGGCGAGGAATGGAATAATGACTTCCGTCGAGGAGATCGAATTTGTCGAGAACGTACCGAATCTCACACACTCGGTCAGAGCCGCCTGACATCCGATCACGAAGCCCTTGGCACTTTCCGACAATGGGGTTTTGGACATATTGGGACTGCCAGCTGGAAGGGCGGTGCAAATTCATAATCGTCGGTGGATTACTTGCTGATGGGCGAAAATGCAGAACCTTTTGGCCTGTGTCTGAAGATCGCGGCGTTTTGTGTGTGGAGCCAAATTCATATGCGGGGTTTGGTATCCCAGGCTTTAGTATCGGACAGCGGAAAACAATTCGACAAGCGCGGGTCGGAGGTTTTTACATGTGGCAGGGCTCGAGGAGTGCAGAATTATTACTAAGTCTCCCGACGTCAGGTAGTCCCGATGGTCATTTTAGAAGGTCTTCATCGAACCATGGTAAGCTTTGAAGACAGGTGGAGATCTTAAAGGAAATGGCGTTGGGAGCCACCTACAGAATGCTTATCAGTTTATGACAGCAGAGTGGGTGGCAGGGAAGCCGCCTGTTAGCCCAGCTCTTTGACGAAGTAGTAACTCATCGGTCGAGTCCCTAGGATCGAGTTAGCAATAATTGAACGCCTGTATGACGCGGGCTCTCGATGAATTTGGATCTCCTAAGATGAATACGTGACGGGGTTACCTGGGCGTGGAGCCGGCGAGATACTGACCAAAGTCAAACCAGGAGACTACATCAGGGTGATTTGGTCTTAAGGCGCCGGCAGGAAGAATCAGCACATGAGCGGGCTGACCCCAGGAAGAGCCCCCTACATCATATCTCGGTCGTCGGGGCCCAGACAATTCATGAGCTCCCAGTGAAGGGAGGAGAAAGGCTACGAGCATGCATGGAATGCGAGAAACATCTTATGTGATTTTACGGAGTAAACATCGGTTTATAATATTAAATAAAGCCTTGCTCCGATTTTGAATGATATAGTTCGGCGACATTTCCTTTGGTTATTTTGTTAGACGTCCCAAACAACTCAGATATATGAGGCTGAGAAAAATACATAATGAGAAAGTTCATAGCCATAAAGAAAAATCTCTATTTATTCCAATCGGTTGTTCAAGAATTCACCATCAAAGGGTGTCATCCTGCTCTAAGAGGGAATACCCATTTATACAGCGAGTTCCCTAATTTTTTACTGGGGAGAAAGGAAGGAGAAGAAAGGCGGAAAAGAGAGATGGGAGGAAAGAGGAGAAGAAGAAAAAGGGGATAGCGGGTGCATGCTTGCTTTGAGAGGAAGGAAAAGGAAGAATGAGATGTGGAAAAAAAAGAAGAAAAGGAAGGAGAAAGAAAGAAAGGAGAGGGAAGAGAAAAGAACGAGAAAAAATGGAGAGAGCATTTGGGTTTTTCGCCCTCTGGGATCAATTCTATACATAGCTAAGGAATAACATGAAACTCAATAAAGGGAGACCCAAGGGAAAAGCTTTATCACTGTAGTCCAGTAAATGAACCCAGAACCTTAGTTGGATCCCCGGCGAAAACGATCTTTGAGTTTCGACGCTTCATCTTAGATCTCAGGTGTGCACCCAAAGACGGGGGCTCTATAAGAGTATAAACTCCATACTTGATCGGTATTAATTTTATAAAGGCTGAGGCACAGAAGGAATTCATGCAGCAGTAACGGTCTCTCATCGACGAGCCAAAGGCGGCTCGCGCCTTTCGAAAATCGAAGTCGTTGGTACGCACCCGGTGGCTCTTTGACCAGTTCATCCCTTTCACACCGGAGACCAAAGTGGCCTAAGAGGTGGAATGAGCTCAATTTGGATCATGCCGAGGCCTCGGCTTTCCGAGACAGTGGCTCGCTTTGACAGGTTCATCTACTACCGGGCCGTAAGGCCCTGGGGTGGATCGCTGGGGGTACGACGCTACCAAGAAGGGCCTGAGCGCCCGGAGCCCGATAGCTCACTTTAGCGAGTTCATCCCCACTGCGAGCTATCTCGACTAGGTCGATTCGAGA
Source organism: Tetrastigma voinierianum (assembly GCA_016808115.1). NCBI lineage: Eukaryota > Viridiplantae > Streptophyta > Magnoliopsida > Vitales > Vitaceae > Tetrastigma > Tetrastigma voinierianum. The sequence continues at coordinate 78,914 of JAEQBH010004776.1, read as the reverse complement.
TCAAAGTGCAGGCATGCGAGGCCTAGCGCCGGGCCGGGTAGCTTACACCTTGACGAGTTCATACTGCGCACAGACCCGCGGCCTAAAAATTCGGTCGGCTCAGGGCTTCGATCGCCACAGGCGGCGCCGGAGGGCGATAGCTCGCTTTGGCGGCGGGAGTTCATCTACTCGCGCGAGCCCTTGTGACCTAGAGTCGGATCGGCGGTGGATCGCCACGAGAAAGGAGCCCCTCGGCGCCGGGCTCGGTAGCTCACTTTGACTAGATTCGCCCACCCTACTCGAGACATGCGACCAGCGGTTTGCTTCGGCGAGAGTAACCCGTGAAGTCTCGGCCCGACGATTGAAGAAATCAACTCCTAGTGCATCCAACTTCGGACGTTGAGGATTGGAGTGTCTGACGAAATTGTCTGATTCACTGAAGATGTGCAAATGCACCGATGAGAGCGCGAAAGCGATAAAAAATGAATATTTATTAAGGAAGGCTACATATGTCTTGTCTCGAGCCCGGCTTAGAAACTTAAGTATACGTAAAGAAGTATAAAAAGTTACTGACATCGAGGCGGGGCGGGAACAGCCGCGAGAAGTGGGCGTCATGAAGGAGCAGGAGGGGGTGAAGGGGGAGTGGGCTTCGACGAGGGTGGGTTCTTGAATGGTTCGCGGAGAAAGACTCTTACGCACTCCCTCATCACTGGGGTCGAAGGTTAGAGTCCCGAGCTACAGATGGCAGTTGGTAGCCCTATGGCTGAAGCGAGCCCTGACCGCTCTCAGCCTTGGGCGGTCCCTCGATCTCCATAAGCTGTCCCTTGCTAACAACGAAAGTTGGCTTTACTAATGAAGGTCCCCCATGATCCACGACACTCTTGATTGAAGCTCTCAGCTGGGTTTTACGACCCACCGGGAAGCTGACAGGCCCGTCTAGCGGGGGCTGCCGCCGGCGCGCGATTCACCGATGAAAAGGCACGCCAGCTCGTTAGACTCCGCGCTGCTTTACTACGGATGCGGCGACTCGTCTAACATTTGAGAAGCTCATGCGAAGCGGGCTTCGCGACTAAATCTGGTCTGACCGTCGTGCGCCCAACGACTCGTCGAACCTCGAAGCTCACCTTGACCAGAGCTTCGAGCTATTTGCGGAACTTCATCCTCTCACCTTACTACAGAGCAGGTAGACATGGTATACTTCAAATTAGTTTAGCCTCTCTTGCCTCTCAGTCGTCTGTTTGTGGCGCCAATCCAGGGAGTGGTTGACTACAATGTCAGAATACAAGTGGATGTGTCGGGTTACCGGCACCTCGCCCGGCATCGGGCGGATTTCTTTGTGCGGGACTCTACCCGAATATAGTACATAAACGCTCCCGATCCCGACAATCTATGGGTAAAGGCAGAGCCTCTTGAATTGTGCCATAATACTCATCACAATATGTCAATGGTTTCAAGAGTTCTAATAAATTACTCTCCATCTGACACATATTAGAGAATGAAAAGCATTTCTAACCATAGCATATGATGCGACACTGAATCCGTCAAACTCTTACAAAAGCGACCTCTGGGACGAGCCGTCTCCTCGCCCGAGCTCCACTGCCACGTAAAAGGGGGTCCCACGACGGGGTGAGCTAATGCTCGGTGGGAGAATCACCCCTAAGAGTGGGTACACTCACACTACAGTGCAATGCGATGATTCCAATTAAGCGCACGTTCAAGCGGAAGTGATGCATGATCACTTGAATCGTGCCGCAGCGTGCGCCTAATCTGGGGTCTCGGGAAGGAGCGACTCAGCACTCAGCTGACCTTGTGGGAATTGAACTTTCTTGGTGGACAGCCTCAGGTCGTGCCTGCTCTCCCATCAATTAGTGGTAAGGCTCAGGCGATTGAGTATATTACTTGTTTAGTGGCCCCACCACCGTTATGAGAATATCGATTTGGTGACTCAGACGTTGATCTGTTTTATATGTGGACTACCCCTCAGAATATATATATCAGGTGGGTCATCTTTGTGTGATTGATGTTTTCAGTATCAGTTCACCCTCAGATCATTATTATTATTTTAGACAACCTCAGGAAATAACATTTGCCTAATTACACCTCAGAAGCAGGTTCTCACTCTTGCATTACCTCATGCACTCACTCTTGTCTATAGGGATTGCTTTGAGAACATATGAAAAACATTCCGGATGTCATTTTGATAACTCTAATCACATACAAAAATATATAAACATGAATATACTGCAATCCAATCCGCCTGATCATGTTGTAATTTTAACTCCACCACATCAAAAATTAAACTCGGTTAGGCTTCCAATGATCAAACCACGAGCAATTTAATTTAAAGTCGCAGGCTGAACACATATTCACACAAAGCTGTTTTACATTGACCATGTCACGAGAACGGGTAAAACCCTAGGGTTTCACGGGTTTGCTCGACTGAAGTCATCGTTTCACTTTGTGAACTTGCGTCTCATGACCATTCAGGCCTTTTCCAGAACCAATACATGAGTTTATCACAAGCCCATCGATTAATAACCCAAATCAACCATGGAGCAGAGCCATTGCTCGTTTCTTTCAAAAATTTGGCACCATCAGCCAGTGGGTCCCAGGTTTGGGATGATCAACGACACCCTCATTTTCCTCCATTCACCACCAAACATTATTGCTGCCGAATGAATAAACATCTGTGGGAGAAACCCACACTCTTGGGTTGAGGAAACTCCGTAAATATGGTACCCGCAGCCCTCTAAGCGTAAAAGCGGGTTCTCCTTCTTGTGCCAGAAGGCGTGACAATCCAGGATTCATATAAATCTGAAAAGTGGAAGGAACCTTTATATACAAAAACATCCATTTTGTTCTCCCTTTTCTTTTTCCCTTCTCCACAGCATCAGTGTTATCCCTTTTGATTTGAGACAGAAGTGTATACTAGGTTTTGTCTTTTGGTGACTTAAACAGACCTATTGACCTTATGTTCCTTTCATTTCCCAAATTTGATAATTGACATTCACCTCGACGAAGAGTCACATTCTCATGTTTCTCTACTGTGCCATACAGGCACCCAATCACCGATGCACTTGTAGCGGTATTAAACTCAAGACTATCTTGAATTTCACCAGAAATTTAATTGCTAAGCTTAGTTGCTGACGATTCAACGATGAAATCCGTAAACTGCTTTCACATCCGAGATCTAGAGAATTAATTTCGATTTTTAACCGAATTACATAATTTTGTAATCGAATTACGATTTTGCCCTTTTCCGTAGAAATCGAATTTCTGCCCTTACATTCTCCTCTCCTTAAAAGGAATTTCACCTCGTCAAATCCTGTAGTGACAAACACTATCACTCACATGCATATGCAACGCGCCTATCTCTGTATGTAACTAGCCATTTAAATCTCAAACGACAACCACGCACTTCATCCCTAAACAAGAAGGGATAGGTACCCGTGATCGTGTCCCCGCTCCCACGATACTCCTCCACTCCATAGTGCCATAGCACCTCACTAGCCTCACGCCTCTTAAGGCCGCAAGACCCGATCACGCATCAACACGCACACCGGTCCCTTCTCAAGGTCCCATCCGTCAATTCACTGGCCCCCAATCCACCACATGAGCTGAACTGAGTATATCGAGCATGGAGACGTGAAATACCTCGTGGACACCTGACATGCTGGGCGGTAACGTTAACCGGTACGCTATGGTGCCTATCCTCTCGAGTATCTCGAAAGGCCCAATAAACCTCGGCGATAGCTTCCCGCGCTTGCCGAACCTGACCACTCCTCTCTTAGGATTCACCTTCAAGGAAACGTGATCACCTCAACCCGAACTCTAAGGGTCGACACGTACATCCGCATAATTTTCCGCGGCTCCAGCCGTGAGAAGACGCTTTATCGTGATCAAGCCTACCTTCTCGCAGGTGTCTCTAATCGATCGTAGACCGCTTGATGGAGCTTTCTCCCACCCTATTCAATGCCAACGGGTGATCTACATGGCCTCCCATATAATGCCTCATATGATGCCATTCGTATACTCGCCCGATAACTATTGTTGTAGGCTAATCTACCAAGGGCAATTAATTTACTCCTCCTTATGATTCAGGACACATGCTCACAGCGTGTCCTCTAACACATGTATATAATCCTCACAACACATATCCCTACACAACCCTTGCTTGGTGTGTAAACGCTAACCTCTCCAAGGTCACAGTCACTGACAATCCAATGGACCGTCAACCTAGTCCATGTCATGAATGACATCCATACACCGAGCCCTTACTAGCTCAACAACACCCAATGCAATTTCCAAAGGGGTATCCAAACCTCGAGTCACCCCCGACTCCTATCACTCAACTCTAAGTCTGCGTGATTACCATGTCCGTGTGTTTTCATCTCGGGCAACATAACTCTTCGGCTTACACTTCGAGCCTCTTTCGTTCACACAGAATTTCGGATATCTCCACGGGTCTCTTACACCCACACAGAAATTTCGGATAACTCCCCAGGTCTCTTACACCCACACAGGACCTTTCGGATACTACCGCGGCCCTTCACCCATAACCTGTGTTTCTCACCTGTGGGATTAACGACCCCCTTCTTGCTTTGCCTAACACACTCTAATTACTTTTCATTTCCTGATTCGAACTATGAGTCTTCATTGGAGTTAGTCCCAAAGATAAACTCACCCCACACTCACCATGAATGGTGAATGACCGTACCGTGCACCCACACCCGACTCGACGCGATGTTACCGTGCACACAAACGCAATAATGTCATACTGTGACACCCAATCCCGGGGTCCACCGTGAGCAGAATCTCGAAGATCTCTCACTCATAATCCCGACCTATCAGGTGAACTCTCACCCTATATCCTAGGGAAGAACATTTACACCGTCTTCAGCGCCCAACTCCTAAGCCCAACCAAGGCCATGCCTGCATGAAACTCCTACTAAGGTCCCCATTTATCGACAACTTGATGGCCGCCAACTTCATCCGCGTCAAACCCGACACTACCAACCAATAGGTTCACTAATCTCTAAGGTCCACCACGCCTACGCGCAACTCGACCCTGGTCCCCCTCGACTTCGACTCCACACTCCGCCCTCCGTCTATTCAAGGCCGAGGCTTCAGAGGTACCTCGAAACTAAAACTAGTTCCTTTAACCCTTACTAGGTGTGGAGGAATGAACTGTGATACTCGCCCTACTTCTTAACTGGACTGCATTATCCCAAAGTCTGGGATCCCCTGCCTCGGGGGGCAATCCCATCACTCATGCTCAATCCTAGCCCTAGTCATGAAACTAGTGTGAAGCATAAGTCTTCTGCCCCTTCCCCGAACTAGAAGAAAGCTGATCCTCCCTCTTGCTACCAACACCCGTATCCCGAGTGCTCCGAGCATCCTCGATCTCTCTCTCTATGGTCAGGACTGTCCCAACCATGGAGTCCATGTCCCGTAGGCGAAGTCCTACAATTCTGTCCCACATGGACAACTTCAGCCCATTCTCGTGTCTCGTGCACACCCACCTAATCCCCAAGAATCACGATCTCGAAGATCGAGATCTCGGTCCCCTCCCCAACTCATCACCGCCTCAACCTTCTATGTCGACTAACACCCTCGGTGCTGACACCACGTATCCCAAAATCTCCCCAAGAAGCTAAACTCGCACTTACCGAACTTAGCGCATAACCGATGGTCTCAAGAATCAGAACACAATCCTCAAGGATACCTCATGCTCCCACTGACCGAGTAGATCAAAATGTCATCCACGAAGACTACGCATTAAATCGATTCAGATAGGGTTGGAACACCCTATGCATGAGATCCATGGATACTGCTAGCGCATTCGTCAATCCAAAGGGCATCACCGCGAAACTCAAAGTGCCCATAACGCTCCTAAACGCCGCCTTAGGATATCCGTTTCTAACCTCGCCTTGATGGTAAACTTTGGGCATGGCGTCTATCTTGGAGTAGACTCGCGCTCCTCTCAACTAATCAAACAAATCATCAATCCTAGGTAATGGGTACCGATTCTTGATCGTAACCCTGTTCAACTGTCTGTAGCCAACGCACAATCGAAGGGTCTTGCCCCTCTTCTTCGCAATTAGAACCGAAGATCCCCATGGTGAAGTGCTCGGTCTAATAAACCCCTTGTCCAATAGCTTTTGTAACTGGACTCTGAGTTCCTGCGACTCAACCGGTGCCATCCTATGCGGAGTCATAGAGATGGGTGAAATACCAGGGTGTAACTCGACATCGGTTCACGACCTTCCGTGGAGGCCCAAGTAGCCTATCCGGAAAACATCCACATACTAGCACACTACTGAGGTAGATCTAAGTCCGTCTCTCATCGTCCCTGTAAGGCAGCTTGCCAGCCAACCCGCGCTAACTTTCCTCGAGCCACCCGGACTCAGATACCGGCCAGGGCAAATGTCATCCTGCTCCCCCCGAATACAACACGAGTACCGCCTTGCGCAGGCTGTGACCTCCTACGCCTCACAATCGATAACGATCCTGTAAGCTATCAGCCAATCCATCCCTAGGATGACATCGAACTCTGACATGTCCATAATCCTCAAGTATACTGTGAGTAGAGTCCTCGAGATCTCCAACTCGCAACCTCGACATATCACCCCTATTCTCGCCCTAATCCCTAGGGGAGAACTCACGTACAACGGATCCTCTAAGGTCTCTAGAGGTCCTTGCCCATTTCCACCCTATTTGGGCCTCACTCTCTAACTAGAACGAAGGTCTAGAAATTCCGGTCGTGGTCGAGGTAATTCCATGACCTCTTAACACCTTCTCGACTGGGTATTGAACCAATGGTCTACCACCATCGGATCTTTTCCCCTTGTGAATGTCGGAGGTTGATATGCCCTAAACCTCTTAAGGTTACTAGGATCTTCCTGTCTACCTACTATACCAGCCTGTGCTATAGCATTCGCTGTAATACCTACAAATTTCGACAAAGTCTCGGGCCGATCAAACACGGTGCTCGACCGCACTCGTGGACCTCACGCCTCGCCCTCTACCAGCCATTTACACACCAACATGGCAACAAGAATCATTTACTTTCATTTCGCCAACTAGTAAATGCAGATGCTAATACTATCAGACTGACAACCATGAACTCGAATCTGCTCATTTCCTAAGTGGTGCTAAATTCCAACCACTCAATTCATTTATTTCAATAAAATTCTAGGCTCTCTTGTTCATTTCAGTATCCAACTCCCTAAGGTCATAGTTCATAACCTTAGCATTCACCCTTTTTCCTATACGCATTACACCATGCATATAATTTTCTACGCAACTACCGCGCAATCACGATTTCAAATGGTAGTTAAATCCAATACAGTATCTCTAAGGCATAAACACAGCCCTGAGACACTAATCATACACATAACTCAGTGTATACGCAATCAATTTTGCATTTAAAATATTGTTTCAACAAAATCTCATTTTCGAAAATTTTATTTTTGAAAATTTTATTTTTCGAAAAATTTTATCAAATTTTATTTGATTTATTTGATTTTACTTAAATTTAAAATATTTTTTTAAAATTTTAGATGAACAAAGGTTCATGAACCGGTTCACGAACAATGTCCGTAATCGACTCAGTGGCTACTACCGAGTCAAACCGGATCGAACAGTCGAGTGCACCGAAGGCACACCTCAGAGCTTGCCCAAGGCGCCCAGCCGTCGCCCCGAGTGCCTCGTACGCCGCCGTCACGCCCCAACTCGGCTGTCATCGCCACTGCCACATATTTCCATCCGCGCCACGCCACGCTCGCGCCTGGCGTCGCGCCCTCAAGGCGCCCTAGCGCCCACGCCTCGCGCGCCCCCAAACAGCCAAATTACCAGACACGGCCACGGCCGCCCTCTGGTCTCGCGACACAAAGTGCTCGTCTCTACGCCACGACACTCCAGTTGTACTGGCGATGCCAAATTCCAGCCTCGCAGCTCTTCCAGCCACAATGCTGCGCTTTATTGCAATACATCATACCTCCAATAAACTGTATTGCAATACAGTTTTGAACCCCTGCACTCCACTGTATTGCAACACACATGAACCTCTTGCAATACAATTTCAAATTTCTTCCAGTCGCCTCTAGGCCGCACAATCCAAATTCTTATACAATACAAAAAAATTTCATAATATTGTTTAGGCAAAGAGTCTAATCTAATTTTCTACACAATTTTTTTTTTTTGTTTTTCATTATAATATTTTTTTCATTTATTTCCAGCAATTGGAAAAATCACTAAAATCATTTTTTTTTTCCATTCTCTTTAACACTCAAATAAATTTATAAAAATTATTTTCTTCACTTTTCTTCAATTTCACACCTTGTAAAATCCTAGAAAATTATTTTCTCATCCTCTTCACCAAATAAATTTATCAAATTTATTTTCTTTGCTTTAAAATTTCTTCTCATTTTCCAATAACCCAAATAAATTTAGTAAAATTTATTTTATTTAATTTTCTTTAGTTTTACACTGTAAAACCTTAAAAATTAAATTTCTTCACCTCTAAACCAAATAAATTTATTCCAATTTTTTTTTTCCAGTTTTTTTTTTCACTGAAAATTTTCTCCACTCCAATAAATTTATAAAAATTTATTTTCTTCTTATTTATCCTTCCAGTTTACACACTGTAAACTCAAAATACTTTCTAACATATTTTTCTAACACGTCCATGTGCTAATCACCAAGCACACATACAAGCTCAACACATAAAACATGGTAAACACACCATCATACAATAATTCACCAAATCACACAAAACACATCAACACACAAAATGTAGTCCTAGTTTTGTCCCGTGATTTTCAGGTAACTCATACCTAAACCGAACATCGAACCACACCTACAGGATGCCTCACCCACTAAGGCCTAAGCTCAAATCCTCAATCTATAGGTTTCCATATACCTATACTCCATCAAAACCAATCTTAGTGGTGATGGATACCCAACCCGAGCTCCCTAGGTATTCGTATACCTAAGCTCTGATACCAAGCTATGACGCCCCGATCCCGGGGTCCGTTGACTACCCGTCAACCCGCGGAATACAAGTGAATGTCGGGTTACCCGACGCCACTTCAAAATCAGCGTAGCCCCCGGTATCGGGAGCCTACCCAAATATAAGACCGCATAAACTTGTCCCAATCAAACAATCACATGAGTAAGAACGGCCTCTCGGGGCCCATAATACAATACTATCACAACATATCCCAAACTATATAACTACTAGTTTCAAGAGTTAATAACCATTTCATACAACACATATTAAAATGAAAAGCATTCTAATACATGTATACAATGCAACACCAGCCACATCCCGCTTCTTCTAAAACAAATTTTTAGATGAATCGCTCCCTCGCACGTGGCCCCGTACCAGAAAAGGGGGGTCCCACAACGGGGTGAGCTAATGCTCAGTAGGAGAATCACCCTAAGTGGGCTACTCACCACCTAAGTGCAGTGCAATGTTCCAAATTAAACACACATTCAAGCAAATGCATGATCCTACTTGAATGTATACATGACTAACTCATATCTCGAGTCCTCACCGACTCTCTCACACTCGCCTAAGCCTTGTATAAGAATTATTGTTTTATTAGTGGACAACCCTCCGATGTATATATATCAATTGGGCTGCTCCGACGATTGATATATTACTTGTTTGTGGACTACCCTCCGATGAATATCAATTGGGCCCTCCGACGATTGATATTTTTATATGTGGACTACCCTCCGATATATATATCAATTGGGCCTTCTCCGACGATTGATATTTTTAGTATGGACTACCCTCCGATCATTATTATTGTTTTTAGACAACCCTTCGAAATATTTCACATTTACTAGTCTACCCTCCGAAACAGTTCTCTTAAGAAACTACCTCATGCACTCACTCCTATCTCTAGTGGTGCCCTGCTGCATATGAAATGCATTGTGATGTCATTTTTAATAATCCCCTAATCACATGCAAATATATAAACATGAATATACCTCCGCATAATCCAAATCACACAATCATGTTATGTAATTTTACAACTCATACATCAAAATTAGCTCACTTGGGCTAATGATCAAACACGAGCAATTTAATTTAAATCACTCGACCCAAACACATATTCACACAAAATACATTTTCGTGACACTATTCCTAGGAACAGTAAAACCCTAGGGTTTACGGTTCCCACACTCGACAAGTCATCGGTTCACTTTGTGAACCCGCATCTCACGGCCATTCCCAGCCTTTTCCAAACCAATACATGATTTATCACAAAATACATCAATTAATAACCCAAATCAGCCATGGAACGGCCACGACTGCTCCATTTTTCTTTCAAAAATTTGTATCAATTCAGTCCCAAGGTTTGGGACTGATCAAACGGCCCCTCACGGCCTCATTCTACTCAAACATTCGTAAAACACTTAAAATGTGAATAAAACTCAAGTAGGGAGAAACCCTTACCTCTTGGAGTTTGAGGAAACTCCATAAATCTGGTACCCACGAAGCCCTCCGTATGCCTTTTGCCTCAAAGACCGCAGACGGCCTGATGAGGAGAAATCTAGAGAGAAGTTAGAAACCTTCTCTCTAAAACCACCGTTTTCATTCTCTACACCTACTGCATCCCTTTCTCCCCCATTTCACGTTTTCTCCCCTTTTGAATTTGAGAAGACAAGTCACTATATTGACGTTGTCTTAGCTGACTTAAACACCTCAAATGACCCTTATGTCCCTTCAGCATTTCCCAGATTTGATATTCAAAGACTGCTCATCAAGCACTTTCATCGCTTTCCACTATGCCACTTATGGCACATGAGCACATGTTATATGTGACTTTCGTCAGACGGTGTGGGTGTAATCATTTTACTCAAGCACCCGAAATGCGATGCTCAGAAAGCGTACACCACTATTCGGAATTGTACGAAATTTTACGTGCTAGCTAGATTTCGTGAGATGATTCCAACGGTGAAATCCATTTCATCATCCGAGATCTAGAGAATTAATTTAGGATTTTTAACCGAAATTACAATTTTGTAATCGAAATTACGATTTCACTTTTTCCAAATAAATCAATTTCTGTCTTACATACTTATACCCGGGACCTCGCAGCCTCAGCCCGTTCAGATATGAAGCCACCGCTTGTAACTCGAGGGGCTTTAACATGCTCGCTTAGTTTGGCCTTTTCGCCACCCTTCAAAATGAGTAGCCACCTGCACATCCAACAAAGAGTCAACATCCAATACGAGACCGACATTCAATTCAAAACGAAAACAGACATGACAAGATATAGGAACTTACGGGAGCGACCCCTTGGAGGGATAGGGCCAAAGCCTCATCAACGGGCAGCGCATTCGACCTCTCGAGATCAGAATCCTTAAGGATGGACGAGACTGCGCCTGCCGCGAGTTCAGCATTGAGAAGCAAGAAGTCCCCATCTCCGCCACTTTTTGATTTTGGATCTTCCTTCAACTCTTCGCCGAGAAGGCAGACCTAACACTCTTCGTTGGCGGATTCCGCATCTGCACATGACCGCCACGTCGCCTCAACGGCTCCACCTTAAAAGACTTTTTTGGCCTTCGTGAACGGACCTAGAACGAGGCCGCGAACCTGTCCAGAGGAGCCTCAGATCGGGCGATCGCGCCTGGCCCGCTTCGACATGAGCAGATCGAGAGAAGATGAAGACGCCCTAATTTCGAACCTGGCCAAACCGGGCTGATCCTTCTCGCGGAGCCCTGGTTTTCCGCTCACACCGGGGCTTCCGCGACAGCGCCTCCAATCGAGCCAAAAGCTCTCCTCGTGGGATTGGCCGGCGAAGGCCCAACGTGAGACTCATGGTGGAAGGAGGCGGCAGGGCCTCAGCAAAGAGCGAAAGTGCACTCGAACTCGAAGGGCCAGGAATGTTCGACACCGCCCACGCAAGGACGCAGCAAGACACTCCGCCGACCAAATAAGTATATATTATCTTCAAGACTGGTTAATTCGAAAGAATTTAAAGCGTGAGGATAATGTAGAATCAGAAATATTCGACGACCTCACACAAGTTATACCGAAAACAGAACGAACACTCACGAAGATTCTCAGGGGTGGTCCAAGCCACCGGAACGCCCAGGGTGTCGTCCTTGTCAAGAGGGTCATATTCTCAATCGCGGCCACTAACAAAGAAGTAGTGTCCCTTCCACGACCTGTGGGAAGAAGGAAGATCGGAAATTACCAGAGGAGCTCCAGAGTACCTAGAAAAATAGAGGAAGCCCTCGGCGGTCTCCTTCGGGCTAAAAAGATAAAGGAGCAAAGCTACACTGGGGACACCGAAGCCCCCTGTCCCTAAAGAAAGCCAGCAGGCCAACCAAAATACCCCAACCGTTGGGCGCGAGTTGGGAAGGACATACATTGAAATATTGTAAAACCCCTTTTATGAAGGGATGCAAAGGAAAACTAAGACCATTATTGAAGGCGACTTCAAAGAAACATACCATCTTTGGCACGAAAACTACATAAAAGGTCAAAACGTCAGGGGACCACACTCGAACACCAAAAGGAGGTCGGTAACATCTAGCAAAGGTGTTCCATACGAGGACCGACCATTCTAGCCCCACAGCTTAAAGCATACCGATGTGGATTTGAGGTATTCTCGATCCCCAGATATTGACCAGGTTTACTCTCTTCTTACCCTTGTCCAAGGGAAGTGGAAGCGCCCCAAGAGTGTTTCGGAGTTCAACCGCGGCCAAACGGTCGGAGGCGCCCCTAGTCCGCCTAGAACTGGCAACAGCCGAAGAGTCACCGTCAATACGCAAAGAAGAAGAGCGACCCGGACTCATGATGAAAGCAAACAATAAAAACGAAATCCGGTCAATTTAACCCTAGCGCCTCGTCGTACCAATCGAAAAGAAACCAAAGAGATAAAGACGCAGTGGTCCCAGGAATAAAACAGAAGAAGCTATCTCAGGAAAAATGCCAAAAAAAGACTCTACACAAAAGGGTCAGACGGAGAACTAAGAGACAATGAAGTACGAAATCGCTGAGAGTACAGAGGAGGTCTGCGAAAGAAACAGAAGGAAACTGAAAGAAGTGTGAGAAATAAGCGCGAAAACCAAAGAGTCATCATTATAGACGTGAGATCACATCAAGCCTTAACTAACCCAACCCCGCGCACATGTGTGGAAATCGTGATCCGATACGAGAAACGTTATGTACCTCTTGCCTATGCACGCCGTACACAAGGGCTGGGGGGCAACTGATAGGGTTTGAAAAATGGGCTCGCAGGCCCACTCGCTAAACCCCAAATGAGAGGCATGCCCATTGAAGCATTCAGGCCTTTTGACGCCAGCCCAGGATGAAGGCCCAATCCGTTGGGCATGCCCATTCAAGCATTCATGCCTTTTTTACGCCAGCCCAGGGTGAAGGATGAAGGCCCAATCCGCTCGACCCAAAGGTCGATTATGGGTAATCAAGAAAGCCCATGTTCTGCAAATCAAGCCAAATCTTATAGATAAGGGAAATAGAATAATCCCCAATAATATATTATCCAGCAAATCAAACTAAATCTTACCAGTTAGGAAAGTAAGATAATTCACAATATTACAGCTCATCAAACGGAATCCCACAAATAAGGGAAAGAAATAATTCCAAATAGAGCTGCACTTTCTATATCCATAATCAAATCCGATATCAAGAAAATATCTCATCCAATGGGAAAGAATCTTAATCACCATCCAACTGGTAAAACATCTACTATAAATACAAGGCCACCCCATCGGTGAAAGGTACGCTAAAATACGCAACACATTCGCCCTCTAAGCAGTCTATCTTTTCTCTCAGAAAGAAACTGACTTAAGCATCGGAGCGGCTACGGGCGAAGCCCCTGCCGGCCCTTCTTCTTTCTTATTTTTTTTGCAGAGGTGTGTCACATCCAGAGCCTGCAGATCAGCCCAGCATCAGCCCAGGTCCGGCCCAGCGACCCCAACACGCTCTAGCCCAGTCCGGTTGAAAAAAGGCATCATTAATGCTATTTGTTTTTTTATGTTCTACTTAGAATTAAGTAAAAAAAAAAAAAAAAAATGCCACCTTAATTTATTTCACAAAAACAGAAGACAAGAAATAGAGATGTTGATTTTAGAGTTGCAAATACTAAGATCAAGCAATGTTTAATGGGAATAAAACAAAATCAACCAACTATTGTACTTTGGCAAACCAAACTATCAATAGAGCCTTCATTCTTTCTTTTTTAAGGGAAAGAAATCATAGAATATCAACATATTTAATTGAAAGATGATCACAATCGTATTCAAAACCAAGCTTTATAACATCTCTAGGAAAATCAAACCTCCAATTGATAGAATTTAAATTACAATACTTTTTTTAGTTCAGAAATTCATTGTTCTATTTGCTTTTCTATAAATAATATGACAATTGTTTATCTTCCAAATAACCTCCTTCAGTAGAACAATAGAACAACAACGCCTTCATTCAAATTAATGCCAGTTATTAACCATGACAAATCAACCAAACAAACTATGAACTTTCCGAGAAAATGCATTAAGAGTATGAAAAATGGAAGATAGAATATCTAAATTTCTAGTTGACATGGAATTCTACTAAACAAAAACCTCCACCTACTTGCACATTGAACAGGATAAAAATAATATAAAATTCAAATTTTAACAAGAAAAATAAAATATAATGAGAAATCAAAGTTTCTTTTCCAATCTGTTTTCTCGGGAACCATACATACATAGGGATCGCAGACGAGTTCAGGAACTTAATGAGACGAGAAGGTAATTGCGCGGCGCCGGGACCTCCCTCTTGGAATGAGTAGAAAGCGGATAATGACGAATAATTAGTGGATTGGATCTTTGGGTTTTGAAGCAACAATGGAAACTTTTACGAACATTTTGCCGCTTTTCCTTCTCTCCAATTTTTCCCCTCTCTTTTTCACATATTTCACTGTAGATTGGCTCATGGGCCTACGTCGGATCAAAAAAAAAAATAAAACACTTTAGAAACCAAAATTTCAAAATCTAATCCTTCCTCAATTTTTGGATTAAAAATACCCTCATTTTCTTTCATATCGTAGTTAAAAGACTCTTTGAAAACCAAATTTCGAAAATCTAATCCTTCATCAATTTTTGACACAAATACCCTCATTTTCTATCATATGGTAGTTAAAAGACTTTTTGAAAACCAAATTTCGAAAATCTAATCTTTCATCAATTTTTTGATAAAATACCTCATTTTCTTTCATATCAGTTAAAAGACTCTTTTGAAAACCAAATTTCAAAATCTAACCCTTCCTCAAATTTTGACAAAAATACCCTCATTTTTTGTCATATAGTAGTTAAAAGACTATTTGAAAACCAAATTTCGAAAATCTAACCGTTCAACAATTTTTGCAACAAATACCAAACCAAATTTCGAAAATCTAACCCTTCAACAATTTTTGCAACAAATACCCTATATTTTCTTCATATCGCAGCTTAAAAGACTTTTTAAAAAACCAAATTTCAAAATCTTAACCTTCATCAATTTTTGTCACTATTTTAACAAAATACCTCATTTTTTAAGAAAAAATTCTTCCTTATCAAATATATATGTCTATATAAATGATCGATTGTTGACAAAATATGTTATTTTTAAAAAATTACAAATATAGGCTATTGAAAACCAAAATAATGTTCAAACAAATGCGCGGTTATGTCTATGGTAATATATCAAGCATTGAAAATTTTTTTAAGTAAATACGTTGTCACCGATTTCTCGGGTATTGAAAATTTGTTGCTAATATCGCGATTAATGCCTGCAACATTATTTAAAAAAAAAATTCAACGTGACAAACGCGCTACTTTGGGTATTGGCTAGCTTTCCAAACTATATTAGTAATTTTTTAAAAAGTTTGTATTAGTTTTGGAGAAGACCTATATGACACAAATATTTTGTTATTTTAAGAAAAACATGAATAGGTTAAGTTTAAAATGTTAAATTATTTAAAGTTATTTAACCAAACATTGATGATCAAGGGCAGCTTGTTAAAAAAATGCTATTTTAAGAAAATATTGCTTACAAATATTAAATTATTCGAGGTTATTTAACAAAATATTTATAAATAAAAGTGTCATGAATAATCATTTTTTATCTTTCTAGAATTCCACATGACTGTTTTTTTTTTTCTTTTCTTTTAAAAATATATATATGATACAAAAACATATTTTTCCTCTTGTTTTGTCATACTGATGAAGGGTAATAAAGTGTATTTTATTTCTCATTTAATTTAATTAAATGAATAAAATTCAAGATAAAGTTAAAGTATTACTCAATCTGCTCTGTTATATATTATAGTAAGTTTAAAATTAATTTTTAATTTGGTTTTTCTTATTTTTTAATGTGTATAATAAAAGTGATATGTTTTAATGAACAAACTAGAATATTTAAATTAATTAAAATATAGTCTTATTTTCCATACCTCCTCCCCTTTGATTTTAAATGATTGTGATGAAAATTAATTTAAATACAAATTAAATTTTTTATTTGGAGAATAATATAATGTGAAAGGAAAGAAAACGTGAAATAAAATTTATTTTTCATTGTACTTCCCGTTTCTTTTTTTCTCAAATTATAACTTCCTTTCAAGAACTCTTTTTTTTTCTTTTTCTTTATATTTTCATTTTGCTTTTAGTTAAGAAAAATATGAAAAAAAATAAAATAAAAGGAAAACGCTTTCTTTTCTTTCTTTCTTTTTTCTTTATTTATTTTTAATGTTTTACCTTATTTGATATATATATTTCCTTTGCATTACAATATTGTAATATTATTTTATTTCTTACTATATTTATTTCTTATATCGAAGACAAGAAACACAAAAGTAAAATTTATTTATAGAAAATAATTTCCTTTTTTAGAATTTCTTTTTCATAATTCCCATGTCCCCTCGTTTTCTAATTTGAATGTCCTTTGCCCCTTTTTCTTTTTATTAATTTTTTATTTTATTTTTCCTACTTTGAAAACCTTAGAATATTATAAAATAATTTTTTGTTACTTAAAGTGTTCTCTAAATTAAATCATTAAATTTAAAATTATTTTTGAACAAAATTTATATTCTTCCTAAGAATGTTAAATAATAAGTGAGATGTGCATGCATTTGAATCAATCTATGAATCTTTCACATTTATTTTTTCTTCTGCTTGAATGAAATAAGCAAAATAAAAGTGTTTTACTTTCCTTTATAAAAGAGGGTGATAATATAAATGTAAAAGAAAATCATGGTATTTATTCCTTTTATTTAATATTAATCTTATTGTCGATAAATTTCAATAAATTGCATATCATAATCGTTCAGACAATGATCTTCTTGCTCAAGAAGAAGATCATCGGAAGCAAAGGGCTAAGTGCCACTGGCTTGAGGGTGGCGACACAAACTCACGATTCTTTCATGCAATGGCCTCCACTAGAAACAGAACAAACATAATAGAGAAACTTCGTAACAGTGAGGGTGTTTAGGTTTCAAATCAGAAGATCTTGTTTAATTGTCGAGTTTTTCTTCCGCTTTTATGGCTGGGATCCAAAATGTTTGGAGCCTAATTTGTCCTTTATAACATTAAAGTTTATTGGGAGGACAACGCCAAACTAGTTACCCCATTCTATATCGATGAATTTAAACATGCCTTATTTTCGATGCACCCTAACAACTCTCCTGGGCTAGATGGGTTCAATCCATCCTTCTACCAAAAATTATAGCCACTTGCGGGTAATGATCTTTTCACTCGGTGCACTACTTGGTTGAATGATCTGCAATTCCCATCTACTCTTAACTTGACAAATATTGTTTTGATCCCTAAATGCAATCATCCTTCGTCCATGCAAGACTTAATAATTAAATAGCTTTATATAATGTGGGTGGCAAGATAAGGCGAAGGTCCTAGCTAATCGCCTAAAAGATGCCCTCACTCATTATTTCATATGCTCACCGGCCTTTGTTCCAGGGAGATCTATATTTGACAATGTTCTTGGTGCTTTGAGGTGATTCAACAGATGAAATGGAAACGAAAGGTAAGAAAGATAATATGGCTTTAAAGATCGGGAGCATAGTAAGGCTTAGGATCGTGACACCAGAGGAAAATAAATTCGGAGGCAGTGATGAGGATAATGGGGTTTGACTCTCACTTCATATCCATAATTTTGTTATGTGTTACTTCAGTGCAATATTTTGCCTCTATTAATGGAGAATTGGTTGGCCTTATTATTCCGAAAAGGGGACTGCTGCAAGGGGACCCACTTTTACCCTACTTATTTATCGTCTGTGCCGAGGGCCTTTCTACGATGCTGCAGCAAGCAGAGGCGTGTGGTGATTTACATGGTTGTTTTATTAGTAGAGGTGCCCTTAGTATCTCCCATTTATTATTCGCCGATGATAGCTTATTTTTCTTTAATGCCTTTGAACAAGAATGTTCCAATATGCATTCTATTATGGGTGAGTATGAGAATATATTAGGCCAGGCAATAAATGTCCAAAAGTCGGGATATTCTCTTTAAAGGGTACTGTACCAAGACTTGAAATCAAACATATCGAATATACTGTGCATGCTCCTTTAAATACGTGAAGATATTTGGGATCACCCTTCTTATCGCGTAAAAACAAAAGGCCCATATTTGCCTTCCTACGGGAAAGGATGTGGAAAATGATCCAAGGGTGGCAATCTAAACTACTCTCACAAGCGGGTAAGGAAATCTTGATAAAGACGTTGGCGCAAGCAATGCCAAATTTTTGCATGAGCTCATTTTTACTATCAGTCTCCCTTTGTTAAGAGTTGGAAAGGATGATGAACTCTTTTTGGTGGGGTATGAAACCTAACGGGTCTAGACGCATTAATTGGATCAAATGGGACACACTATGTTTAAGGAGGGAACAAGGAGGTATTGGTTTTCGAAACTTTGCTCTTTAACCTTGCATTGTTGGTAAGCATGATAAATTCTAATTTCAAAACCACATACCTAACTAGTCGACGATCAAAGCTAAATACTTTTATGCAAAGGATTTTTATAGTTTAAGGTTCAAACCGAGCTATATATGGAAGAGTATATAGTCACCACAAGGCATCCTTTCACAAGGGTCTAGTTATGATAAGAGATGGTAACTCCATTAATATCAGCACTGGTAAAATTCAATTTTCTCGTACAGAAACTAGTAATTTTGGCCAAAATCCGAAATTTTTCTAGATCTCGGATGATGAAAATAATTTCACCGTTGGAATCGCCTCGCAGACCTAGCTACCTACATCGACTCGTCGACTCCGAGACAAGCAAGAATTTCACGTTTAAAGGCACCGAAAGGCCGCATCGTAAACAGCTTTTGAGAGACATGTGATGTGACAAAATCACGCATACATGTAATCAAGGTGACACATGTTGCATGATTAGAGATGATGAGATGAATGACCAGATTGCGCTGCGTCAAAAAATCCAAAACTTAGGGACACATTGGGAATTTTTGAATTGTTAATTGAATAAGACTGTAAGACCCGAGAAATTTCAATTATGAAAAAAGGGCAAATTCGTAATTTCGGTTAAAAATCCAAAATTTATTCTCTAGATCTCGGATGACGAAACGGATTTCACCGTTGGAATCGTCTCGCAAAATCTAGCTTGCACGTCGAATTTCGTCGAATTCCGAGACAGTCCGAATTTACACGTTTTTCGAGACATCGAGTTTCGGGTGCCGAAAAACGACTTGAGATGTGACAAAAGTCACATATAACATGTACACATGTTATACATGTTGCATGAGTAGAGAAATGATGGAAATGGAAAGCCGAGATAGTACCAAATGTCGAAAATCCAAGAGTAAGGACATATATGGCATTATAGAAATTGTCTTAAATGATAATAAGACAAAAGTTAGAATAGTGGCTGTCTTCTCCAACAAAAAGAAGACCAAAATGTGAAGGGAAAAAGATGTAGTAGCTTATTGCTTGTTTTGTAGGAGAGAATACTGCTTCTCTAGATTCCCAGAACCACCGTCTAAGTCACTGAGTGTAAAGGAAAGTTGCTCTACGCGGGGAGACCTACGCGTGGACTCCAGTTTTAGGAGTTTTCGACAAACTCCGTGTGGTAGGGGTTTTATCCTACTTGGGTTTTACACTTTGTTTAAGTGTATTTATGATGCTTGAGTCAAGCCGAGGCCTCAACGACCATTTAATCGGGTCCCAAACTCGGGACCGAATTATTAAATTTTTAGAAACCCAAATGATAGCCTGTGATCACCCACGGGCTGCTCGTTGGTCGCGGTGAAAGGTGTGCTTTAAATTGTATTGTATGTGAGCCTTAAATTCATGAAATTCGTTCCTAAAGTGAACCGATGATTTGATGAGTGGATGGAACAATAAACCCGAGGGTTTTACTGTTCATATGAATAGTGACACGAAATTAATTTTTTGTGTGAAAACGTGTTTCTGGTCGTAGTAATTCAAGTTGACCTGCTCGTGTTTGATAAATTAGTCCACGCGAAGCCAATTTTCATGTAATGGATTAAGTAAATTACATGACATGTCGTGATTTAAATTATGAATATATGCATGATTATATATTTACATGAGTTATATAATTGTATTGGAATTGGCATTTTATTCCATATGCACTGGGGCACCCTAGAACGATAGGAGTGAGTGCATGAGATGGTTTATTGAGAGAATGGTTTCGGAAGGTTGACTAATAATAATAATTATCGGAGGGTAGTCCATATGAAATATCAATCGTTGGAGTCGGTTCAATTGATATATCTCGGAGGGTAGTCCACTAAATATAACATCGGAGTCGGTCCACTACTTATATCGGAGGGTAGTCCACAAATAAAAACAAATATCTCTGTTGAAATAATGTTTCACGTGGTTTAGCAAGTGAGAGAGCTCCGTGAAGACTCCTGGCATGAGTTGTCTGTGCAGACATTCAAGCAGGATCATGCATTTACTTGAATGTATGTTTTCTTGAGTATCGTAGATATGCACTTAGGTGGAGAGAGCCCATTTGGGGTGATTCCATCGAAAGATTAGCTCACCATGTCGAGGGAACATATCTTTCAGTACAGGAGCGCACGAGAGACTACAAAGGCCACTATAGACGCCGAAACTGAGAAGAAAGTCGGCTAGGCTTTGTTATCATTATATTCATGTATTAGAATTTTTAGAATTTTAATATGTGTCAGATAAGAGTAAACTTTTGACTCTTGAAACTATTGGATATAATTGGTTTACATTGATGATGAGTATTGTAGTATGGGCCCATGAGGCCATTTTTACTCATATATGTATCTTGTGAATGTTGATTGGGATAGGTTGTATTTCCTGCAGAGCTCCCCGTATTAAAAGGAGACTCGCCCGATTGGGTGGAGAGATGTCGGGTCATCCGACACCACAAGTGTTTCCATGGTTGATTCGCAGTCAACGGACCCTCGGATTTGGGGCGCTACAAAGACAAAACTTTGTGAGTAGTTGTCTTCAACAAAAGGAGACCAAAACGTGGCCGAATGTAAGATGCACAACTCGAATTTTGAATTTAGAGAGAGAGTGGCTTCTCTCTAAATTTACTACTATCTGACCGTTAGATTATCAACTGAGCGTTAGCCAAAGTTGTTTCACGGTCAAGGCGAAGCCATGATTTAATAAATCATGTTGTGATGTGATGATTCCGCACGGCTCACCGCTCACTAAGTGGAATCGATGATTTGTGATTTATCGGGAATAGTAAATCGGTGGCTCACTATTCCCGAAGATTGCGGCTCACAAAATAAATTTTGTGAAATAATGTGTTTGGTTGAGTAATTCAAGTAGATATGCTCGTGTTTGATCATTAGCCCACGTGAACTAATTTTGATGTGATAAAATGAAAAATTATATAACATGATTATGTGATTGAATTTTATGTGAATATATGCATGTTTATATATTTACATGTGTTATAGAATTGAAATGGAATTGGCATCATGCATTTCCACATTTTTACCTGTAAGGCACCCTAGAGAGATAGAGTGAGTGCATGAGGTAATTTAGAGAGAATGGTTTCGAGGGTTGTCTAAAATACACACATCGGAGGGTAGGTCCATACTAAAATATCAATCACGAGACGACCCAATTGATATACATCGGAGGGTAGTCCACATATAAAATATCAATCATCGGAGATCACCCAATTGATATATCCTGAGGTAGTCCATCAAATATAACTTCGGAGACAAATTCCACTACTTAGATCGGAGGGTAGACTACAAATATAAACAAATAACTTTGTTTGAAATTAGTTTTCTCATACATGGCTTAGGCAGGTGTGAGGGAGTCAGTGAGGACTCGGGGTATGTGATGATCAGTTAGACATTCAAGTAGGATCATGCATTTTCTTGAATGTGTGTTTATTTTGGAGCATCAGATATGCACTTGGCGTGAGATTAGCCCATTTAGGGTGATTCCACTACTGAGCATTAGTTCACCCTTTCGAGGGAACATATTTTTCAGGTACAGGGAGCGCACGAGGAGACTGCTCGTCCTAGAGGTCGAGCTTAGAAGAAAAGCCTGACGGTGGCTTTGATCTCGTGACGCATACATGTATTAGAAAGTTAGAGTTTTGAACATATGTCAGAGCAAAAGAGAATTGATTAACTCTTTGAAACTATTGGATATAGTTGGTTTATATTATGATGAGTATTGTTATTGGGGCCCAAGTGGCCGTTTTAATTATGTCAGGATTATATTAATCAAGGGGGGGACAGTTTTATGCAGGTAGTTAGGATTCGGGGCAGAGCCCCATACAAAGGAGACTCTACCTCGATTTTGCGCGCCGGGTAACCCGACATCCACTTGTATTCCGCGGGTTGATGGGTAGTCAACGGACCCCCGGGTCTGGGGTGTCATACCTTGGCATCGCAGCTAGGTATACGAATACCTACTGAGCTCGTCAGTATCCATCACTACTGGGTGGTTTGATGTAGAGTATAGGCATATGGAAACTCAGATCAGGATTTGCCTAGGCCATAGTCGTGTAAGAACATCACCACTAGGTGTGGTTCGATGTTGGGTTTAGGTATGAGATTACCTAGGAAATCACGGGACAAAACTAGGACACTGCATACATGTGTTTGATGTGTTTTGTGTGATTTGATAATTATGTTGTGTGAAAAATATGCATAACATGAAATGATGTGATCATGATCAGTGGATATGCTATGATGTTGTGTTCTTAGTAATTTAGTACATGGATGTGTTAGAAAATGGTGGAGTTTTACAGCTGTGTGAAAATTGAACAAAATAAATAAAATAAATTTGAATAAATTTATTTGAGTGTTGGATAATGAAATCAATTTTAATAAATTTGAGGCTGAACACTAGGGTTAGTGTCATATAAAGAGGCTTTGAGGAAATTCTAGACCATTTTCCAGAATTAAATGAAAAAACTGGAGTTTTACAGTGTAAAACTGGAAAAAGAAATTAAAGAAAATAATAAATTTATTTTGTTATGAGGGGAAGAAAATAAATTTCTAAAGTTTTACAAGTTGTAAAATTGAAGAAAATGGGGTAAAACAAATTTTTATAAATTTATTTGAGTGTTCAAGAAAATGAAAAAAAAAAAAAATTTGCTGCATATTTGAGTTGGGCTATTGCCCAATTGTATTGCAAAAAAGAAAATTTGTATTGCAATACTTATATTGTATTGCAACCTTAGGTGTATAGTGGATGGATTGTATTGCAAGTTGAGTGGGTGTTGAAAATTGTATTGCAATACAATTTTTGTATTGCAGAGAAGAAGGCTTGAGGGCTAGAAGTTGTATTGCAATACAGAAGATTGTATTGCAAGGGTGTGTAGTTGGTTGGGAAGAAAAATTGTATTGCAATATACAAACTGTATTGTGACTGAGGCTTGAGTAGGAGAGGATTGTATTGCAGGATTTGTATTGAAAGAGACTCGCTTGTGAGTAATTGTATCGCAATACAAAATTAATAGATACAGAGGCGGCATTTGCTGGATCGTGTCGCAAAGACAAGGTCGCGACACGGCCAGCCAGCCACGACACGGTGCTGCACGACAAGGGCGCTTGGCGGGCGCGCAGCCGCAGCGCTACGGCGACAAGCAGGGCCAGGCCCGCGGCACCGCGACGCGGTGCGCAGGCGCCACAGAGCCGGCGCGCGGCTCGGCGTGTCGCCGGGCCGCAGGCTGTGCACCCGCGCACTCAGCCTCGTTTTTTGGCCCCGGTTTGACTCACTACTGTTCCTAAGTCGATTTTTGGATATGGTTCGTGAACCCGGTTCATGAGCACTGTTCATCACAAATGTTTTCGAAATTTTTTTTATTAAATTAAACAAAAATAAAATAAAAATCGAATAAAATTAGACAAAATTTTCGAAAAATAAAATTTTCGAAAAATAAAATTTTCAAAAATGAAATTTTCGAAAATAAAATTTTTGTTGTAAACAATATTTTAAATGCAAAATTGATTGCCTGACACCGTAAAATGCAAGGACAATGAATACACCGACTTTTATGTGTATGATTAGTGTCTCGGGCCGTGTTGATGCTCAGAGATACTGTGAGCTGAGATTTAACTACTCATAAGCACTGTGTAGATGACTAGTAAAGGACGCAGGACGTGAGAGGACGCCCATAGGCACCGTCGTGCACCACCGATATTCGACCAGCCCGCCAGTTGATCGCCAGCCTTTGCCGAGGTTGTAGGTGTTAGAAATGTCGCTATCGCACAAAGCTTGCATAAAGGTGTAGTCGGGAGGTCCTAGTAACCTCCTGCAGGTTTGGGAGCGCATCATCCTCCGACATTCACAGCGGAGGAGACCCGGCGTTTGCACTATCATTTATGCAACGAGAACATACTATACATGGAGATCACCTCCGATAACACTGTGATCAAAGTTAGCTTCATTCTAGCTAGAGGGCGAGGCCCAAGTATGGTGGAGATTGGCTAGGACTTCTAGAGACTTAGAGGTTATGATACGGGGCAGAGTTTCAGAGCTGTCTATGGGTGGCATTTTCCAGGATCGGCGAGGTACGCAAGGCTTAGAGTTCCTAGAGTCAAGTAGGGGCGACGACCGTGGATGGACTACGGGCTAGATTCACGTAGTTGTCCGATTTGTCGATGATTACGTGGGCCAGCGTACATGGCCAAAGTTAGAGATTTGAGAACGGGTCAAGTTGTCCATTCGGGCCGTGATTGTAGGACTTCGCCATTAGTGATATGGACTCTACGGCCGACAAATACACCATGTGAGCGAGAAATGTAGGATGCCTGAGCACTCTGGGATGCGAGGCTAGTAGCAAGAGGAAGGACAATTTACCTTCTTCCAAACAGAAAGAGGTAGAGATTTAGTTCATGAGGGTTCCTGTAGTCGCCATCCTGGCCCAGTGACCTGGGATGAGTTTCATTTGGCCAGCAGTGGCGCATGGTATCCTACCATTGTCAGCACTGACACATGAGATGGGATTGCCCCTGAGACGTGGATCCCTGTGGTTTCGGGACAGCACAGCCCTAGTAAAGCAGGATAAAGAGAGGATACAATACATTCCCGCAGCACAAGACAAGCCAGGAGCCGCCCAGTTTCCCTGGGAGCCACTGCACCTCACATTTTCACGCCCAGCCCGAGAGGCCAGTATGGGTAGAGGTAGAGGACGAGGCCCACAGGCAGAGACATCAGGGGTCCAGGGGCGTGTCTACGCCATCACACCGCAGACTGAGTCAGCAGATCAGCCGGTTATACAGGGTACATTTTTTCTATCTCGCCTATGGGCTAGAGTGTTATTTGATTCTGGTGCGTCGCATTCGTTCATTGCTGAATCAATTGTGATCGAGTTGGGCTTAGAGGTTGAGACCTTAGAGGAGCCTTTGTATGTGAGTTCTCCCCTGATTAGGAGAGAATAGGGATGATATGTCGGTTGCGTAGTTGAGATCTCGGGACTCTACTCATAATGGACCAAGGATCATGGATACGTTTAGTCTCGATGTCATCCCGGGATGGATCGGGTTGATGTACCATGCGGTCGCTATCGACGTGAGCGTAGGAGGGTTACCGCCTACACGCAGGACTGTAATCGTGTGGTATTTCAGGGAGACAAGCATGACATTTTTCCCAAGACAGTATACGAGTCCAGGTGTCAGGGACAGTTGGTGGGTTGGCTAGCGAGCCTTACCCTAGAGGACGAGGTGAGACCAAACTTAGATCTACCTCGAGTGGTTTGCGAGTATGCGGATGTTTTTCCAGATGAGCTACCTCGACTTGATTAGTACCCAAATAGTGCAATATTGAGCCTTGTTTATCATAGGTTTTATATACTTTTTGTGTACTAATCAACTTCAATAACCCAATTGTTGCATGAGGGTCCCTGTTTTGCTACTGATTACATTTTGTAGCTGTTTGGGTAGTTTTGCAGGTCAAATGTCTCACAATTCCTCAATTTGACTTGAACACATCGAGCCTGAGCTGAATTTGATGATTCATGATTAACTCGGGAGGAATTTTTGAGCAACTTATCAAGATTGAAGGACTAATCTAGAGAAATTTTCGGGGTTGTAAATTTGGCAACCCGCAAATTTTCAGTCGCGAAATTTCTGCAAAGCTACACTGCAGGCACAGAGCTCGCGAATTTTCAGGTGCGACGCAGGTGCGACTCGCAGCCGCAATTTCGCAGTCACAAGACTCTCACCCCGTGACTCCACCGCTTGATCCGTGGCTTAATACAAGTTCATCGTAATTTTGTTTCTTTGAGCACAATTTTGTACTTCCTTATCAGCCTATATAAGCTCAACCATGCTTGTAAGAAAGACATCAAATCATAAAATCAGTCAATCAATCAGAAGCACGAAGCTTCCTCCTGCTGTTGGTGATTTTTTCTTCTTCTCCCTTCACTTTCTTTCATTTTCTTGGTTGCCAAACACCCCTTGATGATGACAAATCAAGGGATGCTTGGCTAATCTCCCCTGATCCTTGAAGAGGAAGGCCACTGGGTGTTGTTTTTAGGTTTAGCTGCATGTCTCATGTTTTTCATGTTTGCATTTTAGGGTATTTGTGCCCCTGCATTTCACTGAGGTTAAAACCTCTTAAGCATGCTCCCTTTAATGTATTCGTGTTTCTTGGGTTCAATGGATACTTTCATTAGATCCATTGAGGCTCAGTTAGTTGTTTCCTATTAGTTATCGTGGGGTAGGGTTTTTGAGATGTTTTTTCACGGCTAGGGACATTTTTGCCTAATAAGATGCTAACCCTCAACAAGGTAGGCTATTAGGGTTTAGGTTTTAAAGCTAAAAGAAGATCCAGTTCGGGAAGTGACTAAATGTTACGCTCCCAAATGCGAGGATATAGACCCGAAGACATGTTGGTTAACCTAGAACACTAAACCCAATGGCCCAAGACTTCAAGGATTTCTTTTAATTTTTACTTATGTTATTTTAGCTTGCAACCATTCACACACACCAAGCTTACACACACCCCAAAAAGCATCCAAGGAGAAAAACACCATTTTCAATGCACTATAACCCCTCTCTCACGAAGAAAACCCATCCCTGTGTTCGACCCTAGAGCCACTATACTGCAGTAGCTTTGCTACAGCAGTAGGAATCCTAGGATATAAATTTTGTTGATTCCAACACCCACCGAATTGAAACGAATCAATCGGGCGCCGTTGCTTCGTGGATGGTGCCCTAAAGGGAAGAGAGAGAGCAGTGGACCTGTGGATTCAGACTACAAGTACCGGTGCTATCTCATTTCTTTTTTTTATTTTATTCAATTTTCCTACTTGCGCCTACTGCAGGAATTTGAAAATTTTCACCGGCTGAGTTTGAAGACTTCAATTTATTATTTTGATTTCATCTAACCAATAACCTTTTGTAGCAATCGTTTTGCTGGGTTTCTTGCTTTAGGTGTGATCATAGCTTAGTAAAGGGGACAACAAACAAGCAGTAAAATTGGAGAGGCTAGGTGCTTCGATTAGTTAGTTATTGTGAAGAAGCCTACACCTAATCAAATGGAGACCCCAATCTGCACCAAACAGAGTCAACAGGGGTCTATCGGGAACCCAATGCATATAGATCAATGAGGGATCACATCCATCCTCCAAGGGTGAGTGCACCTCATGCATAATACCCTCAAGCAGGATGTATGAAGAGACCCTATTTGCGCCCCGCCTCCCGACCTCTTTTATGGCAGGTATGGAAACGAAAATCCATACACGCATATACCGGATTTCGAGGAGGTTTGCACATGTTCAAAGAAGGCATTCCGACATGGATCTCGCTGGAAAGCCTTCCCTTTGACTCCAAGGATAAAGCCAAAATTTGGCTTAACTCACTAAGGCCAAGGACCATTAGGAATTAATGAATAGTAGTTTACTCCTTGAAGAAGCAAGCTCCTCTTTCAAAGGCTCATAAGACCAACAACCTGAAGAGGAAGATCTATACTTTGCACTATGACGCTGAGAGATTTTATCAAGGCTGAAAGGTATCTTGAGATCTCATCATTGCATGCCCTCATCATGGCTTTGATACATGATGCCGGTGAACCATTTCGGTTTACGGATGTCCTCCATGAAACAACTCCTAGAGACCATGTGTGGAAGGGACTTTCTTAGCAAAAATCCTGATGAAGCCATGGACTTTTTGAACTACATGGCCGAAACTTCCAAAGGATGGGATGAGCCGAACCCAAGGGAGGTAGAAAGGATGAGACCAACAGCAAACTCGAAGGGAGGCATTTATGCACTGACAGAGGAAGTGGAACTAAAAGCTAAGCTGTCCACCCTAAACATAAGGATGGAAGAACTGGAGCAGAGAAACCACTGTGAGGTATCGAGCAAAGTACGAGGCAACTATTTGCACAACCATGTTTTAATTGCCAATCTTTACCGTCATCAAGGGGAACATTGTCCAATCTCTTCTCCCCCGCAGGATTGTCGGTTGAAAGTGCAAGTGTTGTGGGCCAAAATAGGCCACCAATGATGCCTAGTATGGTAATACTTATAACCCCAACCAGAAGAACCACCCAAATTACCTGAAGCCTAAACTCTCGTGATATGCCCCAGAGCACCTTAGCAAAGAATAAAGACGGATCCACTTCTCAGCAGCAGCAGCCATCAACTTCTTCACCTGTGGAGCAAGCTATCATGAATTTGAGCAAAGTGGTAAGGAATTTTGTGGAGGAGCAGAAAACTATCAATGCTCAGATAAACTAAAGACTAGAAAAGGTGGAAAGCTCCATTGACAAAAGGATTGAAGGGCTTCACAAAAGCCTAAATCAAAAAATTGATACCATGCAAATAACCATCGCAGCTTGAATTAAACCAAAGCAGAAGTGCAGGAGAAAGGAGGTTCCCATCCTTAAACCCGCCTAATCCAAGGGGGAGTACATGAATTAAACTTCTCAACAAGCCCGCACTAAAAGTCTGATGAAGTCCAAGCCATTATCACTTTAAGGAGTGGTAAGAAATCGAGAAAGGCTCAATGTCCAAGCCTGGGAGAAAATGGAACAGAGAAAGGGGAGCCTGAACATATAATCATCAAAGAAGACTCGATGAAAGCAAGCATGCCCCCCCCACTACTTCCCAAGCACCTGAGAGGCAAAAAGCAGTTCTTAAGAAGGCATCCTGAGGTGCCTGTGCAACTCACAGAACATCCCATCGCTTGATATGATTAAATTGTGTTCCAACTTATGCTAAATTCCTAAAGGACTTATGCACTGTCAAAAAGGGATTGGGCATTAATAAGAAGGCCTTCTTGACTGAACAAGTAAGCTCTATCATCCAGTGCAAAACCTTGTTGAAATACAAAGATTCCGGATCCCCCACCATCTCAGTCAACATTGGAGGGACCTGTATAGACAAGGCATTGCTGGATCTAGGAGCCAGTGTCAACCTACTGCCTTATACAATGTATAAGCAGTTAGGTCTGGGGGAGCGGAAGCCTACCAACATCACCCTATCCTTAGCAGATCGGTCAGTAAAAATACCAAAGGGGATAGTGGAGGATGTTTTGGTAAAGGGGGATAATTTCTATTATCTAGTGGATTTTGTGGTTCTTGATACAGAACCAATGGCAGAGAGCCCTCACCAAGTGCCCATCATACTTGGGACGCCATTTTTTGCCACAGCTAATGCTATAATCAACTGCCGGAACTCACCTTTGGCAACATGACTTTGGAGCTCAACATTTTTCATCTAAGTAACAAGGATAAGCCAAATTGAGACAAGGGAGCAGGTTAAGAAGTATGTCAAGGTGGCACAAGTGAAGGGAAAGCCAGTATTCACAATCTGCAAGAAAGATTATTTGAGAACAAAGAAGCATTTGATGAAGGATCAACTGCACCAATCAGCCACCTTGCATCTTTTATGCCACCAACACCACCAGACAGCATAATGCTTGACAATAAGGAGCAGAAGTTGAATTCAACTGCCGTCCACCTCACTGCAAGCTTGGAGGAGCCTGATCCCCTTGAAGTCTCTTATCGCACGCAGGAGCGTTCCAAAGAAGAACTTGAAACCACTCTAAATTTTAGTTAGATTTATGTTCATTTTATTTCAATTTCTAGTTTAGGCTCATCATTAAACCCCTTTAATTGCCAAAGTTTGTAAATTTTCTTATTTTTCTAGCTTAATTTCTTATAATTTTTTATCTTGTTTTGTTGCAAGCGCTCCAGGGAAAATCAAATTTTAACTGAGAATTTTCAAAATTTCAGTGGCCCTGCGATTCTTGTAACCTCGCGACCAAGTAGATACGAATTTTCTATGAGGTATCGTTCATATTCTCTTCCTCTCCCAACAACTCATAGTTTCCTGCAACTCTCCGTTTTGTGCACCTGAAATTAATTCTTCTAATCTTTTGAGCCATCCAAATTAATGGTCATAAAAGCCATTAATTCCTTCATCTTCCCACCTACCCCTAATCCCCTTTATAAACCTAGTCCCATTTCATTTTCACCTTACAAATCCTCCTTCCAGTGTTAGAAAATTTCAACTCTTCTTCTCTAGCTGCTATTTTTCAGGTTCGGAGATGGCGAAGACGAGAGGAGCCCACACTTATAGTGTCAGGCGCCAGTATCTGCCTCCCTCTCGCGCGCCCCTCTTCCGTGAACCAGGTCACCCATCGCGACATAGCAGCCGCCGGCCCCTCCTTTGCCGCCAGCCCCTCGACAGCCGTAGTAGGCGCCGGCCCTAGAGCCCCCCGCTAGGCGCCCACCGCTGCCCCGCCGCCACGCCTCTTACCGTTGTTGATGCTAAGGGTTCTTCCTCCGTGGCCCCCGCCGCAGAAGATATCACACCTACCGGGCCCACACCACCAGCCCTTCGCATCCTGCATCAAAATTTCAAAGGGCCCCATCGGCCAAGAGGGCCAGGATATCAAGCCCAGGGGAGTCATCATCATCGAGATCCAGGGCCCCGCCCTCTCCACCTTATCGTAGGTCGGGGCTGAGCCCCGCACCTGTCCCCTGGTCCATCATCCCACGCACTTTACTCTCTCCATGCGACCTCATCCCGGGAATGTTAGTCAGCAGGATAGAGATTATCACGGGAGTCAGACTATGATCTCCCGGCCTTTGCCGCGGACCCGGGGCTTCGAGAGTCCATGCTCCTCATACAGCGATACCATTTGAAGCCATTTATGGTGTCGCGTCAGTACTACTATCCTCAGGTCGTTACCGAGTTCTATCACACGATGACATCCCGGCCAGAGGCGAACCCGACTGCTCTTCATTTCTCTATTAACGGCAGGCCAAGGATACTTCGGGCCTCCGATATCACAACAAATTCCATCCGTTGCGGTCCTCGCCACGCGGCCGATTATAGACTCCGTGGGCCCCATCCTTCACCAGATGGTCCGACTCTCTCTATGGATGATACCGTGGATCGGTATCAGACAAAGCACCTTCCATACAGATGCTTCTGATAGACCACGTTATGAAGTCTAATATGTTTCCACTTCAAGATACACAAGGTGAGACGTGAGTCATCTTGTGAGGTGTTGCACGCATTTCAGAGGGATAATCGGGTTCAGCCCGCAGAGAGCTGATTATGACCTCATTATCCCATTGGAGGACGTGGTCCACCACGAGTCCGCCCGAAATGAGTCCCCGCTCTATGCTATTTCTCGTCTTTTATGTCGTGCTCGAGCATATCAGTTCCCGGAAGAGCCTCAGATAGCTTCTCACGCGACCGGTGAGACCGTCTCACTTCATTGAGCGATGATGGCCAGCCTCGCTTCACCTTTCCACCTTCGGTCGACGAGGACGAGCGCACGATGATAATCCCCGCGACTTATCCCATATAGCTGAGCATGCTGGGGGGCCTCCAGCCCCAGTTTCACCGGTATCACCTCCAGTCCCTTCAGCTCCACCAGCCACTCCTCCAAAGAGGCTCCAAGCCTTCAAGAGACCACAGCCCCGATGTCTCTCTACCTCTCCATGTACTCAGTTCCATGCCCACTAGCTCTGGCCTGATATATGTACGAGCACCCCGCACACCTCCACGATATTACCCTCTCGCAAGGACTTCCTCGCCTATGGAGATTTGTCCGCACATTCTCAGCCACTACGGCTTCTTTTGCAGCTTCACAGGCCGCTCTGGTAGAGAGGATGACTCGCACCGAGACTTCTATAGCACAGATCCAGGCTAGCATCATACGGATAGAGAGCCACCTGGGCCTCCCTGATAGAGAACCCCGAGCATTGTGTTCACAAAATAAATTTTGTGAAATAATGTGTTTGGTCGAGTAATTCAAGTAGAATTGCTCGTGTTTGATCATTAGCCCACGTGAGCTAATTTTGATGTGATGAAATGAGAAATTACATAACATGATTGTGTGATTGAATTTATGTGAATAATATATGTATGTTTATATATTTACATGTGTTATAGAATTGAAATGGAATTGGCATCATGCATTTCCACATGCACTAGGGCACCCTAGAGAGATAGGAGTGAGTGCATGAGGTAATTCTAAAGAGAATGGTTTTAGAGGGTTGTCTAAAAATAATAATAATGATCGGAGGGTAGTCCATACTAAAAATATCAATCGTCGGAGATGACCCAATTGATATACATCGGAGGGTAGTCCACATATAAAATATCAATCGTCGGAGATGGTCCAATTGATATATCTCGGAGGGTAGTCCACTTAATATAACTTCGAAGACAGTCCACTACTTAGATCGGAGCGTAGACCACAAATATAAACAAATAACTTTGTTTGAAACTAGTTTTCTCACATGGCTTAGGCAGTGTGAGGGAGCTCTGGGTGAGGACTCTGGATATGTGTTTAGTGGGCTAGACATTCAAGTATAATCATGAATTTGCTTGAATGTGTGCCTATTTCTGTGATATTGCATATGCACTTAAGTGGAGAGTAGCCCACTTAGGGTGATTTCACATCGAGCATTAGCTCACCTTGTCGTAGGGAACATATTTTCAAGTACGTGGAGCGCGAGACGCCATCCTGTAGGTCGTAGCTTAGAAGAAAAGCCGGATTGTGGCTTTGGTCTTGTGATGTATACATGTATTAGAATGTTAGAATTAATAAGGCGCTGTATAAAAGAGAATTGATTAACTCTTTGAAACTATTAAGTTATAGTCAAGTTTATATTATGATGAGTACGTTTATCACCCCAAGTGACTGGCTTACTCATGTTGTGATTATATTGGACTGATAAGTTTTATGCAGTGTTACTTGGGTAGAGCTCACTGCATAAAGGACACTACCGATTTTCAAGTGGCGCTACTGCAACCCGACATCCACTTGTATTCCGCTGCCGACTTTTGCAGTCAACGGACCCCGAGCCTCAAAGTCACAAAGCAAGCAAGAAAGAGATTGGGAAAAGTTTTATAAACTTTTAAAGCAAAGCAAGCAAGAGATTTGAGAAAAGTTTTAGAAACTTTTAAAGCAAAGCAAAGCAAAGTAAGCAAGCAAAGCTTCTGGAAAATATCTTGTAAAAGAGAGTTTTACAGTTTTGAGATGTTTTCAGAAAAAGCAAACATTTTATAAGGCATACACACTGAGCTCTTTTAGCTCATTATTTTCCCCATAAAATCATTTTCCGCACACTCACTCCTATCAGCTTTCTGGAGACAGTAGATTTTCTCACTTTAGTATCAGTGCTGTAATTAATACTATTTTGTAAGGAAATACTTTGAATTTGTATAGAGGAAGCATATGTATGTACATAGTGTAGTTGTGAAAATGTGTTGAGCCTGAGGCTCTTTTGAAAGAATGTTGCTGGTAGCCATATTTGGAAAAGTGTAAATTGTGTATACAGGATTTGGAATATGTCCTTTATGCAGCTGATATGTTACCAAGATTTTTACCAAATCATAAGATGAGAAAAGGAAAAAAATTTATACGAGTTTTCAACCAGCAATACGGCTTCGCTTCACGGGAATTTCTAGTTGTTAGAAGCAACGGCTAGAGATTTCTGTGGAGTGGTCGGCACACCTACCGATAGTAGGGGGTGGGGTGTGTCAAATTTATTAAAAAAAAATATCGTATGGGGTTTATTTAATAAACTATAATCATATATTTAAACTGATGTTTTTGCTACCTGTCAACTTTAGATTTATCAACACTCCTGGTCCCGAAGGAGGTGCACAAAGATATGTAATCAGAAGGGCGATATGTGCACCCAAGTGCCATTGTAAAGGGATACAATTGTAAAGTTTTCTAAAAATTGTGACACTTTTGCAATTAAGAAAAAGCTGAGGGGGTGAAAGTATAATTAATGAAAGTTTAAATAGTAAAATAATAATAATAAATTGCCAAAAATAGTTCAGTGAAGTCTCAAATTCTCTAGATCCTGGATGACTTAAACTAGGATCCAAGACCGTTAAGTTCGTCTCTCGCTAAATCTGAGCGAGACTAGAAAAGTTTCGTTGAATTCGAGACAATCTAATATTTTACGAATTTCTAGCGACGAAAGTGTAGAGTGAAATCCTAAAACGAGGATTTCTTTGAAAAATTCGAAAACTCGACAACATTTAAAGACATTCACTAGGATAAAGGAAATTGAACCGGAACAAAATAAATTGTTTCGGACCTAAACGATCGAGAAAGGAAGAAAAAAAGGACATCCGAGTCCCATTTTAATAAAAATAATAAAATCAAACATCAAAAGTCATACTGACAGACATCGTGTGAGAATTAGAGGAGAGAGAGAGAGTTTTTTTTAATTTTTAGCTCTTAGTTTATTTCTCATATATTTACGAAAAATATGACTGTTTGATTCGCTCCAGCAAAGAACAAAAGCCTTTACGCGACGAGAGGGCTACGCAGGTACCAAAAGCACAGGATTTCACCGAGAATTGCAAAAATTCTAAAATCCTAAATTTTTGGTTTTTCTCGGGATTTACGCGCTTTAACTGTCGAATTTTCTGACCTGTAAGGTTGTTACTTCACGCGACGAGCTACGTGGGTACCGAAATCACGGGATTTCGCCAGATTTTCAGGTGAAATAGTGAATACGTATGAATACGTATAAAATAATAAATACGTATGAATACGTATAAATACGTATAAATACATATACATACGTATGAATAGTGCATAGTGCATAGTGAATAGCGAATAGTATTTAGTTGGTTGTGCTGACGTATGTGGTCTAATACATCAAATGTGTAGGCTAAAAGCAAAGGCGGGAAAATTGTGGGATCGTGCTCAATTTTAGTAAGCAGAAAAGGTGAGTGTTCTAAACCCATTTTCCAAATACTTGTGTATTATATTATAAACTGTTTTACACTGATATTTAATGAGTTTGATTGTAAACCATAATTGAAAAACAAGCAAATGGTTTTGATTTAAACCATAATTGAAAAGCAAGTAAATGGTTTTGATTTTAAACCATATGTGAAAAGCAAATAAATAATGGTTTTGATTTATTCAACCATATTTGAAAAACAAGCAAGGAATTTAGCAAGCAATGGTTTTAAATTTGAAACCATATTTTCAAAAAAGCAAATAAGCAAGCAAAGAATATTCGAGAACAGCCTAATCAAAACTCAGTTCTAAGCAAGCATACCACTGTGAGGTATTCGTACGCATTAATTCCGTGGTGTTAGGATATCATACATGCATTTTAGTTTTGCCTGGTCGGTAAACTTAGGTCATGCATCATGGCATTCAAAGGAGACCGTGGCACGTACAGGAGTATATAGGGTTAACGCGCTAGCTAAATTATGGTGATGGCGACACAAGGTCAATTCCACCATATTTACCGGAAAAGGTGATGCGGACACAAGTCCTTCCACCGGCACGGTCGATGCACGTGCCCCTGCGGTTCACTAGGGTACATCAAGCAAGTATAAGCAATGGTAGATGTTTTATAAGCATGATATACAGTTTTGAAAATTCAACCATTGGTGCACGGTCGCCCAGGCTTCCGTAGAGATTTAAAAGCAAACGGTTGAGAACAGGCTCCCGTTTATATTTCAAAACAATCGGTTGAGCTCAGTTCTGCGGTGATTTTAAACGACGGCTGGAGCCCAAGCTCCTATGAGATTTTAAAAGAACTGGGCTGAGCCCAAGTTCGTGTTTATAAAAGTTTTGAGAAACTTTAAAGCAAGAGGTTTGTGAAAGGTTTTAAGAAACTTTAAAGCAAAGAGGATTGATAAATGTTTTATACATTTTAAAACAAGAGGTTTATAAAAGTTTTTATAAATTTTAAAAAGCAAGCAAGGTAAAGCAAGCAAGAGAATTGAAAGTTTTATAAGCTTTTAAAGAAAAGCAAAGCAAGCAAACAAGTATTAAATTTTAAAAGGCAAAGTATTAAAAGTTTTATAAACTTAAAAGAAAGCAAATACGAAGTTTTAGAAATTTTAGAAGTAAGGGAAGAAGGCTTCTGGAAAATATCTTGTAAAAAGAGAGTTTTTATAGTTTTGAGATATTTTCGTGAAAGGAAAAACATTTTATAAAACATACACTCACCGAGCCTGCTTAGCTCATTATTTTCCTGTTTTAAAAACTATTTTCCAGGTACAGGCACTCCGGACGTTGGAGCATATTAGGATTCTCCTGACATTTGTACAAGTGTTGTAATTAATAATATTATGTAAGGAAAATACTTTGAATTTGTATATTGGAACATATGTATGTACATAGTATAGTCTTGTGAGAATGTGTTGGGTTGTTGGTTACCATATTGGGATAAAATGTAAATTTGTATATACAAGATTTGGAATATATCCTATGCTGCTGAGGTTTTACCGCTGCCAAGATTTTACAAAATCCTAAGTTGGAAAAAGAAAGAAAAATTTTTTATACGAGGTTTAAGCAAGCAATACAGCTTTGCTTCACAGGGATTTTTAGTCGTTAGAAGGAACGACTGGGGATTTCTGTGGAGTGGCCGGCACACCCGCCGCTAGAAGGGGGTGGGGGTGTGTCAATGTGGTATCAGAGCAAGTTGTATATAATAACCTAGGACATGAGGAGAGATGATACCATGCAAGGTGGTATCAGAGCATAAATATTGGCAACCATGCATGTTCAAACTCAAAGTACATACATATGAAGTAATTCAAAGTATTAAACAATTGATTTTTGCAACATCGCCAGAAGAGGACGAGGTCGGTCCCTAAGAGAGTCATTCCAGGTTCCTAAGCTCCCGGGCAAGACTGCGGAGATGAGCACGAGTCGTTCCACTACCGCCTCCATGAATCGCCTCCAAAGAACAGGTCGCTAAACCATCCGGGCTCGTAAGGGCCTGGCGCCGTGGATTGTTTACGATGTGAGCATGTGTATACGATTATTCAAGTAGTGGAAATAGCGACACGTCAGCAGTCACAGCCTCCACCGCCACCTAGAGAGGTTCTGGAAGAACCTGGGAGGTCAATAGAGAGAGTACATAAACTGTGCGCCAGGCCATATGACGGCAGTGGTGATCCAGAAGTAGCCTGGTTATGGCTAGACCGAGTAAACAAAGTTTACGGTTATAGGTCGTGACTTCATGAGCAAAGAGTCTTCATTTCCAGCTTTCTCGATGGAAGACAGGCTAAGGATTGGGCGGGATGCCGGGAGAGTGAGGTATCCTAATGGCATATCATGGGACCAATTCCAGCAAGAGTTTACTGGAGCAGGTTCTTTCCTCGTATTTACAAAGATTCAAAATCTGAGGAGTTCTTCGATTAGAACAAGAACATGTGGTGTCGAATATGAGAAGAAGTTCTCATAATTATTAGATTGGTTCCTATATTCAGTTTTGATGAAGTCCTGAAGTGCAAAAGGTTTTTATCAGGACTACAACACCGGATCATAGTGCATTTGTCAGTTGTTCCTCAGAATAGATTTAGGGACTTAGTTGAGACCGCTCTGAGAGTTGGGCAAAGTACTACAACTATGTATCAGAGTAGGCAGGAAAGTAAGAGGAGTGCACCAGACACTTCTCAACAGAGCTCTGATCAGTACAATAGAAAGAAAAGCAAGGGTCAAGGTTATAGAGGCCGAGGTGCAGGTCGAGGAGCTATCTCTAGTCGAGATAGCACGATTGAATGTGAGTTCCCTGGAGGATCTTGTAGCTTTAGATATGAGGGACTTTTATGTGGTTCTCGGTATGGATTGGCTATCTCGCCATAGAGCCACATTAGATTGTTATAAAAAGGAAGTAAAGTTTCATAGGCCAGGGAAATTGGAGGTAAAGTTCATGGGAATGCGCAAAAAGTTATCTTCCAATATGATCTCCGCTATGGCAGAGCAGAGAATGCTACGTAAGGGTTGTCAGTGTTATCTAGCTTATGTGGTGGAGACAAGGGAATATGGGACTACGGATGAGATTCCAGTTTGTTAGAGAGTTCCTGTGATGTATTCCCATATGATATCGGCAGGATTACCTTTAAAGAGAGGTGGAGTTCACTCATTGATTTGATCCCAGGACTAAGCCCATTTCTATTCCCTCCCATAGATGGCTCCTGCAGAGTTGAGAAAGCTTAAGGGATTTATTCGACCGAGCATATCCCCACGGGGAGCTCTAGTTCTCTTCGTGGAAAAAGAAAGATGGGAGTTTGCGGTCAGGTATATATTACAAGCAAATTAACAGCTACCATCCGCAATCGCATCTCACCCCTAAGATCATGAGTTATTCGATCAACTCCAAGGGTCTCGAGTATACCTAAGATAGACTTTAGGCCTGGGTATCACCGCTGAGGGTGCAGGAGAGTATGTACCTAAGACCGCATTTGTGACACGCCACGCATAATGAGTTTCTCGGTGATGCCGCTTGGTTTCGACTAATGCTCCCATAGCCTTTTACGATTTGATGAACCGGTGTTCCAAATTGTATTTCGGATAGGTTCATCATAGTTTTATCGATGATATCCTTGTGTATCTCGTGCAGTCTCTGCAGGAACATTCAGAACACCTGAGGATTGTGTTGCAGACCCTAAGGGAGCGACAGTTGTACGCCAAGTTGAGCATGTGCCAGTTTTGGCTTGACAGGGTGGCATTCCTAGGTCATATGATTCGGGCCAGTGAGTGTGGATCCCCGTAGTATCAAGGGCCGAAATTGGAAAACCGCCAAAGAATGTGTCAGAGGTCTAAGCTTCCTTTTGTTTGAAGAGGTATTACAGAAGTTTGTCGAGGGTTCTCTGTAATAGCGTACCTACATTGACCAAGCTGACAAGAAAAGATGTCAAGTATGATTGGGTAGATGCATGTCAACAGAGTTTTGAGGAGTTGAAGAGTAGATTGACTTCAGCTCCAATTTTAGCTTTTCCCAATTGGAGAGATGGGCTCGCGGGTTTAGAGTGACAAGCTCAATGACAAGGCCTTGGTTCCCTGCTTTTGGATGCAAGAACATAGGGATTGCATATGCCTCTAGACGCCTAAAGAAGCATGAGGAGACCATTCTACACACGACTTAGAGCTTCAAAGAATGTGTTTGCTCTAAAAATATGGAGACATTATTTATATGGTGTTCCTTGTAGGATCTTTACAGATCGTAAGAGTTTTCAATATATTTTCACCCATAAAGAGTTAAACCTGAGGCAATGAAGATGGCTTGAGTTGATTAAGGACTACGACTGTACTATTGAGTATCATCCAGGAAAAGCTAATGTCGTAGCAGATGCCTTGAGTAGGCGACCAGAGAGTTCATTGTCTCATATGAGATCAGCCATCTTCAACTACTGTGGATCCGAGAGCTTTAGCGATATATTTGAGGCTGAGGATTCAGAGCCTTGTTAGCCACATTTCATGTTAGACCCTCCTAGTGGATCGATTTAAGAGGGGCAAACTGTAGGATCCACAAATGATTAAGTTTAAGGAAGAGATAGAAAAAGGAAAGAAAGTAGAGTTTCAAATTAGAGATGATGGCATGATGTTGGAAAGGACAGAATGTGCGTGCTGGAAGTATGGCGAGAAATAAGAGAGACATTATGAAGAAATCCATTATCTATCTCGCATATGCTATGCATTCAGGTAGTACCAAGATGTATAGGACTTTGAAAGAACATTACTAGTGGAATGGGATGAAGAAAGAGATTGCAAGTTTCGTCTCCAGGTGCCTAACCTGTCAACAGGTGAAGGCAGAGCATCAGAAGCCCGCGGGGAAGATACAGTTACTCCCTATTCCAGTATGGAAATGGGAAAAGATCACTATGGATTTTGTAACAGGTCTTCCACGGACTCAGAGACAACATGATGCTATATGGGTGATAGTTGATCGATTGGCGAAGTTTGCTCATTTTCTACCGCCATCGTCGAGGATTCTTCGAAAAGTCACTTAGTCAGATGGATGAGATAGTGAGACTTCATGGGGTTCCGCTTTGATAGTTTCGCATCAAGACCCCAGTTCACATCCAGGTTTCGCCTAGTTTGCAAACGGATTTAGGTACTGCTACATTTCAAGACAACATTTCATCCTCAGACGGGATGGCCGAGAGGACCATTCAGACGCAGGATATACCGAGCTTGTGTGATGGGAATTAAGGGGAGTTGGGATACCCATTTTGCACTAATGGAGTTCGCCTACAACAATAGCTAATAAGCCAAGATGTAGATGGCTCCATTTGAGGCACTGCATGGTAGACATGTGACTCTAGTGTGCCGGGATGATGTTGTGAGAAGACTATTAGTAGGCCCTGAGCTAGTGCAGATCACTTCAGAGAAAGTGAAAGTTTTTCGTGATAACTTAAAGATAGCAAGAGATAGACATAAAAGTTATGCGGACAACCGTCGTAGAGACTTGCAATTCGAGATAGGTGATAGGGCCTTTTTGAATATTTCCCCTTGGAAGGGTGTTTTGAGATTTGGGAGGCGAGGCAAGCTCAGTCCAAGATTTATAGGACCTTATGAGATTGTGAGCAAGGTGGGGCCAGTAGCTTATAAATTGAAGTTACCCCCAGAGTTATCAAGGATTCATGACACATTCCATGTGTCGATGTTGAGGAAATACATCCCAGATCCTTCACATAAAAAGCAAAGGACGAAAGTGTAGAGTGAAACCTGAAAACGGGATTTTTGAAAAATTCCGAAAAATGACAAATATTTAAAGAATATTCACTAGGATAAAGGAAATTGAAACCGAACAAAATAAATTGTTTCGACCGAACCACTAAGAAAGGAAGAAAAAGGACATTCAACCCATGGTACACACAAAATCAAAACATCAAAAGTCATACGGACGGACATCGTGAGAATTAGAGGAGAGAGAGAGAGAGTTTTTAAAAATTCTCTCTTAGTTTATTTTCATATTTACGAAATCTGACTGGCCGGATTTGCCGGGCAAAAGAACAAAAGTGCTCTGGGCGTTTAATGAGGGCTACGTGTGGGTACCAAAAACATAGGATTTCACCGAGAATTCAGTAAAAATTCGGAAAATCCTAAATTTTTGGTTTTTCTTAGATTTACGGCATTTTAACCGTTAGAATTTTCGGACCCAGAGTTAAAGTTACTCTACGCGACAAGAGCTACGCGTAAGTGCCCTAAATCACCTGATTTCGCCGCATTTTTCAGAAATGCTGAATATGTATGAATACGTATAAAATAATAAATACATATAAATAC
This sequence comes from Tetrastigma voinierianum, assembly GCA_016808115.1. Classification (NCBI taxonomy): domain Eukaryota; kingdom Viridiplantae; phylum Streptophyta; class Magnoliopsida; order Vitales; family Vitaceae; genus Tetrastigma; species Tetrastigma voinierianum. Next base: position 36,936 of record JAEQBH010004776.1, on the reverse strand, counting down.
ATATAAATATGTATGCATAGTGCATAGTGCATAGTGCATAGTGTATAATGCATAGTGCATAGTGAATAATGAATAGTGCATAGTGCATAGTGAATAACGAATAGTATTTAGTTGGTTGTGCTGACGTATGTGGTCTAATACATCAAATGTGTAGGCTAAAAGCAAAGGCTGGAAAATTGTGGATTCGTGCTCAATTTTAGTAAGCAGAAAAGGTGAGTGTTCTAAACCCATTTTCCAAATATTAGTGTATTATATTATAAACTGTTTTACACTGATATTTAATGGGTTTGATTGTAAACCATAATTGAAAAACAAGCAAATGGTTTTGATTTAAACCATAATTGAAAAGCAAGTAAATGGTTTTGATTTGAAACCATATGTGAAAAGTAAATAAATAATGGTTTTGATTTATTCAACCATATTGAAAAACAAGCAAGGAATTTAGCATGCAATGGTTTTAAATTGTAAAACCATATTTCAAAAAAGCAAATAAGCAAGCAAGCAAAAAAGAATATTTCAGGAAACAGCCTAACTAAAAATCCCTAGCTCTAAGCAAGCATACCGGTCGAGGCATTCCGCACGTGCACCCGGGGTGGTGTTAGGATATCATACATGCATTTTAGCTCTTGTCTGGCTCAAGAAACTCAGTCATGCATCATGGCATTTAAAGGAGACCGTGGCACGTACAGGAGTATATAGGGTTAATGTGTTAGCTAAATTATGGTGATGGCGACACAAGGTCAATTCCACCATATTTACCGAAAAAGGTGATGCGGACACAAGTCCTTCCAACTCCAAGACTGGGCCGACGCACGTGCCCCGTTCACTAGTAAGGCTATCACAGTGCATAGGCCTCCAATGGTTGATGTTTATAAGCATGATATACGCTTAAAAATTCAACCATCGCGCACCTGGGCCGTCGCCCAAGCTTCCTAAGTAGAGATTTAAAAGCAAACGGTCGAGACCACTCCCCGCTATACTTCAAAACGATCATTGAGCTCGTGCCCAGTATTTTACAACGATCATTGAGCCCAGTTCGTGGTGATTTTAAAGAACGGTTGATCAAGTTCCCGTGTTTATAAAAGTTTTGAGAAACCTTTAAAGCAAGAGGTTTGTGAAAGGTTTTAGAAACTTTTAAAGCAAGAGATTTGAGAAATGTTTTTATACATTTAAAGCAAGAGGTTTATAAAAAAGTTTTTATACTAAAAGCAAGCAAGTGTAAAGCAAGCAAGCAAGAGAGTTGAGAAAGTTTTATAAGCTTAAAGATAAGCAGCAAGCAAGCAAGTATTAAATTTAAAAGCAAGTAAAGCAAGTATTAAGTTTTATAAACTTAAAAGCAAGCAAGCACAAAGTTTTAGAAATTTTAAAGTAAAGTAGCAAGGCTTCGAAAATATCTTAAAGAGAGTTTTATAGTTTTGAGATATTTTCAGGAAATGAAACATTTTATAAAACATACACTCACCGAGCTCGTTTAGCCTATTATTTTCTTGTTTTAAAACTATTCTTCCGTGCAATGTGCACTCCTGGACGTTGAGCATATTAGATTCTCCCCGATATTTGTACAAGTGTTGTAATTAATAATATTATGTAAGGAAAATACTTTAACTCGTATATTGAATATAATATGGTACATAATATAGCCTCGTGAGAACGTGTTAGGCCGTTGGTTGCCTTATCAGGATAAAATGTAAATTTGTATATACAAGATTTGGAATATAGATTCTATATCAGCAACATGCCGCCGAGGTTTTACCGCTGCCAAGATTTTACCAAATCCTAAGTTGGAAAAAGAAAGAAAAAATTTTTATACGAGGTTTAAGAAAGCAATACGGCTTCGCTTCACAGGGATTTTTAGTAGTTAGAAGTAACGGCTGAGGATTTCAGGGAGGTTCGCGACACCCGCCGTCAGGTGGGGTGTGTCACCTCACGAGAGGTTTTATCAACATAACTTCAGTACCATGAAATTAGTCGAGGTAATGTAAACTAGCCCGAACACCCAAAATTCTTAAAATAAAATAGATAAGAACCGCATTTTTTATTATTATCGATTCCAAACATGTCATAAACACTCTCGTCGCAAAGGCATGCAATCAAATGGTAATTGGACTAAGAGATTGAAATCATCATAGATATTTATTACTAATGAGTTAAGTTTACTAAATTAAGTTAAATTATTCTTAAACTATTAACTTAAATTTATTATTTTTCAACTTTACTTTCAAATATCATTAAGGTTTAATTTAATTTAATTTAATTTAATTTTAGTAAATTTCTATCAATGATGTGTTTATCCTCAATAATTTTGAATCATAAATAAAAATAAATAAATTTGTCTTAATAACTACAAAATATTTAATAAAAAGAGAATCATTATCTTACTAATGTAGACAATTACAATCAAAAGAATTTGAAAATAGTAATAAGTTAACTGTTTTGATTTAATATATATAAATGACATTAAATTATTTTACCAACATATTCAATCCACTCATTAATTCAGCAAACATCTTATAAATTTAGCCTTTCTTTCTTAAAATAATATTTGGTTAAATCCTGAAAATTTGGAAATCTAATTATCTCCCATTTTTCTTCTTGAAAATGATTCATTATGACAAAATGTCCCGCGATTTCATGTATATTTATATGTATCTTGTAAAGAAGAGGTTATTTTTACTGAAAATAATAAAGGCATATTTATCAAAATAAGGTAAAATTTGATGTTAGAGCATGCTTGGTTTATATTTTTTTTAAATTGTTCTTTAGAACAGTTTTTAAAAACACAAAAAACAACAAAAAAGTGTTATCTGAAAACTCTTATTTATTCTTTAAATTTATTGTTTTTTTTATGTTTTTAAGAAAAAAAAAACTGGAAACCAAACAAGTTTTTAATATTTTTCTCGGTCTCTTTATTTTTAAGAATAGAAAACAGTTTAAAAAAAAAAACAAATATATCCTTAGATTTCTGAAGTTTACTTTTCAGAAGTTCTTTTAATCTAATCATATTTTTCATGTATATATATATATATATTAATAGGGATAAAGAAATGGGCCCAGTATTCCACTCGCCAAGCCCAAAAGAGTGGTGGGCTCCATGCAAATCCCACGCCTCCATACAAATTTCAAAAACAAGTAGGCCTAGCTCGTTGGGTCCAAAGCACGATCGTGGGTAAATTGGAAGGCCCATACCCGGCCAATCAACCCATATTTTGCCAATACAAAGGACAGAATATTCCCTCAACAATACTCTATTCATCCAATCAAATCCCATTATAAAGGAAAGAAAAAATAATAGGACATCGTCAGTTGGACATTCCCCAATAAAGAAGGAAGGTTATTCCAAATAAACTCTTCTTGCTAATCCGTTACTAAATCTAAGGTCGATTAATATGAGAAAACCCACCCAATGAGAAAAATCCTAGACATTATCCAACTGGTCGGACATCTACTATAAATACATAGCCACCCCAACGGTGAAAGGTATGCACTGATATACGCATATACATATCTAAGCAAATTCCTCTGTTCTCAAAAAGAAACTCGACTTAGGGCATCGGTTGCGCACTCGGGCGAAGCTCCCGCCGACCCCTCTTCTTCCTTGTTTTTGCAGAAAAGCACCTCGATCAGAGCACGCAGGTCATCTTTGCAGCGACCCTAACACCCCCGTACGACCAAGATCCTCCTCCGCTCAGCCCCAGCCAGCCTCGTCCGCACCCCAACGACCCCCACACGCTCCAAATTGTTCCGCAAAAAAGCATCATCAGTTGGCGCCGTCTGTGGGAACGAAAGTCCTTATACAAATATAACTGATTTCTCAGTTACTGATGGTATCGACTTGGAACACAAGCAGGAGCAACGCTCCAAGGATGCGAGATCCACCGGGCGATGCGGACAAGAGCCTCCCGCCAGAGGCAATGCGCACTACCACGAACAACCGCCAACTAACGCCCGATAGAAGAGTTAGAGCAGCCTACTGTGCAAATGCAAAGATCCACTGAGACACGAATGCACTCCAAAGAAGATCATAATATCCCCCACGAAGGACGCATACAACCATGGTATTCTCGAGGTGAGTCGGGCAGGGCGAGTCCGGGCCAAGCCAGGGGCATGGACCACAATTAGCCCCTGCGGAGGAAGAAAACGAAGCGGTGCACGGAAGACGTGTCGAGAACGAAGAACCACATCATGCCCCACCTAGGACGGAAGAGCAGTCATGGGAGCAGAGGTTTAGGAGTCTTCAACAGGAGCTCAGCCGTGTGAAGGAGGTGGTTAAAGGACGCGCCCCAGACACTATGGATACCTTGGTACAACAAACTGAATCACCCTTCACAGCCGAGGTGCTATGCTACCCGCTTCCAGCAAAATTCAGAATGCCACAAGTGGAAGCATTCGATGGAATCAAGGATCCCGTCGACCACCTCAATACCTACAAGAATCAAATGGAGTTGCATGGGTATCAAGACCCTGTACGGTGTAGGGCTTTCGCCACTACACTAAAAGGCCCAGCCATGGCCTGGTTTAACATAATCCCCCCTTCGACAATTTCTTCGTTCAGAGAACTATCCATTGCATTCGTCTCCCACTTCCACTCCGAGCCAGACGTACGTAGTGCCGAGTTACCATCTATCGACCGCTGCTGTGGCTCGCAGAAAGCTCAAGTCATACGTACAAAGATTCACCGAGTCCCCCAAGAGTAGACGTACTCCGATGAAAATTCGCCATCACAGCATTCATTGCAGGGTTAGGAGTACAGTCAAAGGACCTGATGTTCTCTATCTCGAAGAACCTCATGGCCGAGGTCCCGCCAGCAGGTGATATAAACAACGAGGAAGCCCTCATATCAAAGAGGGAGAGCTCCTCCACTCACAAAGAGAAAGGTGCGACAGACAGACGACGAGGACGGAGCCCCAAGAGACAAGGCGACCAGGGAAAATCCCCAGGAAAAGATCGGGAACGATCCCCTAAAAGGCGGGGGAACCTCAGAGATCGTTTAGGCCCACCACAATCTGAAAGACGACAACGTTACTCGCCTCAACGCTTCACTCCCCAACAGATAGCCTAGGTGTCACAAGTCTTACATGAAGTACGAAACGAGCAGTTCCTGAGATGGCCGACTCAGATGAAATCAAATCCCGCTACAAGAGATAACACCAAGTATTGCGAGTTCCATAGGGACTATGGGCATCGCACGGAAAACTGTATACAACTGAGAAGAGAAATAGTACTGAGGCCAACGCTGATATCTCCGACGTTTATCTCCGTGGAATCAAGCCTGCAGTCGCCCAAAGTCGCCCGTAATCAAAACCAGCCCCAACCCAACAACCGCCGACAAACGACGACTCCAAGACCCGCACTCGGGAGAAATCCACGGATCTCTGGAGGATCATGCAGGAGGAGGAGAATCTAGTTCGCCAAGGCCCACTCACAGAAGATAAGATCAAAGATATGGAGGAAATACAAGCGGTATCTAAACTACCGTGACTCGACACTACCATCACGTTCTCTCGACTGACCGAAGGATGCCAACACCCCATGACGCACTATTGCAGTCTTCGCGCGAATGCGGCCAACACAACCGGCTCATCGAGTTTTAATTGATAACGGAGTTCAGCCGACATCATTTTCGCTCACCCTTCGACAAAATGGTATTGGGAGAGACAAAAGTTAGAACCCATCAACACACATCTACTGGTTTTCTGAGAAAAGGTATTACCATCGCTCGATTCAACCTGTGTTAACCCCGAGAGTTTCCGCCAGCAACGACGACAAAGATAGTCTCATCGCAGATCGTCATCGCCATATAACATGCTGGCTGCAGTTATCGGTCATCTCATCCCTCGAATATCACATGATAATCAAATTCTAACCATACATGGAGTAGGATGGTTCGTGGATCACGGTGGCCATGGAATGTTACACACCTCCATGAAACAAAAAGTACAGGTCGCATAATGAATGCGTATTTGTGCTGACATGCGCGACAGGTGCTCACCCGATCCGAGAGCCCTCGAAGAACTAGAACTGTGTCACCGACGACGACCCGAACATCTCAGCCACATCGGCCCAAACTAGCTTAAACCTCAAAAGCCTCCTCTTACTCAATTTCAAGAAGCACAGAGATGTTTTCGCATGGAAGCAAGGCATACGGGAGGAATTCGATCCTACACAATCACTCATGTTGCACACCAACCCATCTTTCAAACCGATCAAGCAAAGCTGCCAGGAGCTTTACGCGCAAAGGCAAAAAGCCATCAACGAGGAGGTCTGAAGCTCCCTCCAAGCAGAGCGATCGAGAAGTGGAATATCCCAGTGGTCAAGAATGTCAGTAATTCGCCGTGCCAAACTGCGCGACTCGCATCGATTTCACCGACATAAATAAAGCATGCCCGGCGACGCTCCCCGCTGCTGATCGACCTCATCGCGGACGCCACCGCTTTCGCCACGAACTTCTCGCTTTATGGATGCATTTTCCGACTACAACCAGACGCTGACGACCTCGACGACCAAGAAAAGACTTCGCTCGTCACAAAGACAGGAACCCATCGCTATCTGGTGATGCCGTTGACTCAAGAATGCGTGAGCCACCTTCACCGTGAGGTTAGTAAACCTGATGTCCTGCAAGGCATAGGCGCAACCATGGAAGCATACATGCATCGACATGTCGGGTGAAGTCCACCACAGCCGACCGACGCTTCATCTTTCTAAGGTGTTCCGTGATTCTAAGGAATTACAACATGAAGTCGAACCCAGCCTAAATGAGCTTCGCTGTCACCGGGAAATTTCCTCGGTTTCATAGTCAACCTTCTACTGTGGAACTGAGGCAAACCTGCATTAAAATAAAGGCATGAGCTCGACATGCCGTCGCCATCGTGAATAAAGGAAGTCCAAATGGGACCGACAGAAGGATCGCGCTTTAAGCCTATTTAGACCAGAGCAAGTGACAAATGCTAGCCTTTCTTCCAAGTTCTGAAGAAAGCCTTTCAATGGGACACGAAGTGCGAAGAAGCGTTCTCGGCATTGAAGACATACCTAAGTCCCCCCATTCTAGTAAGCCCTGTCGAAGGGGAGCTCCTCACTTTATACTTAGCCGTATCGGACTTTTCAACCAGTGATGTCCTCGTCAGAGATAAAGAGCGAGTTCAGCATCTAGTTTATTACTGCAGCCGAGCTCTAAGAGGAGCGGAGGAGAGGTACCCAAGAATGAAAAAGTTAATTCTAGCTCTGGTGACCGCAGCTTGAAGCTCCTCGCCCGTATCAGCTCATACTATTAAGTCCCAACGTATCACCCAATGAAGCAAGTATTACATAAACAAGAGACCTCCGGCAGACTGATGAAGTAGGCCATAGAGATGAGCGAGTTCGATATCAGATACAGGCCAAAAACCACAATAAAAGGGCAGGTCTTGGCCGACTTCATCATGGAATTTGCATCAGCGGAACCTGCTAGGGATGCCCAAGCGGCGACTGACTTCTCCACTTGGAAACTCTCTGTAAATGGAGCCTCGAATGCGCAAGGGGGTGGAGCAGGTTTGATCCTAACCTCCCCAGAAGGAATAGACATTGAATATGCACTCAGATTTGGATTTCATACATCTAACAACGCCGAGCATGAGTCAGCCATAGCAGCTCCCAACCTTGCCCATTCATCGAGGTCGACGCCTAGAGGTCTACAGTGACTCCCAACTGGTGGTCAGACAAATAGAAGACACTTACGAGGCCAAAAGTGAAAGGATGATCTTATACCTTCAGAAGGTCCGCGAATTATTAAAGAAATTTGTGTTGGTTCAAGTCAAACATGTCCCCAGGGCAGAAAACTCCCGAGCCGACGCCTTGGGAAAGTTGGCCACAGCCCCGCAGGAAGACCTCGGCAGGGCAACGCCTGTCGAATACATGGCGGAACCCTCTATCGATCCTTATAGTATGGTGGTCGCTCCAGTAGAGTCCACGCCAAGTTGGATGGACCCCATTTGGAATTATATAATAGACGGAAGCCTACTAGATGACCCTAAAGAAGCAGCCAAAATAAGGACGAGGTCGGCCAGGTTCACTAATCATAAAGGAAGCCTCTACAAGCGAGGATTTTTCACACCCTTCCTCAAATGCATATCGGGGGAGGACACCGAGTACGTGCTGAGAGAGTACATGAGGGCATATGCAGGAATCATATCGGAGCTCGGGCATTAGCAGGAAAAGTCTTGAGGCAGGGATACTACTAGCCTACCATACTCAAAGATGCAACCGACCGAAGCCAAGAAATGCAAGATCTCGGCCAGAGCACGCCCAAGATCTCACGCTCCCGCCGAGCCCTTAACATCAATCAATGAGTCCTCGCCTTCCAACAATTCGGCCTGACATATTAGGATCCCCCGCCCATCGTAAAGGTCAATGTAAATTCATAATCGCCGCAGGACTACTTCACCAAGTGGGCGTGCAGGCCGGAGCCTTTAGCCACAATTACAGAGCAAGATACGCAATTTTTTGTCTCATGAAGCATCATATGCGTGTTTGTATCCCGAGACCCTGGTATCGACAATGGAAACAGTCACAACGCTAAATTCATAGACCGTGTCGAGTCTAATTAAAAATTATTACTCATCCCCAACACACCCGCAATCAAATGGACATGCCGAGGTCACTTCATCGTAACCCTTAAAGCCGCGAACACCAAGTTGAAGACCTCAAAGGAAATTCTTGCAGAATACCCTGAAAGCGGCAGCCTGGCCAGACAACACGTGTCGCCAACTCGGAAACCCCGTTACTTCTAAATTTTCGCAGAATCGCAGGCAGTAAAATCTGTGGAGGCCTGAATAAAGTCTCCCAGATCGAAGCAAGATCGAGGAGCACACGACGAGGCCCCTTCGTCTAAACTAGAACTCCCCGATGAAAGCGAAAGGTGTTCAAAAGACGACGGAGGAATATCAAAAGGAAAACAAAGAAGGTACTATAATCAAAGAGTCAAGCCCAGAGCTACATGCCAGCGAATAGTCTTAAAAAGTCTCTAGCCAAAGAAGGGAATCCAATATGGAAAACTGGGCCCCAACTGGGAAGGTCCTTACATCATATCTCGAGTCGTCAGACAAGACAATTATGAACTCCAAACAGAAGAGGGAAAAATCTTGCAAGATACTCGAATGCAACGATTCCAAGCGTTTACCAATAAGCTGGTTTGTAATGGAGCCTTCCCAATTACTAAATGGCGAAATAGCATTTGTTAATTACGTCGCCGACATTCATATACCGGGATATATGAAAATAAAAAAAAGGCATAATAAGAGGATTCATACACACAAAAAGAAAAGTCTCTCTTTATTACAATCAGATCACAACTGGATTACAATCAGATTACAATTGGATTACAATCGGGTTACAATCAGTGGCATCATCTCCTACACCTCGAAAGCACGCAGTACAAGCAGTTCCGCTAAAAAAAAAACAGGAGAAGGAAGCAAAAGACAAAGGAGAAAGACAGAATGAAGAAAAGGAAAACGAGATGGAAATAAATGGAAAAAAGAAAGGAGAAAAGAGAAGAGGAGAGGGAGAAAAGAGAAGAGGAGAGAAAAAAAAAGCTGGAGAAGAAGAAAAAGGGAGAAAAGAGAAAAAAGAAAGGAGAAAAGAGAAGAGGAGAGGGAGAAAAGAGAAGAGGAGAGGGAGAAAAGAGAAGGAAGAAAAAGGGAACAAAAAGATTTTGCATTTTAAAGGGAAGAGGAGAAGAAAAAGAAAAGCTGGAGAAGAAGAAAAAAGGAGAAAAGAGAAGAGGAGAGGGAGAAAAGAAAAGAGGAGAAAAAAAAAAGTGGGGGAAGAAGAAGAATAGAAAACAGAGAGAACAGTGCAAGAGATGCACCGCCCTTCGGACGCATTCCCCTAGTCAAAAGCTGAATAACATAACTTACAAAGTGGAGACTGGGGAAAAACACAACTCCCACAAAAGTGCAGATCCAAAAAATCCAATCCGTGCTTCAGGAACCCAAAGAAGGACCCGCTGCTTTTGAACATCAATCCCATGCAAACTCCCTTTCACCCACCATGAAAGGCGGAACCTTCAAAAGCATAGGATATAGAAGCAACAGAACCACCATTTATAAGAAGGCCAAAGCACTTGAAAACCAATAATCACCTAAATTCTTCATAAATCCGCACAGCACGCCGCCTTTCCAAGAATTGAAGTTAACCACAACACGAAGCGCGGCATACCAAGCCTTCAACTACCAAGGCTACGCCAGAGCCCGGGGCCGCTTCACTTTGTCGTAGCCATTCATTTCTCAGACAGCCACGCGCCCTCAAGAGTCAGACCAGCTCAGCTACATCGCCATTCAGCTTGAACGCCACCAAGGCCACAGTGCCAGGAGCCCAGTCGCTCACTTTGTCGAGCTCATATACTCTGTACAAGCCACGCTGCCTAAAGAGTCAGACCAGCTCAGGCTACATCGCCATTCGGCTTGAACGCCTCACCAAGGCTTCACGCTAGAGCCCGCGCCCACTCTCACGAGCTCATCTACTCAAGATAAGCCACGCCGCCTCAAGAGTCGACTACCAATAACATATCGACGAAGCCTTCCCTCGCCCACTCTGACAAGCTCCCGCCAATAATACATACCGACGAGCACTTCCCTCGCTCATATGGACGAGCGCTCCTTCAACTATTATCGACCGGCCTCCCCCGCCCCACTGACGAGCCTCGCTCAACCATTTACACTGACCCAGCCTCCCCCGCCTCACTCGACGAGCCTTACTCAACATTTACACGGGCGAGCCCTCCCCCCGCCCTCACACGACGAGCCCTGCTCACCGCTCACATTGGCGAGCTCTTCCCGCCCCACTTGACTAGCCCGCCTACTATTCACTCCTCGATGAGCCTCTTCGCCTCACACAGGACGTCTCACTCAACAAACCATCGACGAGCCTTCCTCGCCTCACTGACGAGCCCTCGCCTCACTATTCCACTCCTCGACTTTCCCCGGGCTCACATGGATCTAGCCCCACCAACAGCGCTTCACACTGACGAGCCCCTCCCTCTCGCCCTCACCTGATCGAGCCTACTCAACTATTTACATTGGCGAGCCTTCCCCCGCCCACTAGACGACCTCCCGCCTCACCATTCACCTCGACGAGCCTTCCCCCAATTCACATGGACGAGCTCCCACCAACGCTCATATCACGAGCTCTTCCTCGCCTCGACAAGCCCGCCAACAATACATACCGACGAGCTCTTCCCCCAAATCACATGGACGAGCCTCGCTTCAACTATTTACATTGACGAAGCCCCTCAGCCTCACTCGACGAGCCTATTTCAACCATACATTGGCGAGCTCCTCCTCACCATGGACGAGCTCCTACTCAATCAGCTCATATTGGCGAGCTCTTCCCTGGCCTCACTCTCGACGAGCTCCGCCTACCACTCCGACGAAGCTCTCTCTTCGCTCACATGGACGAGCTCCTCACCAACAGCGCTCATACTGAATGCAGCTCTTCCTCGGGCCCACTCGACTAACCCCGCCTAGTATCCACTCCGACGAGCTCTTCCCCGCCATGGACGAGCTCCTGCCAAACAGCTCACATTGACGGCCTCCCCCGCCCACTGACGAGTTCTACCAACTATTTACATCAGCGAGCTCTTCCCCCGCTCACTCGACGAGCTCCGCTCACTCATTCCGCCACTCGACGAGCCTCCGCCTCACACGACGAGCCCCCACCAACAACCACACGACGAGCTCTCCCTCACCACTCGACCCAGCCCCACCAACCATTTACATCGGGCGAGCTCTTCCGCCCACTCGATGAGCTCCCGCCTACTATTCACTCTGACGAGCTCTTCCCTCGCCTCTCACATGGATCGAGCCCCACCAACAAAGCCATATCGACGTTCTTCCCTTCACTTTAGACGAGCCCCGCCAACAATACATATTGGACGAAGCTTTTCCCTCGCTTCACGGACGAGCTCGCTCCATAGCCACTCTACGAGCTCTTCCTCGCCTCTCATGGACGAGCTCCTACCAACGCTTAATATTGACGAGCTTTCCTCGCCCACTCCGACGAGTTCCGCCTACTATTCACCCCGACGAGCCTTCCCCTCGCCCCGCACGACGAGCTCCCACTCAACAAGCTCACATACTGACGAGCCCTTCCCTCTCGCCCACTGGACGAGCCCCCGCCTACCATTAACTCACTCGACGAGCCTTCCCCGCGCCTCACATGGACGTAGCTCCCACCGATAGTTCAGCATTGACGTGGCTCTCCCCGCTCACTCTCGACGAGTTCTTACTCTACTATTTACATTGGCCAGCTCTTCCTCGCCTCCACATGGACGCTCCCACCAACAAATGATTCTGACAAGCTCTTCCCCCACCACGTGGACGAGCCTCACTATTCACTCGACGAGCCTTTCCCCCGCCATGGACGAGCCCCACCAACAGCTCACATTGACGAGCTCTCCCCCCGCTCACTCTGACGAGCTCTTACTCAACCATTTCACTGGGCGAAGCTCTTCCTCGCTCACTCGACGAGCCCCACCTACTATTCACTCGACGAGCCTCGCTCACATGAACAGCTCCCACTAACAAGCTCATATTGACGAAGCCTTCCCTTTAGTTCTCGACTCAGCTCTGTCAACAATACATATCGACGAAGCTCCTTCTCCTCCGTTCACGTGACGAGCTCGCTTCCACACCACTTTACGAGCTCTCCTCAGCTTCACATGGACGAGCTCCTACTCAACAATTCATATTGACGAGCTCTTCCCTCGGTTCACTTGGACGAGCTCCTGCCTACTATTCACTCTGACGAGCTCTTCCTTTCAGTTCACATGGACGAGCTCTACTCCACAGTTCACTCTGACGAGCCCTTCCCCTCAGTTCACGAGGACGAGCTCTACCCACCTACTCGCGCTGACGACCTCATCCAAAGACGGATTGTGCAGCCCGAACAATCATTTCAACTCATATAAGACAACCAACGAGGACCAGAGGATCAATGTGACGAGCTCCACCTACACCAACTGTATAACTTAGGAACCGGGCCAACTCGAGCAAGTCATCAATGAAATCTCAATGACTCAGTGTGACGAGCCAAATTGCACAAATCTTTAATTCGGCCCATCCAATTCAAGAAGAAAAATATCTCAGCAAGAATGCAAATCTTTGAAAAATGAATATTTATTAAAAGGAGTGCTATGCTAGGTCCTGGTGCCCCAGTCTCGACAAAAGAAAATGAAAAAAAAAAATATATATATATATATATATATATATATATATATATATATATATATATATATGACAACATCATGCAAACGGAGGTGAGCGCAGGAATTCAGGGAGGATGAAGAAGGGGAATGGGCCTCAGCAGGAGTACCAGGCTCTTGAGAATAGTTTCGTATAAAGATTCTCGCTCTTCGTCGCTGGGAGGTCGGGTTAAGTCTGTGATTCGGGTACGCTGTGAACGTGTTCGTTGAAAAGCGAGCCATCCAAAGGCCCACCGAAAGCACCAAGGCTTGATCTCGCAATCGGCTTCCACAACCTCATCCCTCCGGGAAAGCAACCACACCAACTTGCCGATGGAGACTTACAAGGCACCGCGACACTTCGCTAGCCGTTCCGACAAATTTACGGCTTCGGAGGACTCACGGCGGGCAGTCTCTAGCAACACCTTTCCCACAGAAGCTTCGCGACGGGCCGCTTCGAGTTGTGTTTCCTTATGGTTCAAATCACCATTGACCGCGCGTAGCTCCACTTGAAGATCCCGCAGCTCGCCCCGGGAGGTGATGAGTTCCTCCCTAACCAGTTGAAGCTCACACTAGGCAGACTTCAGCCCCTCTCGAGTCTCAACCAAATTGTTCTGCACAACCTGGAGCTCACCCCGAATCCCGGTTCGACCACCGTCGCTAGTAGGACCTGTCTTCTACTCGCCCGGAAGGCCAGCCATGAAGTGTGCTTTAAATCGTACTTAAGCCATCACTCGCCATATGCTACGCCGCTCCCGCAGCCTAACCGCCGTAGCGAGAGAAGCCGCTTCGCTCTTTATATATCCGGCGATTTTCACATGCTTTTCATTTAGCTTGGCCTTTTCGGCCAAGCCCTTCAAATGGGTGGCTACCTGCATATCAAACATGAAGTCAACAAATACGTAACCAAAGATGGAAGTAAGCACGATTATAGGCTTACCGAGGCAACCCCTTGAAAAGATAAAGCTAGAGCCTCATCAACAGGCAACCCTTTCGACCTCCCAAGGTCAGACTCCTTGAGGATGGATGAGACGGCCGCACGAAGCTCCTGGGCTGCTAGGAGAGCAAAGAATCCTTTGATTTCATCAACTTTAGGTTTCGGTTTCTTTCTCTCTTCTCGACTCTACCCCACCTGGGAGAGATGACTCGCGTTGTCGGGCGATTCCATACAAGTTATAGTACAACCGTCAACGCCGCCATCAAGACCCAAAAGACTCTTCGCTCCGCGTCGCTTTAGAGGGAGGCGGCGAGCTCAATCGCGGGAGCCTCACAGGCAACGACGCCCGCGCCGCCCTGGAAGCTCGAAGACGCCCCAATTCGAACCCCGCCTGAACCCACCCTCTGGCCCTTCTCGTAGGAGCTTGGTTTTTTCCTTTTCACACTCCGGGGCTTTCGAGACATCGCCCCCAAATGAACTAAAATCTCTCCCCTAGTAGGAGTGGCAGCAACAGGCCCGAGGGGAGAGACTCCCTGGGTGGAAGGAGGCGAAGGCCTCGAAGCAAAGGAACGTGCAGACCTCAAACTAGATGGACCAGGAATGCCCGACTTTATCAACTCTGCGTAAGGACGAGCAGGACATTCCGCCAACGCTAGAGCTACGACATTATCTTCGGCGCTAAGGTTAAGACGAGCACCTGGGAAACATGAAGAAAATATAAAATCAGAAGTATTCGATCACCTTCAGACAAGTTGTAACACCCCGAAATATACCCTAGCAGTTTTCGGACTTGTTTATGGTATATTATAAGCTAAATAGGAATTTTCGGAAAAAAAAATTGAAACCCGGAATTGATAATATAGCCAAGGGTAAATATGTAATTTACCACTTGAGGACTTAAGTGTCATAAGATTAAAAGATGGGATGCCAAAATAGAAATTTAATAAGTTATGGGATTCAAGGCAATTAGAGAAAAGATGAAATAGAAATAAGAGAGAAATGGGGGGCTTAAGTGCAAAAATGAGAAAAGTGTTGAAAAATGGATTTTTATTTGAAGGCCAAACATGGCCTTAACTAAACCCATTTGGATAAGACCAAATTGGCTTCAAAAAGAGGGAACCGTATGTAGAGGAGAGAAGAGAGAAAGAGAGAGGAAGAAGAAGAGGAAGAGGAAGAGAAGTTAAGAAGAGAAGAAGAAGAAGAGGAGAAGCCAAGATCAAAGGTATGGAACTATGACCTTTAGTATGGATCTATGGAATTTTAAGACTTTTTGTATATTAATAGTTTGTCTCCAAAGCTAGGGTTTGATAGAATTGCATCTCAACCTTGGAGTTCTTTGAAAAAGGGTTGGTAAAACCCCATATGATACAAGATAGTTATGTAATCCTCTTTAAGATGGATTCATGGTTTAATTGTAAGTAAATGAGTTGGGCTTAGAACAAACCCTAATTAGCCTATATGATTAAGGTTGTGTATGGGTCATAAACTCATATTAGAGTGGGTTTGAGAGAAATTTATGATGGATTCTTGGAAATAAGATAAGTATTGAAAGAGATTTGAGAATAAAAGAGATTACAAGATGAATTTGGAGTGGTCTTGAAGTGTAGATGAAGTATATAGTTGAATTGCGAATCAAAAATATGGAAAAAGGAGAGAAAATTCACATTCTGGGCATTCCCAGGTGATGTGTACCGGTACACTTTGAACATGTACCGGTACACTTTGTGTTCTGGTCATTTTTGGCCAATGTGTACCGGTACACATTAGGGGTGTACCGGTACACCATGTTCTGTTTTCCCAGTTTTGACCAGTTTTCGTATTTTGACCAGAACTTGCTCATTTCTTATCCGATTTGAGTGATTCAAATGGCCAATTAAAATAGACTTCAAGGTGAACCAAATATAAAGAAATAGGCATCGTCAAATTCTGGCTCTAAGTGGCCCAAAAATTCACTCAAAGTAGGGCCATATGCAAGCCAAATTATGGTTTTAGTTTTGATCATAGAGAACTGCTACTGACGAACTTGAGTCTCTGTTCAATTGGTGATTCCAGTTGGAATAGAACCCCAGCACCTTAGGTTTACAAGAGTACAAAGAGATAGTGTCAACAGGGGAAGTTAAGACCCCGGAACAATAAGTAATACAAACTGTCCCTTTGTGAAAAATCCAGAATGACTAGTTGGCATGAAAATGCCATAACTTTATTTTCAGATGATCCGATTGGATTGATTCCAATTCTAAGTAAAATAGATTCATAGAGGAATAATAATATATGAATGAGGTGTGATTTCATAGACATCATACCTTACAAATATATGGAAGTGCTATATGTAATAGCCATGAAACAAGGAAAATATAGAAAATGCAACATGAAACATGAATACGACATGAATATAGGATTATATGATAGATATGCCTAAATGAATAGATGGAACATGCTAGGAACACATGATAGAAAGGTATAAATGATAAGAACGATAGAGATAAGCAAAAGATGACAAAGCATAGAAAGGAGAACATGTACATAAATGATAGGTACATATATGAAAATGTGAATGAGTAAAAGCCTACATGATAGGAATATAGAAAGTACAAGAATAACTAAATCATGATAGAAATGTATAAATGATATAAAAGAGATATGACTATATGTAATTTATAGATATATAAGAACCGTAATATGAAACTATACATGATATGAGAATTAATACGTAGTAAAGTAATGATAAGATATATATGCATAAGCAATTATGATAACAATAGTTATTCATTACGAGATATGTACGTAAAATGTAATAAAGTCATCATTCGCTGTAACCCGGGTAGAGTGGATATAGGCATGCCTATAGGGAAGATACAGTGGCTGCAGCATATACATAGACAGATATTGAGGCCCCGCTGGCCGATGATATAGATCTTTGATCAGGTGGCCCCAGTGGTCACCATTAATAGACCGAAATCACCGTCTTCGCATAAAGGATAGTACTCTTCGCACAGAGGACAGAATCAATGCCTTCGTACAAAGGATAGTACCTTCGGTACACCCTGCTTATTTCCTCGAATCCGCCAAGGTATTTACGTATTATGAATATAAAAGAAAAAGGTAAAAGTATACACAAAGGAAATGTATATGAAAGTATATAATATGACAGATATGAGAAGCATAGCTCAAGTAGCATGAAAGTACGTATACATAAGAACAAGAAGTACATTATAATTTGATATGAAAATAAGTATATAAACAAAAGAAAAAGTATAGAAAGTATACCAAAGCACGAAGTATATAATAGATAGAATAAGAATGTACAAATGTATATGAAGTATATGAATAAGACAGATAATAGATATGAAAAGTACAAATGAACGCATATAATGAGAAAGTAAACGATAAGACAAGTAAGGAAAGTGAAGAATGCAATAAACTATAGAACAGAATATGAAAAGACATAGACTAGAGACATGATAAGTATAGGAATAGGCAAAGTACACGAAATAGAATACGTAGTGCTAAGTAAAGGATATGCCAAATACTTAGAACATAATAGAAAAGTTTGACATGCAATAGGAATATAAAATGATAAGGAATTGGTTGAGAATGCTTGAGATATATAATGCATATATAAGCTTGCGGACAAGCCGCCATTGGTGGTTACCATAAAGTTTATGTTCCCACTAAGCATAAAGCTTAGCACTAGTGTTCAATCCGTGGCAGTACAGGAGAAGAGGAAAGGTGAGGTCGAAAGCCGATCCACATCATCGCCAGCCTGAGGTCAACACATTAATAGGGTCCACGGGAAGATTTTTAATGTATAAGTCTTTTGTTTCTTTTCAAACAATGTAAATGTTTAACACTATTAAATATGGAACTCAGATATGTGAGCTTTCAGATCCTTCGGTGACAATGGCAAAAATACTTTAATACCAAGGTTAATGGTTATAGTTAACTGACACAGAGCCCCAACCAGGGGCATCATTGGCCCAGCATCGCGCCCGATCTGGTTCGACTCGCCCAATCTGCCTGACGGAGAAGGGTGTGACATTTTAGTGGTATCAGCAGCAGCTAATAGGCATTTTAATATTAAACATAGATAGGTAAGATGCTATTTCAGGTGTATATATTATACTCAAACATAGATGAGTATAAGAAGGAGTCTAGATAGAGTATAAGATAGAAAAGATAGACAGGATACGTATAGAAAAGTGTTGACCCCTGACAGATTATTCTTGTGTTTCAGATAGATGGAGCTTCCTCCGAATCCATTGAAGAAGCCGATGAGTATTAAACCCAAATGAACAAGGGCTACCGCATTCCGATTTTTCTGACCGTCAAAAGTGAGAGTCGCTCTAGTTGTCAAATGAAACCTCAAGGAAAAAATAAAGGCAAAGACATAGCTCCTGATATTGATGGACTGCATGAGTCTATCAAGAACATATGTGAACCTACGACCACTCTACAACAGGTGACTTTTTGTCAATTGGTACAAGATGCTATGAAAGTCGAAAAGTCTGAAATAAGTAACCAAGAAGGGTCTCAAAAGAAGAAGGGTAAAAGAGCTAGAGAGTCTCAAGCCGAGCCAGCTTATTGTTCAGCTACAAGGGGTAGGAGACAAGGATCTAACAAGACACAAGGTTTTGGTCGAGGTACCTCAACCGGACAAGAGGAAAGATATACATGCCCGCATTGCCATAGAAATCATTATGGTTTGTGTGTGACTTAGTAACTCGGGGGTTGTTTCGGCGCGAGCACCGAGCATATGATGATCAACTGCCCACGAGGATCGGGAAGTTCTAGAAATCCTCAAGGAAATAGTAGAGGAGGATCAAATGTACCTCCACAGACTCAGAATAGGGATAGAGGACGAAGTGGTTCACAAGGAAGAGGTAGTGCTTCAGGGACAGTGAGTTATCCAGCTACTACAACACCAGCACGAGCTTATGATATGCAAGCTTTGGAGGAGAAGAATGCTTCCGATGTGATTGCTGGTATGCACCCTCTATTTAATAATTGAGATGCATGTAGAGATGACAATGCAATAGTAGAGACATGAAATATAGAATAGGAATGAAAGAAAGTCTAAGAAAGGTCATATGTAAAAGACATGAAAATAAAAGACTTGACATAGAACAGATAAAGCGCATAGTATGAATTTCGAGGACGAAATTCTTATAAGGAGGAGAGTCAAGAACACTCGAAATATACCCTAGCAAATTTCTTTCTGACTTGTGTAGTGGTATATTATAAGCTAAATAGGAATTAAAAAAAATTTAAACCCTAATTAATAATAAAGCCAAGGGTAAATATGTACTTAATACTTGAGGACTTAAGTGTCATAAGGATTAAAAGATGGATGCCAAAATATAAATTTAATACAGGATTCATATATTAGAGAAAAGATGAAATAGAAATAAGAGAGAAATGGGGCTTATGCAAAATGAGAAAAGTGTTGAAAAATGGATTTTTATTTGAAGGCCAAACATGGCCTTAACTAAACCCATTTGGATAAGACCAAATTTGGTCTCCAAAAAGAGGGAACCGTATAGAGAGGGAGAGAAGAGAGAAAGAGAGAGGAAGAAGAAGAGGAAGATAAGAGAAGAAGAAGATAAGAAGAAGAAGAGGGAGAAGCCAAGATCAAAGGTATGGAACTATGACCTTTAGCATGGATCTATGGAATTTTTAAGACTTTGTATGGTTAATAGTTTGTCTCAAAGTTTTGATAGAATTGCATCCTAACCTGAGTTTGTTAGGTTGGTAAAACCTCATGATACAAGATAGTTATGTAATCCTCTTTAAGATGGATTCATGGTTTAATTGTAAGTAAATGAGAGTTGGGCAGAACAAACCCTAATTAGCCTATATGATTGGGTTGTGTATGGGTCATAACCCATATTAGAGTGGGTTTGAGAGAAATTTATGATGGATTCTTGAAATAAGATAAGTATTGAAAGAGGATTTGAGAATAAAAGAGATTACAAGATGAATTTGGAGTGGTCTTGAAGTGTAGATGAAGTATAGAGTTGAATCGCGATCAAAAAATATGGAAAGAGAGAAAATCTCACATTCTGGGCATTCCTAGGTGATGTGTACAGGTACACTTTGAACATGTACCGGTACACTTTGTGTTCCGGGTCATTTAAGCCAATGTGTTCGGCACATTAGGGTGTACCCCGCACACCATGTTCGTTTTCCCAATTTTGACCCGCTTTGTATTTCGGACTTAACTCGTCATTTCTTTATCCGACGGAGGATTCATGGGCCACTAAAATAAACTCACACCAACATATAGATAGGATCGTCAATTCCTGGCTCTAAGTGGCCCAAAATTCACTCAAAGTGGGGCCATATGCAAGCCAAATTCTGGTTTTAGTTTTGATCATAGAGTAAATCGTTGTTTCGGGACGTATCCTGAGTCTCTGTTCGACCGCGATTCCAATGAATAACCCTGAAGACTCCAGTTTATAAGAGTACAAAGAGATAGTGTCAAATAGGAAGTTAAGACCCCGAACAATAAGTAATACAAACTGTCCTTAGAAAAATCCATGAAATGACTATTAGTTGGCATGAAAATGCTATAACTTTATTTTTTCTGATGATCCGATTGGATTGATTCCAATTTCTAAGTAAAATAGATTCATAGAGAATAATAATGAAGAATGAGGTGTGATTGTTGACATCATACCTTACAAATATATAAAGTGCTATATGTAATAGCCATGAAACAAGGAAAATATAGAAAATGCAACATAAAACATGAATACGACATGAATATAGGATTATATGATAGATATGCCTAAATGAATAGATGGAACATGCTGTGAACATGACAGAAAGGTATAAAATGATAAGAACGATAGAGATAAGCAAAAGATGACAAAGCATAGAAAGGAGAACATGTACATAAATGATAGGTACATATATGAAAATGTCAGAATGGAGTAAAGCTCACATGATAGAATATAGAAAAAGTACAAGAATAACTAAATCATGATAGAAATGTATAAATGATATAAAGAGATATGACTATATGTAATTTATAGATATATAAGAACCGTAATATGAAACTACAGATAAGTAATGATAGTATATATATGCATAAGCAATTATGATAACAATAGTTATTCATGCTTATGAGATATGTACAGAAAATGTAATAAAGTCGATCATTATTAGAACCTCGGGTGAGGGATAGATGTGCACGCTTCATGTGGAAGATACAAATATCGTTAAGATATTCATGCATAAGATATTGAGGCCCTGCTTGTCGATGATATAGATCCCAAGTTGGGATCGTGGCCCCTCAAGGGTCACCACACAAATCGGGAATCACCGTTCGCACGCTGATAGTACCTTCGGGTACACAGACAAATCACTGCCCCACAACATAAGATTCTTCTGCACACCCGCTATTTCCTGAATCCGCTTCTAAGGTATTTGCAGACATGAATATAAAAGAAAAAGGTAAAAGTATACACAAAGGAAATGTATATGAAAAGTATATAATATGATAGGAACAAGAAGTACATTATAATTTGATATGAAAATAAGTATATAAACAAAAGAAAAAGTATAGAAAGTATACCAAAGCACAAAGTATATAATAGATAGAATAAGAATGTACAAATGTATATGAAGTATATGAATAGTACAGGATAATAGGATATGAAAAGTACAAATGAACGCGATATACAGAAAGTAAACGATAGTACAAGTATGAAAGTGAAGAATGCACAAATCATAGAAACGTAAAGATGAAAAAGACATAGACTAGAGACATGATAAGTATAGGAATAGGTAAAGTACACGAAATAGGAATACAGAAAAAGTATAAGTAAAGGATATGCCAAATACTTAGAACATGTAATAGAAAAAGTTTGACATGCAATAGGAATATAAAATGATAAGGAATTTAAGCATGTAAATTGTTTAGATAGAGACTGCATATGTATAAGTCGTGACGCGGGCCATCGGGTGGTCATTCATGCTTATGTTCCCACTAAGCGTAAAGCTTAGCACGGGTGTTCAATCCGTATAGGTACAGGAGAAGAGGAAAGCAGAGTACTGAGTCGATCCACATCATCAGCAGCTGAGGTCAACACATCAATAGGGGTCCATTGGAAGATTTTTGGTATAATGTATAAGTCTTTTTGTTTTTTTTTGAAAACAATGTAAATGTTGAACACTATTAAATATGGAACTCAGATATGTATTTTTGTATCCTTTTGTGACAGAATATAAACAAGTTTAATAGTCACAAGTTAATGGTTATAGTTAATCGACACAGAGCCCCCAATCAAGTATCACACCCGCATCAGCGCCCGACCGGGTTCGACTCTCCACCGGCCTGGACGAGATGTCAAATACCTACTGCATCACTCCCAACCATCGGAGCTACGAAGGACAAATTTTGAAATGTTGTAGAACCCCTTTTATAAAGGGGTGCAGTGGAAAACGAAGGCCGTTGTCAAAGGCAACTTCAAAAAAACAAACCATACCAAAGTAATCTGAGGCCGATAAAGAGTCAAACATCGTGGGACCATATTCTGACACTGGGGAGGCCGATAACGCTCAAAGAAAAATAACCCCATACTTAAGGACCAACCTACTAGGTCCCACATTCACAAAGATGCCAACGACGTACCTGGTAATCCGACCCCCAGGATACTTGATCAAGTTTATTTTCTTTATACCCTTACCCAAGGGAAGAGGAGGCGCCACATTTTTGAGGTCCAAAGGCGACCGAACGAATGGGAACATCCCTAGCCCGTCCAGAACCGGCAACAGTGGAAGGGTCATCGCCAATACGCAGCGAAGAACGACTGACCCATGACGAAGCGAACAAGAAAAACGAACTGCATTAACCTAACCCTAGAGCCTCGTCGTACCGATCGAAAAGAACACGAAGAGATGGAGGCGCAGCGGACCCAGGAATGAGATGGGAGAAGTCAGCCCGGGAAAAACGCCAGAAAAAGACCCGACACAGAAGAGGCAGATGAAGATTCAGGAAAAACCGAAATACGAGATCACTAAAAATAAAAAGGAGGATGCAGGACCAGAGGAACTCAAAACAGAGGAGGTCGGCAAGAGAAACTAAGGGGAACTAAGAGGAATATGAAAAAGCAAGCGCGAAACCCAAAGAGCCATCATTAACGCACAACGTGTGACGGCGATCAGGTCTTAATTAACCCATATCCAAGCGGACACGTGGAAATAGCAGCCGTTGCAGGAAGAATTACAGCCCTTGCCCACGCAATCCGTACATAAGGGCTGAGGGGGGCAACTCATAGGGATAAAGAAATGGGCCCAGTATTCCACTCGCCAAGCCCAAAAGAGTGGTGGGCTCCATGCAACCCCACGCCCCTCCATAACAGCCCAAAACAAAGAGGTCCGGCCTGCGGTCCGGGGGGCACTAATCGCGGTAAATTGAAGGCCCATACCCGGCCAATCAACCCATATTTTGCCAATAATAAAGGACGAAATATTCCCTCAACAATACTCTATTCATCCAATCAAATCCCATTATAAAGGAAAGAAAAAATACTAGGACACCGTCAGTTGGACATTCCCCAATAAAGAAGGAAGGTTATTCCAAATAAACTCTTCTTACTAATCCGTTACTAAATCTAAGCCCGATAATATGATAGTGTCCGGCCCAATGAGAAAAATCCTAGACATTATCCAACTGGTCGGACATCTACTATAAATACATGGTCACCCCAACGGTGAAAGGTACGCACTGATATACGCATATACATATCTAAGCAGTCCCTCTTTTTGCTCTCGTAGTTAAACCGACTAGTATCGGAGATTTTTACTACGGGCGAAGCCCTCGCCGACCCCCCTTCTTCCTTGTTTTTGCAGAAAAGCACCTCGATCAGAGCACGCAGGTCATCTTTGCAGCGACCCTAACACAGCCCAGACGACCCGGCATCCTCCAGTTCAGCCCGCCAGCAGTCTTGGTCCAGCCCAACGACCCCCACACGCTCCAGCCCAAATCCGGATTAAAAAAAAAAAAAGCAACATCATATATAAATGCTATCTAGTCTCTATTAATGAAGAATTTTCCAGGCTACTTTCCCTTCTTAAAGAAAAATAAAATAAAATAATCGTGAGGAGGAAAATGCATTTCAACCCATATCATGATCCCTTTTTTAATAAAATTTTAGCATCCAAAGATTATTTTCAGAGCTCTCTCCAAATCTTTATATATAATAAAATTGCAGGCATGGTCAACAGATCAAAGAAAAAAAAAGGAAAATTAAGTTCACACAGCATGAATTTTTTTCTGGGCTAGAAAAAAAGCTATGGATTTTAGGCTATATAAAACAGTGCATCTTTGGTTTATGAAGAAGTTTTAAACAAGGTTCTTTCAAAGGTTCAAATTATTTGTATCCAAAACAAGTAATCGATGCGAAAAATTGTGCTATAGCAATATATATTGCGTCATAATCTTTCTCAATTCTTCCTCATCAATCCAAGTATTTCCTTAGCTGGTTTGTCCATCACTTCACTAAAATACACATATATATTGGTTGCCTCTTCTTATCCTCGCCTCCTAGATGGCTAATGAGTCTTCAGTAACATCTAATTGCCTTTTAGGGAGTTTATTCTCTTAGAATTCAGTTGGAATAAAATTAAAATTAAAATTTTTATTCACTTCTCAAATGATATAAAATGTTTAATGCCTAATATTATCATATGCACTAATCTAATTTTGAATCTCATACAGATTCTGATTTTGATTATGAGATGGGAAGATGTATTTCTTCACTCCATTACACATGAATATAATAGACTTGTAAAGATATGTGAAATTAGCTCGGTGGGTCTTTTTTAATCCTATTCTAGGTTTTGTAGTTTCTCACAACAAATTAAAATAGATAGTTCTTGAAAACATAAATAGTTGATTTATTTTTTTAGATAATTTGTCAAAAATATATATTATTTATTTTTTATTTTTAGAAAATTCATACTATACTAATATATCTCGAAAAAATGTAATTAATTTTTCGAAATAAATATGGATATTCTTACATTTTCTAATATATTTTCTATATTTAATTATCATATGTACGGCTCTCTAAAAAAATCGTATGGATTTTATTTAATAAAATCTATAACTAGTATATTTAAGTTCGATGTTTTTCATTTATCTACTCGAGTCCCCTTAGACTCACGAGGTTTTACTCGATTATTAACTTCAGGGCACCATGAAATTAGTCGAGGTGTACGTAATCAGCCCTAACACCCAAAATTCTTAAAAATAAAAAATAGATAAGAACTCTCGCTAGCTTTTTATTATCAGATTCCAAACATGTCATAAACACTGTCGCAAAAGGCATACAATCAAATGGTATGACTAAGAGATTGAAATCATCATATATTTTATTACTTAATGAGTTAAGTTTACTTTAATTAAGTTAAATTATTCTTAAACTATTAACTTAAATTTATTATTAACTTTACTTTCAAATATTAAGGTTTAATTTAATTTAATTTAATTTAAATTTATTAAATTCTATCAATGATGTGTTTATCCTCAATAATTTTGAATCATAAATAAAAATAAATAAATTTATTCAATAACTACAAAATATTTACAGTAGAATCATGATCCTCTTACCAATGTAGACGATTACAATCAAAAGAATTTGAAAATAGTGATAAGTTAACTGTTTTGATTTAATATATATAAATGACATTAAATTATTTTACCAACATATTCAATCCACTATTAATTATAAACATCTTATAAATTTAGCCTTTCTTTCTTAAAAATATTTGGTTAAACTCAAAATTTTGGAAATTTAATTATCTCCATTTTTCTTCTTGAAAAATGATTCATTATGGACAAAAATGTCCTTTACGATTTCATATATATTTATATGTATCTTTGAAAAGAAGAGGATATTTTTACTGAAAAATAATAAAGGTATTTTTATCAAAATAAGGTAAAAATTTGATGAAGAGTTAGAGCATGCTCGTTCATATTTTTTAAATTGTCTTTAGAACGCTTTTTAAAAAACGTAAAAACAAAAATTGTTATCCTACAAGAAGCTTAGTATATATGTTTTTCACACAATCCGGCTGAACACATATATTGAAAGGAATAAACGGTTCTGAGCTCGCTCCCATGAGTGAAAAAGAATTGTTGAGCTTATCTGGTATAGGGTTTTTTGTTCAAATGATTTTAGAGATCCAAGACACCAAATGGCCACCGGACCTCAATCAAATTCTGTCAGAGTTTGCACACGTGTTTGAAGAACCCACCAAATTGCCACCTAAACCCAACCACAACCATCGGATTCCATTACTACCAAACCAACTCCTAGTTACCGGTACCCGCATTACCAAAAAAATGAGATCGAAAAACTGGTAAAAAAAAATGATATTACAGTAAAGGATAAATTTCCAATATTGATCATTGACGAGGTGCTGGATGAGTTACATGGAGTAAAAAAAATTTCAAAGCTGGACTTGCGCTCTGGGTACCACCAAATCCTAGTCCAAAGATGACGATATTTCTAAAACAAATTTCCGAGGACTCACCTCGTGATGCCATTCAGATTGACAAATGCCCCAGCTTCCTTTCAGAGTTTCATGAACGACATTTTTCGCCCACATTTATGAAGGTTTATTCTAGTATTTTTTGATGATATTTTGGTTTATAGCAGGTCTTGGGAGGATCATCTGCAACACCTAAAACAAATGCTTCGAATTCTTTCTGAACATCAGTTGTATGTCAAACTCTCAAAGTGCCAGTTTGGGGTGTTAAAGGTGGGCATTCGGGGTCACCCCATTTCTTTTGAGGGTGTGGCAAGAGACCCAACGAAGATACATTCGCCTCAAATTTTCTGCCGATATCCCTAAAGGTGTTCGCGCTTCTCGTCAATACACCACCGCAAGTTTAAGGATTTGCATAATATATGGGCCACATCGCATCAAAGCTTCTCACTAAAGAGGGGTTTTGTTGGTCTGAAGAGGCTCTCTTAGCCTTTAACGAATTGAAGGAAGCTCTCACTTCACCTCTGGTATTGCTTCTGCTTGATTTTTCACAATAGTTCGTAATAGAGTGTGACGTGTGTGAGACTCCGCGATTAGGGTGCGATTTGTTCAAACAATCAGCCAATAGCTGGTTACAATGAAGCCTTGAAAGGGAAGCGCGCAAATTACTATCCACCTACGCACAAGGAAATGTCAGTTGCGGTGAAGGTCGCTCGAAACATGGTCTGGGTCGCAGACGCCATCAACTCGAGGGTCCCGAGACGACGGCCTCGATGTGATCTGGCCGGTATCGGCCGATACGTAACTCAAGATGAAAAAATTGAAAAAAAATATATGAAATATTATATAAATTATAAAATATTATATTATTTAATAGAAAACAAATGTAATTTAGTAAATCAAGAATTAATAAAATAAATTATTTTATGTTTGATATTATTTAAGTAATTATAAAAATTATTCATCAAAGAATAATAAAATTATAATAATTATTATTGTAAATATATATGTATGGCAAAATTAATTAATGTTATCTAAAAAAATGAAATATATATATATATATATATATATATATATATATATATATATATATATATATATATATATATATATATATATATATATATAAAGAATTAAAACTATTAAGAATATCAATAACAATATGTGTAAAAGTATAAAATATTTTAGCATTTCTATTAGAAATAATATTTTATATTAAGTTATTTTTATGTTAAGTTAGATAATGATTTAAAATTATTTGATATTTATCTTCAAATTCATTTTTTAAATTAATTTAAATGAAAATGATTTTTTCTTATTAAAGATATATTTTTAACCAAAATTTGTAATTAAAAATATAATTAAATTATTATTTATCTATAGTTATTATTAATTAATTGATTTTGATATTAAATTAGGATAAAGATTGCAAGTATCTATTTGATTATATAATACTTTTTTAATATCATGTGTTAAATATAATTTATATAATATCATATTAAATATAATTTATATTAATATCATAATTAAATATAAAGTTTATTTAACTGTATAATTAAATATCATATGTTAAATATGTTAAATATAATTCATATTCAGGTTCCACATCTCCCAAGTTATTCAAATAATTTGATAGGAAGTTAAAAAGTCAATTTTTTATGATTCTCCCTCTCCCTTCGTCCCCGCAGTTCTTCCTCTTCGTCTCTGCATTTCTTCCCCTTCGTCTTCACCGTCGTCCAGCAGGCACCCGCTTTGGAGCACCATTATCACCGCCACACCACTCCAGACTCCATCGTGGAATAATCGTGGAATAAGAGTTCTTCAGGGTTTCCGATCACCATCACGACACTGCTTAGGGTTAGCACGACTGAAAAGTGTTGATCAGATCTTGATTCTCTCAAGAGAATCTCGCATTTTTTAAAGGTTTGATTTTTTTTTTTGTTAGGTGAGAAAACACAGAACTGCAAAATCGTTTCGGGGCCCCGTAAAATTTGATTTTTTTTGTTGTGATGGTAAGAGCACAAAATCGTTCTTTCATATCTCGATTCCCGGGTAGGTGAAAAATTGTTGATCTTGGTTCTTCAATCTCGAATTTCTAAAAAAATGATTTTTGTATTGGCGAAGTGGTAATCAATGATTAAGAACCCAGAATCGTGTTTTTTCTTCAGAAGTTAACGATCCGATCGAGTCAACTCGATTTCGACGAATTAATGAGTTTTTCCGATTCTATACCAAGTCTACAATAGTATCATATCTAGTATCGACTCAGGCAAGGCCAACCTCGTAGACGATATGACTCTACCGAGTCGCACTGGAGCATCGGCCGAAGCTTGAACCATGATGGATATTTCCGTCCAAATACGGAATATGAAGTTTAAAGTAACTCGCAGGCCGTAAGGGTCTCATGCTTACAACGTTGACACGCTTCACAATTCTGAATAAAGTCCCAACATAGTGTGGATGTTCCGGGCCAAACAAAAACTAAATAAATACTTGTGAGAGTCTTCAGTATCCAAATGACCACCCATTGGAGAAGAGTGGCAATCAGTCAAAATAGTTGGCAATAGTGATGAGGTGGGACTCAAGTGTACCCTTCCATTTTTTATCCATATTCCATCCCTTTGAACACAATTTAAGGACTGATTAGTAGACAAAGTATCATAGTAAGGTCAGTTGAGTACTCTCGCCAGAAGGTGGACCACCAACGCCAATCGAAAAATGACAAGGCCTGAAAATGAAAAGTTGCCAACAATGAGAGAGCTTTATGTCACAACTTTACTCATGGAAAGCCTCTCTGGATCATATAGAGCAAATGACCTCATGGGGGCTTATATGTGAGGTGGGAAGATTCTAAGACTTTGAGAGAACTCCTGCTAGAAGAATAATGAAGGTTCTAGAAGAACTGAGAAGTCCGTCACTTTGTGTGGGAAGAGCATGGAAGAGAGTGAGAGACTATCCTAGACTCTTCTAGAGACCTCTTGTAAATATGTGTATTTAGTAGAATACTCTATAATTCTCTAGACTTATAGAGGACCTTCAAAGGTTCTAGACACTTCCAAAGATGTGTATATAAGGAGGAGGTGGCCTCATTTGTAAACCACCAAGTTGAGAGCTTCCAAAGAATTGTAAAGAGCCTTTCTGCAAAGAGTTTTCTTCCTTTCGCGTTCTCTCGCCCTCTTCGCCTAAGCCGTGGTAGAAGCCGAGCTTAGCAAGCAAGGCACGTGGAAGGCTGACTTAGCAATATCTGAGGGACGAAGCTCTGGCGCCTCGATCGTATTACAAGACTAAGTCCGTGACAGTTGGTATCAGAGCTTCGGTTGCAACGTGTGGGAGTAACTTGGAGGATATGATGGCGAGCTCTCATGTAGAGGAAGTTGCCGAGCAAGTTTAGGGAAGGGACCTTGACCCTCCAGCTAAGGGAAGGGGAAAGAAGGACAAGTCTCGTGATCTTCTCACGCCGATTCGACAATCGGGTGACCCTACTGAGGTCGCTGCGTGAGTGACACCAAAGAGGGGATGGACCTCATGGAGTAAAGCATGGAGAAGGCCATGGAGGATCTCAAGGTGCAGATCCTAGACCTTCAAGAGGGGATGCATGGCTAGCCGGTCCCGGTGGTGTCGCATGAGGAGTTCATGAGGGTCCTAGACATGCTCGCTAGCTTAGAGTCAAGGGTGGAGGTCTTGACCAAGCATGAAGAGGAGCTAAGGCAAGAGGTGGCCATTTACAAGACAACACTGTCAGCTCGGGTTATGGCCACTCACGAGGCACCAAGGGTGGAGGTGCCAAAGCCACACACGTTCAGTGGGCAACGGGATGCCAAGGAGTTAGACAACTTCTTGTGGCACATGGAGAGATACTTTGAGGCAATAGCATTGACTGACGAGGCAACCATGGTACGCACTGCTACTCTCTACCTCACTGATAATGCAACTCTATGGTGGCGTAGAAGGTTCGTGGAAATAGAAAAAGGAACATGCACTATAGACACATGGGCGGACTTCAAGAGGGAAATCAAGAAGCAATTCTACCTAGAAGACGCGAGATACATAGCCCGTAGGAAGATCAGGCATCTCAAGCACACGGGGTCGATTCGGGACTATGTCAAGGAGTTCTCTTCCTTAATGCTTGAAGCTCTTGATATGAATGAGAAGGAACTCCTCTTCAACTTTATGGAGAACCTACAAGGCTAGGCTGAGCAAGAGTTGAGGAGACGTGGTGTCCAAGACTTAGCCATGGCCATGGCTGTAGTGGAGTCACTCATGGATTTTCGAAGAGGAGACTCGTCTCAAACCAAGCCGTCTTTCAAGGGTAGTCATGCTAAAGGTGGGGGAGACAAGGATACAAAAGCATAATGCAAGGAAGGATCAAGTGCGGCCCTACCAACAAAGAGTGCAAGAGTGGGACATACGTAGGGATTTCCAAGCTAAAGACCAATTGTTTCCTATGCGATGGACCACATTGGGCATGTGAATGTCCTAAAAGGAAGGTCCTCAATGCCTTGATCGAGAGGGAGACCGAACAAGAGGGTGACGATGCTCACATGGGGTCAATGCAGCTGTTGAATGCCCTCAAGGTCAAGCAAACTAAGGAGCAGCCTCAAAGCAAGGGACTCGTGGTACGTGAATTGGCAGAATGGGATGTCCACCTGAGCCATGATAGGACACACCGGTGCCACACACAACTTTGTCTCAAAGGAGGAGGCAAGAAGACTCAAGCTCCAAACATCTAAGGAGGCAGGATGGCTCAAGGAAGTTAACTCCGCTGCCAAGCCAACACAAGGAGTAGCTCGTGGGGTAACAATGAAGATCGGGTCGTGGGAAGGCAAGGTTAATCTCACGGCAAGATTCCACGATGACTTCAAGATAGTGATTGGGATGGATTTCCTTCGCCAAGTAAGAGCTGTGCCTATACCTTTTCTACGTTCGATGGCTATCTTAGAAGAGGA
Source organism: Tetrastigma voinierianum (assembly GCA_016808115.1). NCBI lineage: Eukaryota > Viridiplantae > Streptophyta > Magnoliopsida > Vitales > Vitaceae > Tetrastigma > Tetrastigma voinierianum. The sequence goes on along the minus strand of JAEQBH010004776.1, from coordinate 5,345 downwards.
GGCCCCATGCATGGTTCCCACAGTCACCGAAGGCAAAGCTAAGACCCCTATGCTGTCGGCTATGCAATTGGAGAAGGGGTTGAAAAAGAATGAGGCACTACTTCGCGACCCCATGAAGGACCCTATTGACCCCTATGGAGATCCCATGCCCATGGAGATCAAGAAGGTGCTAGGTGAGTTCAAGGATGTGATGCCACCTTACTTGCCCAAGAGGCTCCCACCTAGAAGGGAGGAAGATCATAAGATCGAAGTTGAGCCGAGCAAAACCCTGCCGCGGGCCCTACAGGATGGCACCCTGCAGTCGGGAGGAGCCGAGAAGACAATCCAAAGGAGTTACTGATGCCTGATTCTATCCAACCATTCAAGGCTCCCTATGGTGCGCCGGTCTTATTCCAAAAGAAGCACGATGGGTCACCGTGATTCAGATCGACCATCTGGGCGCTCAATAAGGTGACTGACAATGTGACGCCCCAAATCCCGGGGGTCAGTTGACTACTTGTCAACCCGTGGAAACACTCGTGAATGTCGGGTGACCCGACATTTCTCACGAAAATCGGGCAGAGTCTTCTTTGTATGGGGAGCTCTACCCAAATACATCACCTGTATATAACCTGTCCTAATTAACATCAATGACCACGCAGGGTCTCTTATACAACTATACAGAGTAAAATGACTCTCGGGGCTCCTGCATTTATACCGCCAACATATAATTCCATCTATCCAATATAATCCGTAACATGAGTAAAACGGCCACTTAGGTTCATAACCAATACTCATAAAACATCCCAACTATATATCATAGTTACAAGAGTTAATGATCTACTCTTATACAACACATATATTAAAATGAAAAACATTCTAATACATGCAAAACCATCAAAGCCACATTTTCGGGCTTCTTCTCTAAACGGCCTCATGATGAACCGTCCCTCGCACGCTCCCGCACTGCAAAATAGTATCCCTCGACAGGGTAAGCTAATGCTCAGTAGTGGAATCACCCCAAGTGGGCTACTCTCCACCTAAGTACATATGCAATGCTCCAAAATAAACACACATTCAAGAAAATGCATGATCCTACTTGAATGTCTAACTGATCATCTGAGATCCAGTTCTCCTAATTTCACACTCGCTCTAAGCCACATATGAGAACCCTTAGTTTTATTTGTTTGTGGACAACCCTCAAATGTATATATCAATTGGGCCGACTCCGACGATTTATATTATGTGTGGACTACCCTCCGATGTATATCAATTGGGCCGACTCCGACGATTGATATTTTATTTGGACTACCCTCCGATATTCATTATTTTTAGACAACCCTTCGAACCATTCTCTCAAGAATTACCTCATGCACTCACTCCTATCGTCCTAGGATGCCCTAGTGCATATGGAATGCATGATGTCAATTCCATTTCAGTTCAATAACACATGCAAATATATAATCATGCATATATTCACATAATTTAAATCACACAAACATGTTATGTAATTTCACATTTCCATACATCAAAATTAGCTCACATGGGCTAATGATCAAACACGAGCAATTCAACTTGAATTACTCGACCAAACACATTTTTACAAAAATTATTTTGTGAACACTATTCTCAGGGATAGTAAAACCCTTGGTTACTATTCTCGGCAAATCACCAATCATCGGTTCACTTAGTGAACCCGAATTTCACAGCCATTTCCGGCCTCATACACATCAAAAGCATGCATTAACACATAAATGCACAATTAACAACCCATCTAGCCATGGACAATACGGTTGCTCCATTTGGATTTCAAAATTATGAACACCAATCCCAAGATTTGAAATCATCAACAGCTTAATGGTCTGTTATCTAACTAACACAACAAACACAACAAAGAATAACTCCACATGACGCTTTACTTCTGAGTTTCCTGACGAAACTCCTAAAAACCTGAGTCCACGCGCAGGCCTCTCCCTCTAGAGCAGCTCCTTCTGCTCGAAAACTTTCGACTGGCCTGATCTCCTACAAATCTGTGGAGAGTTCTCTCTCTCTAGTGCCACCAGCCATAGCCACTGCCAGATTTTTCTTCCCTTTCCCCTTTTTCTCTTTAGTTTAAAGCAAGAAGATGACACTATTACAATGTTTGTCTTTTCTAACTTAAACAATTCCAAAAATGATATTTATGTCCTTTCCCAAGCTACATTCCCAAGACTATCTCGCCGTCCATTCATACTTTCTCTACTCATGCCACTTATGGCACATGAGTACGTGTTATATGTGATTAGTCGCATCGAAAATCGCTTTTACTCAAGACCCGAAACCTCCGATGCCCTTGAAAAACATGCCGACTTCGACTGTCTCAGAATTCGACGAAATTCGACATGCTAGCTATATTTCGCGAGACGATTCCAACGGTGAAATATGTTTCATCATCCGAGATCTAGAGAATAAATTTCGGATTTTTTACCGAAATTAAAATTTTATAATCAAAATTACGATTTTGCCCTTTTTCCAGAAATTGAAACTTCTCGGGTCTTACAGACAAGAAAAAGTATCCCATTCCTCTTATTGTCGAATTTATTTGATCAACTCGTAGAGCTGTTCACTAAGTCGACTTGCGATCGGATACACCAAGTGAGGATAGTTGAATTCCAGATCCAGTCGAAGACTACTTCAGGTGACGAGGTATGACTCCTATGAATTCCCTAGTGATGCCCTTGTCTTACTAATGCACCGCTACATTCGCACTGATGAACAAGATATTCCATCCTTTCCGGATAAGTTATGGGCGGTATATCTAGATGATATTATATATATAGCAACACCTTGGAGGAGCATGTTGATCATCTAAGGAAGGTATTCCGATTATTAAGGCAGAATGAGCTATATGTGAAGAAGGAGAAATGCTCCTTTGCTCTAGGAGAAGTGGGCTTCCTAGGACATCCCATCAAGGATGGCAAACTTATGATGGATGAGAGCAAGATCAAAGCCATCCAGGAATGGGATCCCCCTACTAAGGTGCCACAACTAAGGTCTTTCTTGGGCCTAGTTAATACTATCTGGCGGTCATCGCTGGGTACTCACAGAGCAGCTCCATTGATAGATCTTCTCAAGAAGAGTAAGGCATGGACGTGGGATGAGAAGTGCCAACAAGCCTTTGAAGACTTGAAGAAGGCTATGACAGAGGAGCCGGTGTCAAGGCTTACCCTGACTTCATACACCAAGGTATTTAAGGTACACACCGATGCCTCGACTTTTCTATCGAGGAGTTCTGGCAGAGAGACACCCCATAGCTTTTGAAAGCTGCAAGCTTAATGACACGGAGAGGGGGTACACGGTCCAAGAAAAGGAGATGACGGCGATCATCCATTGCTTGCGAACATGGAGGCACTATTTGCTGAGGTCACACTTCATAGTGAAGACACACATTGTTGCTACTAGCTACTTCCAGACCCAGAAGAAGCTAAGCCCCAAGAAGGAAAGGTGGCAAGACTTCCTGGCTGAGTTTGACTACACGCTGGAGTACAAGCCAGGCACATCTAATCACGTGGCCGATGCCTTGAGCCGTAAAGCAGAGCTAGCATCCATGACTAGCCATCCCCAAGGAGAGATGATGGATCTCATAAAGGAGGGGTTGTAACATGATCCAGTGGCTAAGAGTCTCATCACATTGGCTCATGAAGGAAAGACAAGGCTTAGTAGAAGATTCATCTACTCTACACAAAGGGGAAGCGCCTCTATGTGCCTAAGTGAGGGAGCATTAGAAGGAATCTCATCAAGGAGTGTCATGACTCCAAATGGGCTGGTCATCCAGGGCAACGACGCATGAGGGCACTACTAGAGTCTGTCTACTACTGGCCACAGATACGGGATGATGTGGAGACTTATGTGAGGACTTGTCTTGTGTGCTAACAAGACAAAGTGGAGCAACATTAGCCTAGGGGATTATTGGAGCCACTACCTATAGCAGAGCGGCCTTGGGAGAGTGTCACTATGGACTTCATCATCGGCCTACCCAAGTCCGAGGGATATGGATCTATCATAAGGTGGACCTGCCAAAGTATGCTACTTCTACAGTGTTCCTAAGGATTGCACAAATGCAGGAGTACCCACTGTGTTATTCCTCAAGAACGTGTAAAGTATCGGGCTACCAGTGCACCATCATCGCTGATCGTGACTCACGCTTCACCGGGAAGTTTTGATGGAGCTCTTCAAGCTCATAAAGTACGCAGCTTTTACTTCTACTAGCTTTCACCTCGTGACCGATGCGGCTGCATTTAACGAAAGTGAATGGCCATCGAGCTATACTTGAGGTACTTTGTGAGTGTTAATCAGACTGACTGGGCTGAGTTGCTAGATGTGGCTCAGTTCTCCTACAATCTACAGAGGAGTGAGGCAACCGAGAGGAGTTCGTTTGAGATAGTCATGGGGCAACAACCGATGACTCCTCACACCCTAATGGGTACACTGCAGAAGAGTCCAATGGCCTACAAATTTGCTAAGGATGGTAATTGTTAAAGTCAGACATAGCGCTCATACTTAGAGAAGGTTAAGAAGATGAAGAAGTGGGTCAGACAAGAAGAGGAGACACTGCAGTTCCAGGTTGGAGACTTAGTGCTTGTCAAGCTCATACCACAATAGTTTAAGTCCTTTCGAAAGGTGCACAAAGGGCTTGTGAGGAAGTATGAAGGCCTCTTTTCCATACTGGGACGGGTTGGTAAGGTGTCCTACAAGGTCGAGTTACCGCCAAGGCTAAAGATTCATCCTGTCTTCCATGTCAGCAATCTAAAGCCCTACCATGAAGATAAGGAGGATCCAAAAGTCGAGTAAATTTACAAGGCATCACCAACAAAGGGTCACGCCTCTTATGATATATGTGGACTACATCACAGCGTACGTAGTCCTGAGAAAGAATAATTTTTAGCCCTACACCGAATACTTAGTGAAGTGGAAGGGACTACCAGAGTGAAGCTAGTTAGGAACCAGCAAATACTTTGTGGCAGTTCCAAAAGCAAATCGAGCGGTTCCTGTGGTGGATAATCGACGAGGACGCCCATTGCGCTTCCTGGGGGAGAATGTCACACCTCACTCATGGAAAGCCCTGATCATATAAAGCAAATGACCCTATGGGGGCTAATATAGAGGTGGGAAGACTTAGAGACTTTGAGACCTCCCTTACTAGAAGAATACGAAGGTTCTAGAAGAACGGAGAAGTCCACACTTGTGTGGAAGAGCATGGCAGAGGAGACTAACTTAGACCTTCTAGAGACCTCTTGTAAATATGTACATAGTAGAATACTGAATTCTCTAGGCTTATAGAGGACCTTCAGGGCAGCCTTAGACATCAAAGATGTGTATATAAGGAG